>JANKOD010000005.1:28603597-28615187 GCA_026284645.1 Erythroxylum acuminatum | reverse complement strand
GTTACCTATATTTATATATTTACCCAGCTTTGGTCATAATAAGACAAAAACTAGCATCAATAAGTAGTAACTTACATGTGAAGATCTATCCTCTCTTGATCGGTGCATCCGAAATTTATCACCAACAGTTTCTTCTTGAGTCACAACACTTTCTGCAATATATGATAAGAAGCCTTTAGAGAAATAGACTGAAGCTCTAAACTGAAGAGAAGAAAACATATAGAAAGTTAACGATAGAAATAACTAACAGAAGGCTTGCAGAATATCAGCATAATGATATCAGAAAAAGCTACCGAGCTAGTGCTACACAAAACCCAAAGTTCCATTTAAGCTTGCAATTAGAGGAGGGATCATACTGTTCTCCAAACTTAAACAATACAAAAGGATCGGTACTAGTTGCTGGCTTTTAATGGTTTCTAAGATCAGTTACACGTGCTAACATACATTCCTGATAAGGGTTCATGCAAAATTGAACAATCAATACTTCTTTTTCAGCAAATTTCTACTCAATGAAACAGTATACAAGTTGCACAACCCATGGTTTGCAGAATAAAAAAAAAGAAGCCAAATCACGTAAGTAATTAATTAAAATGTATGTCAATCAATCTCGAAGAAAGAACATCAACAAAAAAAAGGAAGAGAAAATGCTGACCGCAAATCTTGATAGGGGCTTCGAGCTCGAGCTAATTAGGCTGTTGAATGAAGATATCTTTAGAAGCGAGACAATGCTGCTTGATCTCAGTCTCCGATAGTTGAACCTGCTTGCCAGTTCTGGCTGATCGGACCTCTGTTAGCCGTCTGATTATATCATCTAATACGGCAGGGTCCATAGTCGCCGTCGGTCCTTGAGTGACCATCGGATCTTTCTTTCGCTTCTTCCCCTCTGACTTGCGACGGCTCTGCTCTGCTTTCTCCGAAACAACAAAACCCTAGAAAATCACGATATGAACCAAAAGGCTTTGACGATAGACTTTCGGATTATTTGTGACAAACATGTGTGTGGATAGATGGAAGAACTTGCCATATTCTTTGGAATAAGTTAATGCTTCTTTGGGATAAGGAGTTGCGAGCAGTTGAAGGAAATCTACTATTTTGGAAAGCCGAAAATTGAAAAGGCTGGTAAATAGAAGTTGCGTACAGGTACCAAAACGGCACCACCTTAGAGCATTTGAAAAAGATTTCATATAAGAGACGTATGGCTTTTACGCGGGCTCCTCATCACTGGAACGTTCTTATGGTATAGGTGGTATTCATCTTAACTTTTTTGTTGTACTTAACTTTTGCTTATGAGTTCTATTAACTTTTTTTGGGTACCAATCAACCTCACGTATCTTATTATCGTATTGTCAAAGATTAAAAGAAGTCTTTGAACATGCCCTAAGTAATTTGACAATCTGGAAATCAATCTATTTTCCTACACTTTCCATTTTTTTAAAGGGAAAAGAAAAACAAAAACGCCTGATGCGTACAATCTAAGCCCTTGCAAAGGGGTCGAATATAAAGAGTTTCTTGCTGGTCCCAATAGAGTGCATCTAAAATGTTCCGTGGAGGCTCTGGAAGGATATATCAACCCTGCGGTGCTCCAAAAGCTAAACGTGTCAATTGATCCGTACATTAATTCCCTTCATGATGCGTATGCTCTATTTGCACTTTCCACTCTCGACCTAGCAACTCTCGAATATCTATCACCAAATTAGATTGGTCCGAGAGGAAGATAGAATATTAATAACCTCAAGTCAATCCAGTTTAACAATTACGGGTCGATATCCCCGATCTCACTTTCCATTTAACCCACCCTCCAGGTGATGGACACCTATTATGACATGGATCTGACATATTAAAGACTTGGCAATGACGTGATCTTACGACGGAATGGACAGTGAGTTAGAATGTGGGTGACTTGGATCCTTTTTGAAGAGACAAAACTTAGACGAGTTTAAACTTGAGTGTCATTATTCAGATTTAACCGAATTTAAACCAAACTCAAATTGCACCCTAAAAAATTCGAGCCTATTACTTTTTTTTTCAAAAAAGTAACTTTTAATATTAAGTTTTTGTCTAAATATTTAATAATTCTAACCCCATTATTTGAAAAATATTAAAATGTAATAGGAAAATTAAAACCATTATATTAAGTGTTAAGTTACCTGAAATGTGGATTAGCATAGACGACATTGTCATTGACATTTCTTTTCTTTTACGCTTGGAAAATTGAGTGAAAGGCTGTGTTTGTGTGAATTAAACAGGTTTATTTATATATGCAGTTTTAGAGTTTGTTCTTTTTCTTTTCTTCGTTAGCAGGAAGAATTTAAGATGTAAAGTTAATTTGATATGGCTTCAACAGGCAATCAAATTATTTGTCATTGTCGCACTAATTAAAAATCCAAAATTATGATAAGGTCTATATGTCTAACTAGAGGTGTAAATTTTGGCCTGGTCCCGTCCAATTTTGGCCAGAGTTGACCTGACTACGGGCTAAATTTGGTCGGCTCGATAGAGCTACGAGTTAAGAGCAGATCGGCCCAAGCCAACTAGTGGTCTAATTGTAACTTTAAAAACATTGTCATTTTTAAATTTTTTTAAAAATATATATATAAGGTGAACCGGTTGGCTCAGCCGCCCGTGGTCAGGCCGGCCACAGGCCACCCAGCTTGTCCTGACTCGGGCCAATTCGACTCATTAGTAACTTTTAAAAGACAAGTAAAAGGGCACACTAAAATATGTCATATAAAAATTATACAAAAGTGCATGCCAAAAAATCTCAAAATTATATAATAATCATAATTCAAATAAAGAAGACGTTAATGCCCCAAACAATAGTAAAAGAATAGAGGTTTATTGTATGTTGTAGGTGTAAGATGTTAGAAATTAGAATGAGATCTCATTCGTACGTAATAAAAGAAGACAAATTTTTAAATTCAAAATCACTCAAGTTTATTACATTATCAAATTGTAAATAAAATAAAGTATGTATTATCAATTATAAGTTGTTATGAAGTTTATTTATTTTCACAAATTATTTATAAAATCAATTTCTAAAATAAAATAATAGCAATTATCGTAATCGTATAAGTGCCTGAGTTTTATCAGTAAGTATAAAGAAGAGTAAACCAAGAATGTTAGCTAGTATGGAGCCTATACTTATTTATAATAGCTTGGATTTTTTAATAATTTAATTTAATTAAAATTAAAATTACAATTTATAATAATTAACTATCCATTAGATCTAAATAATATTCAATATTTACTATTATTTCTTATTTATTAATTTTCTTATATTTGATCCTAAAATTTATCAAACTTTATAATCAAATCCAAATTAATTAAATTGTCTTTTATCTATTTAATTATTATTTGTGTGTGATCTATTAAATTTTTAAATATGTTAAAAATATTTTTAAATTATAATATTAAATATTAGTTAGATAAATTAAACTACTTTATGTTATCTTTTATTCTATGATTAAATAATTTATATTTATAAGTCAAAGTTCATATCTAGTAACACATCATGACAATCCAAATATTAATAATGTTTTGATTAATCTTTATGTGCATAATTTTTTACATACTTCAATCATCTTATCATATAATGATATGATTAAACATATCGTATGAAATTAATATTTACTCTCAGTCATATTAGTTCCTCGTCATTAGTAATATATTCTTTTAATAAAAATTAAAATATTTTACATTGTCATTTCTCCTTATCTAAGGATTTCATAAATCAATATTACTTGAAAACAATGAAATGTTCTTCTTGTTTATTTTAAGGTGGCGAATCCTGCGTTGATTACTCAACTGTATTCATATAATTCTTGTCACATCAAATGACCACTAATCTAACTATGACGAGGATAGTCCTAAGTAATTTTATATGAGAAAAATGACTACGAAACAATTTAAGAATAATATATAAATATAATATGAATCTCATAATTATACTCATTGTAATTTCATTTGCAATGTATAATTATCTCATTAACTTTTTTTCATATCATCTAAACATGTACAAGATAAATAATGCTTTTAAATAATTCGTCATTAAACTACAACCAAATGATTGGTTATATGGCATAAACTAACAAATGAGTGGGCAGAAGAGCTAGGGTAATTCTAATCTTGATTTTTTTTCAATTTGGTCCTCCTATTTTTCACAATCGTTACTTGACAAATACTAGGATTACCAATACTAATTAGTATTCATTTTCAGTATGATATCAGTATTGGAAACATCATTTTTCGACCAGTACTGAAAGGTATGAAACGATATTCCAAAATCTAGTTCAAACCTATATTTTTATAAATTTTTAAGAAACTGTCAAGCCTGAACTGCTAAATGTTTGCGTGCCTGAGTTCAAGACATCAACTTTAGAATTATACATACCTATTTTAACATATTTGGATTGGGACACCCAGACCAATAATCAAGTATGCATACATAAATGCTTTCATCCACGTTTTGGACACGTTTCTAAGTTATTCAACCCAGCCGAACCAAGTTTATTGAAAATGTGCCAAATTTTAGACTGGAACTTCATACTTTATTTGAATCTACACTTCTGGAGTTGATAGAGTAGGCCGAATGATGCTCAGATCTAGTCGAAAATATTCAGCTCAAGTTCAAGCCTCCTCAGATCCACCACATGTCCAGGAACAGTTTCATTTACTTGTCAGACTCAAACTCCTTACTATTGTACCTAATAATCTTTACTATTGAAACTTAATGAAAACTTTATTACCAAATGGATCGTTAGATATCCAAGAGTTCATATGAAACTGCGTTCTACAAGTGTTCATTGGATTTCCACCATTGCGTCCTTTCCCGACTACACTCATCTTTATGTAGATTTGCTTACTTATGCTCGAGTATTACACAAATTAAACTAGATTCCACGCATTGCAATTTACACACCCTGACCCAACTACCTTACACTGTTTGTTACTTACAATTGCGTGCACGGTCGAACCTCGTGCAGCTTTTATGACGCCAAAAGACATAGTTGGTTGTCACCACGATGCATGTCCACTTTTATTGTCTTGTCCTGACTCTCAACTGGAATGGGAGAATCATGGGATTGGAATCATTATTAGCTCTTTACGCTTCTTCCAAGTTCATCATTTTAGGCTATCAATATTAGTAGAATTCACAAAACGAGCCCGAATTTTGGTTTATCTCCTGCTTTCTGTCAGACCCAGAACGTTTGAAAGGGTTATTGGGGTAAACGATTTTTTAAACACCTACTAGCAAGGGCGCAATCTTCAGAAATTTACGTTGTAGAAAGTACTAGCTCAGAGACGTGATGGGTTCTCAGTTTTTTGGCCAATGCAATTCTGTACAGTTGGGCAGTTTAGGACCCAGAAGACTAAAACCTGGAATTCTCGGTTTGCAACCTGCCAAAACCCCGGGCCTGAACGTTGTCAATCTCAATAACACGGCATATGGGTCTTCAACTCCGGTGCCTAGAACGAGAACTTTCAAAACTGTGTCCAGTTCTGAATCAAGAATCTCAAGTTTCAACGGTGACAAAAAGTTTGGTCAAGCAAATATGAGAGTTTGCAAGTTTAAAAGAGGATTGATTCCGAGGCCTATGTCGGCGTTGAGTGTGGATAAAGAGGTGGATATGGTGGGAAATGAAGGAATCAGCGGAGAGAAGACCTACTATGATGCAATTGTTATAGGGTCTGGGATTGGTGGGTTGGTTGCGGCTACGCAGCTGGCAGTGAAGGGAGCTAAGGTTTTGGTGTTGGAGAAGTATGTGATTCCTGGTGGAAGCTCTGGGTACTACCAGAGGGATGGATATACTTTTGACGTTGGGTCTTCTGTTATGTTTGGTTTCAGTGACAAGGTTAGTTGCTTCTGCTATTTTATAAATACTTGTTTGTTATGTATGCCGTGGTTTATTTTTTGCTTCTTAAAAAGTAGTGCCTTTGATATCACCAGATTGAATTTAAGTATGATTTCTATGTTTTTCTGCATCATGCTTGAGATTTTAAATTCTGTTGAGTGCTCCTCTAGTTGGTTTTAACTTCGAAATGAGAAGAAAGGAGTGAATTGGAACAAAGAGAGTACATAGTAAAAATTCCTGGATATAACTTTAGGAATATGATACTATTCATTGCAACTAAATCCACTGGATTTTACCTCTTTTTTCAACTAAGAGGACTTAATGACCATTCTATTACTTTCCTCTGCTGACTATGTAACTTCTCTGGTATCGCCATTTAACTTCTCTTTAGTTATATGCTTGTTAATGGTATATCCTTCTAGAGTTTAGTTTTTCATAATTTATGTAAATTTGCTATTTGGACAGGGCAATCTGAATTTGATAACACAGGCGCTGGCAGCTGTGGGTTGTACGATGGAGGTTATACCAGATCCAACTACAGTCCATTTTCATCTACCTAATAACCTTTCTGTACGCGTTCACAGAGAGTACAGTGATTTTGTCTCAGAACTTTCCACTAGATTTCCACACGAGGAGGAGGGCATACGTAAATTTTATGGCGAATGTTGGAGGGTCAGTTTTCAATTAGTAAACTCCAATTTCCCATGAAAATAAAGGTCTAAATTTGTGTTTTATAACTTACTAACAAAGTGTTGCTGTGTAGATATTCAATTCCTTGAACTCACTGGAACTGAAGTCTCTTGAGGAGCCTATCTACCTTTTTGGACAGTTCTTTCAGAAGCCTCTTGAGTGCTTGACACTAGGTATGATTATCTACCTTTCTTTTTTACTTGATCAAGTGAGCTTGGTATGTAGCGGAAAAGATTTTGATCTTATTCAAGTGTGGATTGAGGGCATTTTTCCTGCTGTATGCATTTTGTTTTGCTAGTATGTGAAACTACTTTTGAATGACAAGGAAAATAACCATCCACTTCCATTCCGATTCAAGTTATTGAGAATCTATTCCATATGCAAGGGCTATGATTGGTACAACTTAGATGCTCTGATCTTCGTCATCTCTTTGGCAGGCTGAATGCATTGTTTTTTAACTGGCAGCTAAAAAGGTGAATATCTAGGTCATGAGTTAAAGCCAGTTGAATGAAAAAAAAGGAATCTTATGTCTATAGTCCCTGGCAAATTCACCCAACATACCACTATCTTGATATTAATCTAGCTCTAATGGTTAAGAAAATAATGTCCCGTGTAGAAAATGGAAGGCCAGGCTCCTTGAGTACTGTGGTAATACTAAAACATCACTCCTGTTTTTCACTGCAATCAAATTTTATGTTTCAAAATATGTTTGTATTTCTTGTTAAGCCTGCTACATAGATGATAAAAACTTAAATTTGTTGATCTCCTTTTTGCCTTTTCCAATTATATTTTTGTGTTTTCTATTTCTCTTTGAAATTACTGAATGCCAACCACAACTTGTCTCTTTCTTTTTGCTGCTTTTGAACCTATATGATATTAGCTTCTAACTGTGCAGCTTATTATTTACCACAAAATGCTGGAGACATAGCTCAAAAGTTCATAAAGGATCCTGAGTTATTATCGTTTATTGATGCTGAGGTGTGATGGATTTGATAACTTGATAGTTGTTTGAAATTTCAGTTGTGAGCACCACTGTGAATCTATACATTAATCTCACAAATTAACAAATTTTGCATGTGCAGTGTTTTATAGTAAGCACGGTAAATGCTTTACGTACCCCAATGATCAATGCAGGCCTGGTAAGCTGTAAGCATAAGCTTTGATCTTTCCCATCTATCCTTTTCTGTACTAAAGTATGTTATACACATCAGGTTCTATGTGATAGGCATTTTGGTGGAATTAACTACCCTGTTGGTGGTGTTGGCGGAATAGCAAAGAGTTTGACAAAGGGTCTTATTGACCAGGGTAGTGAGATGCTTTACAAGGCGAATGCAACTAACATCATACTTGAAAATGGAAAGGCTGTGAGTTTGGCGTTCAAGGATGTGATGCTATACTTTCTATCTTGGTTGTTTTGGATGTTAAAGGAGATGATCCAGCTGTTTTATTTACTGAATTCTTGCAGGTGGGAGTAAGGCTGTCTGATGGGAGGAAGTTTTTTGCCAAGAAAATAATATCAAATGCTACGAGATGGGATACCTTTGGTTAGTTTTTGGCACAAATGTTTGTAAATTTGGTGACTGGGTTTAACCGTATCTTTTGTGTTTTTGCTACAATTGGTTTTCTCATTAGTAATTCAATGTGATGTAGGGAAGTTATTGAAGGGAGAAAACCTTCCAAAAGAAGAAGAAAATTTCCAAAAAATTTATGTCGAGGCTCCATCTTTTCTTTCCATTCACATGGGTGTCCAAGCTGACGTTATTCCAGAAGACACTGATTGCCACCATTTCATTCTGGAGGTATTTATGTTTCTAATGTTTTTGAATTTTTTACCAGATGATTTTGTAAGTTAGTATTATATTAATTTTTACTTGATATTAGTTATTACCTGGTGTCTTTTATGACTTATATTAATATTTTAGGATGATTGGGCAAGATTAGAGGAGCCTTATGGAAGTATATTTTTAAGCATTCCAACTGTTCTTGATTCGTCATTAGCTCCTGAGGGGCATCATATTTTTCATATCTTCACTACTTCTTTGATTGAAGATTGGGAGGTAATTTGAAATCTCACTAACTTTAATATCAAAATTGACATTATATTTGATTTGATACCATCTTTCTTTGACCTGAAGTCTTAATTTCTGGTTTATACTGTTTAGGGACTCCCTCAAAAGGAGTATGAGGCCAAGAAGAAGCTTGTGGCAGATAAGCTTATTAACAGATTGGAAAAGAAGCTTTTTCCAGGGCTAAGATCATCAATTGATTTTATGGAGGTAGTGTCTTATAATATCTTACGGTGATTTTAAGGTAGTTATTGACAAGGTAGGAAGGATATAAGAATGGTCAAGCCTCACGAACTCAATCCCGAAAGGTTTTCATTGGTTGGTGGATTCTTTGGACTCTTGAAGGGAGATATAGCAACTATTGTATGATAATGGATCTAGTTTTACAAACCTTCAGCCAGAAAAAAAGTTTTTGGAAAATCCTTTTTCTTATTATTCTTTATTCTTCTGACACAAAAGTCGGCTTGCTAGTCTAATAAGAAATATTTTAGCAACTTCCCTCTTTTGCTGTAATGGATGCGAATTGATTCAGAATGATTACATGTTTCTTTCTGAGAAAAAGGGCGAGTAATTACAAATTGTCAGTCAATGAAATGCTCTGATTTAGAGATGCAGCCACAGCTACTTCAAATCATGTTTGTCCTCTTAAAAGTTTTTTAGCTGAACAGGTGGGATCACCTAAGACACATAGGCGGTATCTGGCCAGGGATAAGGGTACCTATGGACCAATGCCTCGTAATATTCCGAAGGGTTTATTGGGAATGCCATTCAACACAACAGTAAGTCTATTCATAACTTCTGATGAATACAGTGGTAATTTTAGTTTTTAAAATATTTTAAGCTTGCATTTTGCTTGGGCAAAATAATGATTGTACTTGCAGGGCATAGATGGCCTTTACTGCGTTGGGGACAGCTGCTTTCCTGGACAGGGTGTTATAGCGGTAGCCTTTTCTGGAGTTATGTGTGCTCATCGAGTTGCAGCAGACATTGGTAAGCTAATGAGCTTTTTCCAATTTTACACTTTAGTGATATAGGCCACAATGATTTTGAGGTTTATTCTCCAAAACATGGTTTAAATCATGCTAGAAGCACAAAATATGAGCCTACCTTGTCACAGAATTGAGCATGAATTTCATTGTTAAAATCTATTGTTAAACCTTTCCAAATTGTTTCTTGACAAACTTATGTCAAAAGAGTTACTTTCCTTAGGTGCATGGAATTTCAAAAATGATAAAAGAAATAAATATGGTATTTAATGGGGTTTCTCCACAGTCAAATTATTTGTGGTTTTTGCTTCATTCTTGTCTCTGTCTTTATCTGAATGATAGGACTTGAGAAAAAGTCTCCTGTTTTGGATGCTGCTCATCTACGTTTGCTCCGATGGTTGAGGACATTGGCATGAGATTTATTACGGTAGAAAGGAAAATGTTATTGGATCAGTGATATTTTTGCTTGAAAAGCAGAGTATAATTTGTAGTTCAGTAAAATGGAATGAAAGATTTGAAATAAAATCATCTTTAGTAACTCTTATTCCTTGGACTGGACTCAGCACCTTTATGTATAGTGGTCTTCAATATTGTTTTCTAATTTTTAGTTCTTTTTCGTTTTCCCCAGTTCTGCGTTCTGCTTTCTTTGATATTTCTATTGAATTTCTCATGTAATGTAAATGCGAATCAAGAGAAATGATTATTCTAATATAAAACCTTGCATTCTGCTTTCTGTCTTTCTCACATGTCAATTGTGTTTCTAATTACTACTCTCATCTTTGATATATGAATCTATGTTAGTGCACCCTGGCAATTCCCTTCTAAAAGTGATCCAGTAATTCGATCAAATACCATAAGCCACCAGTTTGTCTTCTATAGACAATATGGAAATTCATTGAGAGACTGAAGATATTTAAGATTCATGATCAGGTTGATTGAAAAATGCTACACTCCTGCAATTTCTGTAGAAAAAGGCCAACTTGCAATCATGACAAAGTATAGAAAATAGCTTTGAAGCAACGCTCAGACACCGATTCCTCTTGCAAAGTTTGTGATATGGTCCTTTGAGTGTTGAATAGACATGGAAGAAGCAACATAATAACTATGAGACTATGATGTTTTAATACGTAATATGTTAGCAAAGCGATTATGACGTTATAGCATGTAAATAAGCAGTTGGTTATAACAGCCGGAGTATCAGCCCTGTTAATTATGGTGGTTGTGCAACGAATATTATTCCTCTACTCGTTCTTTGAGATACTTTTATGGTAGCGTTCTTGGCACTTGGATCTAATTCGCTTCTCAGCACACCAAACCACGAAGATGGCGGACGAGATTAGAGACAATCACATCCATAGAATAAAGGAATCCTTTCCTTGCAGAACCAGATGAAGGAAATGCACAACGAAGTGCATGGAACTCATATCAAAGTACAAGAACATCAAGCGAAATAGAGTATGGAGATGAGTGAATTGAGGGAGATGCTTCAATAATATATTTTCTCACATAAGCCCCAATACCAACCACAAACTCCTACTGCTACAGAGGAAGACAACGGATGAACACAATTTCTCCAGAATTACGATCTCATATAGCTTCCACACGCTTTGTAAGTTGAGATTTCCTACTTTAGATGACGTAGAGTGCATAATTGGATGTACCAAGTTGAGCAGTTCTTCTTGGTGTATAAGTGCAACAGTGCACGTGGAAAGTGTCACGGCAGAATGGAGGCGTAAATTGACTACGTAGGAGCTTCCATACATAAAAATAATAATTCAAAGATTTGGAGATGCTGCGTTGGATGATTAAACGAGTGAATTCAAAGATGGGAATTCAATAAAAATACAAAATCTAAGAGTATGTAACCTTATTCCTAATTAAAAATAAATGATTTATTATGCCTTATTAGCAAATCACATAAAACAGTCCCTGTGATATACTTGATTATTCATCTTAACCCTTGTGTTTTTAATTCGTTCACCTTAGCCACTGTGTT
>JANKOD010000005.1:28554782-28567333 GCA_026284645.1 Erythroxylum acuminatum | reverse complement strand
GCGTGAAGGCAGTGGCAAATTAATAGACAAAACCAAGAAGCATCAGGAGGGGACACGCACAGAGGAGGAATTAATTGGGAAGAGACTTTAATTGTCTAATCATTGAACAAGAGTCAAGCAAGGAGGCATTGCTTTTGAAGTAGGGACACACAATAAGCATCCACGCATGACCCAGGGAGAAAGCAAATTAAAATTATATTGTGGTGAAATCAACAAAGGCGTTTGGGGCAGCACGCACGCACCACGTGGAGAGGCAGGCACTAGACAGCTGGAGGCTACGGAATACAAGCAATAAAATGAGAAGGTAGGGGAGGCAGTAGGAACACAAAGGAGCAACGTGGCGTGACTTCCGTAAAAAATTGAATGCAACATGTGGAGACGTTTTTGGGAGGAGAGGAGCATCAGGTTTTTAAGGAGGAAATTAACTGGCTTTGAAAATTTTGTGCTGCCAAAGAGCACAGTTGTCGGCGCACAACAGAGAGAATAATCACAAGAATGAGATGAGTAGCTATAGGTGCGGCGTCAAGCTCAAGACAGTAGCACTGGCGGGCGGAAGCAGCTAAGGGCGCAACAGCGCTGGACGCTGGAGACGTTGTTGCACTGGACGCTGGAGATGCAACAGGAGAGAGCGCAGAAGGTTTGAAAGCAGCAGAATTAAATGGTCAAATCGATGAACAATGGAAAGGAGAGTAGGCAGTGAGTAGTAAGGGATTTTCGGTTAGTGATTAAGTATGGAGCTGAAGCATTTTTTTTTGGGAAAGACCCATGAAGAGCTGAACGCTCCGACGCCGATTCGGAGGTAAAATTGACGCTGACGATCTGGGTTAAGTATTTTTTTAATTAGTCTGTTGTTTCTTTCTCTCATTAGAAATTGATTGTGTTATCCTATGTTAATTAATTTGGGTGTTGTGTATGGATAATTGGATTTTCGTTATTATTCGGTTATTTGTGTATGAACCCGATGGGTGTTATGATTTGACAATTTTAATGCGTTCATTGGATTGCTAATTGCAAAACCCATTGCTAGAATTTCGATATAATCCGTAATTATTATGTTGAAATTCATGTGTAGCGACTAATGATTCGTAATCATTAAGGATAACATGTCCTAGGTTAAATGATGCATCGTATGTAGTTATTGCCTTGATTAATTGGTTTTCCTAATTCATAATGCTACTACTTAATTAAATCTAGAGATCGTATCCTAGGTTATTCAGTGGTTAGGTTTAATTAACGATCGTATCTTGATTAAACACTACTTCAAGGAAAACTTGGGTTAAATATTAACCCACGATTAATAGTTGCTAGGAGAGATTAGAGAACAACAAATCAATGAAATATGTTTAATTAGGGTATAGGTCAAGATTAAACCAAAATGGGTACAACATCAAATGGGTAATGAATGTCGTATTCGTTGTCCTTGCATTGATTACTTAAATATCAACTTTCAAAGTCAAGATGTGGTATATAATCACTTGCTAATCCGAGGCATAGATAAATTCTATAGTCCATGGCTTTATCATGGTGAACATAAGGAACCAAGTTATAGTAAAAGTGGTGGTACAAGTTGTACAAGTTATAATGATACTAACAATAATGATGTAAATGATTGTGATGTTAATGATGATGGGATTGATGATTATGGGAATTATATGGAGACTATGAATGAAACATGTATGCCTAACATGATTGGTAGTATAATTAAAGATAATTTTGAGAAGTTATTGAAAGTTACTCAAGAAGAATTATATCTAGGGTGCTCAAATTTCTCACAACTATCTTTTATTGTTAAGTTGTTGCATTTGAAGGTCTATAATAAATGGAGTAATAAGTCTTTTGACATGTTAATTAACTTACTTATCGATGCAATACCTATTGGACACAAATTGCCGAAATCTTACTATGATGCAAAGAAATTGTTAAGGGACCTTGGATTAGGATATATTTCAATTCATACATGTAAGTATGATTGTGATCTATTTTGGAAGGAAAGTAAAGATGTTTAGAAGTTTCCGATTTATGATCCATCAACATGGCAAGTTGACGATGGGAGAGAGAAAAGGATACCGAATAAAATCTTTTGATACTTTCTTATTAAATCACAACTACAAAGACTTTTTATGTCAAAAAAATAGTGATGGATATGAGGTGGCATAGACATTGATGATAACATTATGCGTCATCCAGCAGACTCAATGGCATGGAAAGAATATGATAGAAAGTTTCCATGGTTTGCATAAGATTGTCGTAATATTCGACTTGGATTGGTCTCAATTGGAATTAATCCTTTCGGCAATATGAGTGCTTCATACATCATGTGGTCGGTTATTCTAGTGACATACAATTTAACTCCATAAAAGTGTATGAAGGAGCCTTTTATGTTATTGTCTTTGCTTATTCTAGTCCTATTGCTCCTAGTAAGAATATCGATGTCTACATACAACCATTAATTGATGAGTTAAACGATCTATGGAGTTTAGAATAAAAACTTTTGATTTTGTTCAAAGTGAAACATTTAGAATGCATGCACTGTTTTGTGGACTATAAATGATTTCCCAGCTTATGGGAATTTATCTGGGTGGAGCACTAAAGGGTATGTGGCTTGTCTTGTGTGTAATCATCAAACTTATTCAATGAGGCTACAAAGTAAAATATGTTATACGGGCCATCTTCATTATTTGGAACATGGGTATAGATGGCAAAGAAGTAAATTGTTTAATGGCAAAGCAGAATTGGGTGAAGCTCCATTTCAGTTGTGTAGTGATGATATTGTTTACCAGCTATCACATTGGGTGACATAAACCTGCGAAACACCCAAGTAATAGAAAGCGAAAGAGAAATGATGTTGAATTCAATTGGACAAAAAAGAGAATATTTTTCTATTTGTCATATTGGAAGGAATTACTATTAAGGCATAATCTTAATGTGATACATATTGAGAAAATATCTGTGAGAATATTTTAAGAACTGTGATGGGATTGATGGAAAATCGAAAGACACAATTAAGGCTAGAGTTGACTTGGAAGATATGAATATTAGAAAAGACTTGCATTTGAAAAGAAGAGATGACGGGTCATACATTATGCCCCCTGCTTGTTACAACATGTCAAGAAGGGAGAAACAATCTTTCTGTCAGTTTATCCAATCAGTAAGGTTTCCTGATAGGTATGCATCAAACATAGGCCGTTGTGTGAATGTTAAAGAGGGAAAATATAAAGGTTGAAAAGCCATGACTGTCATGTACTTTTGCAACGATTACTTCTTGTTGGAATAAGTGGGTGTTTGCTAAAGGGTGTGTCCGTAACTTTGGGTCAATAAGGAGAGTTTTTTAAGAAATTATATTGCAAGACACTTAAAGTTGAAGAGCTTGACAAGATGGAAAAAGACATAGCTTTGATTTTATGTAAGCTTGAACTAGTATTCCCCCCATTGTTTTTTGATGTTATGGTTCATTTGACAATTCACTTACCATATTGAGCAAAACTCTGTGCATCGGTTCAATTTCGATGGATGTTCTCGATTAAAAGGTAATTTTTCTTTAGCTTTTACTTTTCTCAAAGTTATTTGTTAGTAACAATTCCAAATATTCTATATTTTTCCAAGTTTTTATGCTCTCTTAAGCGTTATGTACGTAATAGAGCTCGACCTGAAGGGTCTATTGTAGAGACATATATAGAAAATGAATGCTTGACATTTTGTTCAATGTACTTAAGTGATGTGGAGACAAGATTTAATAGACCAGAACGTAACTTTGATTTTGATGAAGAGGGTGGGTTATCAATTTTCTCCTAAAAAGTTAGGCCACTTGGTGTGGGTAAATATATGAAGTGAACTAAAGATGAATTTCAAATCACCCATTGGTATATTTTGAACAAATGCTAGAAAGTCAATATATATATGGAGTATGTATATTCCTTTTGATTCAAACAATCATATTAGAATTTTTATATTAAATTCCATTTCCTTATTGTCATTTACTTTTTTAAATAGAGCGTACAAAGAGCTCAGTCGCAGCAAAGGGATTATTAATGTTGAAGAAAGACATAAGTTGAAGTTTGTATCATGGTTTAGAAATCGAGTAAGTCATATATTGATTACATATTATGAACATGTGACAATTTATGTATTAGAATAACTTCTATTTTCATTTTGTTATACAGACGATACGCTTGCATAACCATAACATGCAAGAAGTGACAACAATATTATATAGTTTGGCATGTGGGCCTCATATTTATGAGAAAAAATATACAGGTTGCATTGTTAATGGGGTGAGATTTCACATACAAGATTGAGATAGTCGACTTAGAAGTCAAAATTGTGGGTTTGTTGTTGAGGGATGTCATGACGACGAACTTAATGACTTATACAGTGTCATCTCTGAAATAATAGAGATTTACTACATCAAGGATAAGAATGTTGTTTTATTTAAGTGTAAATGGTTTAATCTTACTAACATGAAAGTGAACAGGAATATTACTAGCATCAATGTTAGTAATACATGGTATGATAATGATCCTTTTGTCCTTGCAAGTCAAGTGAAGCAAGTTTTCTACCTCAACGATATTATATTGGGTAGCAATCAGAAGGTTGTTCAAAAGTTTCAGCACCAAAATGTCTTAAATTTTTGTGAAAGGGATAATGGTCAATTCAATAAGGATGTAGATGAAGTTTATCAAGAGATTGGATTGGAGTTCAATAATGTAGCCATTCGAATAGAAGATGCAGATACATCATCATTATATAGGAGAGATGTTGATCCAAACATAGTATAACTGGATGAAGTCCAAGCCAAATTTTTCAATCAAACAGATGAAGAGTATAATCAGGATGAATTAAATGGCAATGATGATACTTTAGCTGAATAAATTAGCGATGAAGAATCTAATGTAATTAATGATGATGATTTTCAAAATCTTGATAATGATGATTGAATGTAAATAAATTGTTTATATTGTTTGAAATGTTATGTTCATATTTAAGTTATGTTGTAGATGTTTTACTTATGTTTATTCAGGATGAATTAATGCGTATTGTTGATGTTTTACTTATGTTTATGCTGAATGTTGGTGTTTGATTTATACTTATGTTGAATGTTTATTTTTGACATGTGTTTGACTTATATTCGTGTGGAATGTTGATGTTTGAGTAAAGATTATGCATTATGTTGATATTTTATTTATAGATATTCAATATAATGGGACCTAGTAAAAACAAGGGAAAGAGTGTGACAACTACCGAAGATGTTCCTCCCCCACAACAACAAAATCAATCCGACGCTATTAATGAAGGCAGTCAGCAACAACCTATATCTATCTCAACTAGTGCTAAGGGATCTTCAGGTTTGTTATTGTTAACCACCTATAATTACAGTTATGCTCAAATATATATTTGCATGTTTAATATGTTTCTTCTTATCATTATTTGTTTGTTGTCAGGTTCTAATACTGGCATAAGAAAAAAAAGGTCAAGGTATCACTAAAGGATTTGAGTTGCAACGCATGAATATTGCAATGAACAGTAAGTTGTCTATGCATATTGACCCCACACAACATCGTCCTGTTGATAAGATCCAATCAGTAAAATTGTCTAGTGACTTGGGAGTCGTTGTCAAGAATGAATTGCCATGCCTTGAGCGTGTCAGGTAGTTAAAGGAAGACAACTTGCTACATAATGCTTTGGAAAAAGTTTCAGTAATTGTTTAATTCATTTTATTATATGCATTATGATTTTACTTATTTAAAAAGTAAGTTAACTTATACGTGTTATTCACAGATAAAGCTCATTATCGTCGATATCGAGAATCCTGAAATTTCAAGTTATGTCAATTCACTATTGAAACAAAGGACAAAGGATCATCATTATTGACTTCATAAATACTACAAGTCTTTTCCTTCGAATGAAAAGGCAAGGAGACATTCCAGAATGGGTGACTCTAAAAAATTAGAGTGAAATGTGTAATTATTGGGCCTCTACAATGGTTCAGGTTTGTCTTCTTTCTCTTTATATTTCCTTCCATTAATTTTTTTTTGCATTTAATGACTATTTCTTCTCTTTATTTAGGAAAAATGTAAGAAAGCTAAGGCTAATAGAGCAAAAAAGAAAACTCCTCACAACACCGGCTCCAAATCATTTGTTATCGTCGACAAGAATTTGTAAGTGTAATGATTAGAAGTTATTATTCTATTAGTTAATGCAATATAATCTATTATGTTCCAATTTTTTTTAATTCATATAACAGAGCCATACTCAACTGCATGGATGTGTAATAAGATCACACTCTACAAACTAACGCACTATAAGGAATGTGAAGGCTGAACTTCTGAATAGGCACAAAATAATTATGTAAGTATAAAAATTTTAATTTTAAATTTTATTTGTTAAGTCATAATATTTGAATTACATCTCGATTTTGTATTTTAAATTGTAGGACAAGATGCAGGAGTTGTTGCAGAGATCATTGTCTGACGGGAATGAGCCCGATGTGGATGAAATTTGCATCAATGATCTTGGTATAAGATCAGGGTATATCAAATGTCTTGGGCATGGCCCTAAGCCAGTTGGTTCATCATTGTCACGGCTAGCATAGGTAACGACGCTTTAAGAGGAGAATCGATCTCTTAAGGCTCAGTTATAATATAATGAAGAAAAGTTACATCATACTCAAGAAAAATTACAACGTAATAAGCAAAAACTAAACCGTATTGAAAGAGAGTTTACCAAGCTAAAAAAGATGGTCAAACAAATTCTTGGGTCATAGTATGTTAATAGTAGTGACGATGATGAGTCTTAGTTTATCGATAAATTTTTTTTCTTAAGTTTTGTAATCAACGTTTAATTACATGTTTTTTGTATAAAATGCATTTCTTTTTTGGTTATGAAATATTTTATTTTAATTTATTATTATTTAAACAATATGTCACTAACAATAACTACAAAATGTGACTAAATTATAATTCAAACCATGTTAAAAACAATAACATGAACTAAAAATGTTGTTAATAATTACAATTAAGTATCAAATTAGTAATAGGGAAGGTAAATTAAAAATAAATATTTGTCACTAAAAGTTTTTAGCTACAAATATAAAATCGTCACCAAATATTTTTACCTACGCTTTCCAGAACATCTCTAATAACATTTAGCTACGTTTTAATTTTCGTAGCTAAACATATTCTGCTACGAAAATAAATCGTTTGTAAACACTATTATCTACGCCTAAGTTAATGAAGCTAATTACCTTTATCTACCAAAATTAAACGTGGCAATAAGTGATCTGCGACTATTTCTTCGCTCGCCACATATTCTTATTAGTGACGAAGTAATGAACATAGCAAAATATTTTGTGCGACGATTTCTTTAAAACGTCGCAGATAATTTTTTGCTACCGGATTTTTGTGACCATTTATTCGACAAATTTTTTTGTCGCTGAATAGTTTTTGCAACAATTTTGTTTCTTTCAGCAACGTTATAATATTTCACTACAAGAAAAACTTTGTTTAGCGAGTACCGACAAAATTCGTTTGAATTCCGTCAGTAATATTAATTAGCGATGGAAACAACTGACGGACAAAGACATCGTTAAAACGGTCGTAGGTAAATTTACCGATGCACTTATTATGTGTCCATCGGTAAATATAGCGACAGTTGCCTATAAGGAAACAACCTTTCGGGTGTGTTTAAAGCTTAAGGAAACGGTGTCGTTTGATGTTAAACCAAACGACGTCGTTTCCTTTAGGTTAATAACGTTCAACCGCTACCAGACACAACGTATATGTTCGAAGTTTATCGACAGAATTTTCAGTGGCTAATATTCCATCGGAAAATTTATAACTTTATAATTCCGCCATCAATTCCCCCCTTATTTGCTGACGGTAATTGTTCTGTTACTAAATTATATTTTCACGTCAAAGTTTTTGACGGAAAAATAAAAACCGTCGGTAAGTTGCAACGGTTTGTTCCGACGGAAAAATAAATACCGTCAATAAGTTGCAACAGTTTGTTTTCCTTCGTTAATTTTCCGTCACCAATTCCTTATTTTCTTGTAGTGTTTCGTCGTCAGTACCCTTCTCTGTTGTAGTGATGGTCTCTATTGTAGTGATGGTATTGCATGTGTTATATGGTACAACAAAAATAGGTGTTGTATACTGTAACACCAAAAACAATTAATATGTCACTGTTTCGGTATTTTTGATAACTTTTTAAATAGAGAATAATGTCAGTATTTACGAGTGATACATAAATAAAAATATAACAGTAAATAATAATTTAAAAAAGAGGCTGAAATAAAAAAATATATAAGTAAATAATAATTTAAAAAAGAGAATGAAATAAAAATAAATAAATTACAAGAGAATGCAATGTAATAATTAACCTTTAATATAAATAATTAAAGGTGGCGTTGTGGAAAAGTTTGCTAAATTTATTTTGATGGGTTAGCTGCCAATTTCTATCAGGAATTGAACAATTCTAATGATAGTATGTGCAAATATACGACTTCGCATTGAATTTCCTCACCAAACCGTGTCTGAGAACAATAATTATATAGCTATAAACGCTTTATATGACGGAGCCAATTGGACCAGTTCTGTGCGAGCTTACTTTTAAAGCGCGTGCTTGATCCGGTTCCATGGCCAAATTACTAAATTACCATTATCGTAGGACCATTCACATGTGTTTCTATCATTGTAAGAAAGAAGTAGAGAACTTACGGAGAGGACAGTCAACTGAACTTCCTAACATT
This sequence comes from Erythroxylum acuminatum, assembly GCA_026284645.1. Taxonomy (NCBI): domain Eukaryota; kingdom Viridiplantae; phylum Streptophyta; class Magnoliopsida; order Malpighiales; family Erythroxylaceae; genus Erythroxylum; species Erythroxylum acuminatum. The sequence goes on along the minus strand of JANKOD010000005.1, from coordinate 28,558,590 downwards.
AATAAGGTCTTGGCTTTTGTTTTGACTTGACCGAGTAACGATTTCGCTCGCTAAAAAACCGTTACTAACTCCTTTACAATCAATTTTAGCCGGCAAACTTCCACCAGAAGAAAACAAGCGCCTCAATACAGGAAGACCCGTTCAAAAGGCAGACCAAGTACTTTGGCCTTTTCCAAGCTGACCGCCACAACTGCTCTCTCTTTACCTGCGGCATTTGCACGCCCTCAACATATAAATACTTTTGTTGCTTCATGCAATCTAGTACGGTTTTGTTAACTTTAGATAACTTGCATACATTGTCGACGTATATACTACAATATGATGAACTCTTCCACCAGACGCGGGTTGCAGGGTCCGAGGCCAGCGCCGCTTGTGATCGACAGCGCCGAAGAACCCTTGAAGAACACGGAGAAACAATCAAGAATTCCAGTTCAGAGCCGTCCTCCGGTGATAGTGTATGTGAAATCGCCGGATATTATTCATGTGAGACCAGAAGAATTCATGGGTCTGGTGCAACGTCTTACCGGAAAGCAACAATCATCAGAAATGGGTAGTGTTTCTAATACTCAAACTTTACCTTCTTGTTCAATGGCAGTCCATAGAAATGTCGACGACGACGATAATAGTAGTGTCGAAAGGGTTGATTTTGGAGAAGGCCATCAAAGGTTTAACAGTGCTGATCAAGTGGGTTCACTTCCCAGTTTCTTCGATAATATCTACACTGACTGGACTGAATTTGATCAACCGGGAAGTCAATCATGTACCTAGTTATTGATAATTAAAGATTATAGCCGACGCATATTGTCGATCTCCTCTGAAACTGTTCTAGAACTTGGTTGTTGCTCTATATCTATACAAAATACGAGGGAGTCAGCCTAAAAGAATAGGTCGTTTTCAGTTCCTGCAATACAGCTCCATTCAAACTAAATAGTTTTAGGTTTAGGACAGGCGATTCACATCAATTCCCACAGGTTTGTACAAATTTGAAGGTAAACTTACCTTTAAACTTTAAATTATAATTAATTACTAAATCAAGAGACCTAAAACAAAAATTAAAGACCAAACCAAAGTGCGTGTTAAGCATAAAAACCAAATTGTGGTTTATCCCAGTTTGAACGTCTTTAAATTAGGCCAGACTAGTGCCCCATATTATGTGTGTATCCTGTATAGGCCCGCAAATCTGCTTTTCGATATTTTAGTCCATCTTTCCCGTGTATAAATAAATGAAAAGACAAAATGGCCGGTTGAAAAGTTTCTACTTTCTACAGTTAATAAATGTGTTTGGTAATTAGCTAATAGTACAAAATGTACATTTATGTCGATCACCTGAAACTTAGGTTTCAAATAAGGGCTTTTAAGTTTATGGAAAACAACGACATAATTGTTCACCTTTATTCTCGATTCTATAAATAACATAGTTGTTCACATTGGATACAGAAAATAGAGAGAATGATATTTTTAAATTGGCAAGAGTTAGAAAACAAAAAACAAGAGACTTAGACCAAATTTAATGTACAAGAGATGAAATAGAGCAGGCGCTCATAGAGGAAAATGGAATCGAGAGTAAATGATAGAGGTACTTCTTTGGCCTTTTTAATGAAGGCATAGCTGACAATATCTCTTTAGGTGACTTCAGCAAGTCTTAGAGATTTCGCAACTTGTCTCGGTGTAAACAGAGCACAATGGAAGAAATTAAAAAAGTTTTGAGGGAGATGAAGAGTAGAAGGGTAGTCGGACTGGATGAGATTCCCATAGAGGTATGCAAAAGCCTAGACACCAAAGGTCTTAATTGGCTAGTCAAGCCTTTTAATGTAATCCTTAAATTTGCCAAAATTTCATATGAATAGAAACTGGGTATGTTAATTCTTTTATAGAAGGATAAAGTAAACATCCAAAATTATAACAACTATATAGAAGCATCAAACTAGTTAGGCACACCATGAAACTATTGGAGAAGGTAATTGAGAAGATAGTTAGAAAGGCGACTTCTAAATTGAAAAACCAATTTAGCTTTATACAAGAAGATCCACGACAGAAGCGTTACATCTCTTTAAAAAATTAAGGGAACATTACAGGAAAAGATGGAGGAATTTGCACATGGTTTTTATTAATTTAGAAAAGACATATGATAGAGTTCCAAGGGAAATCATGTGGAGGTGTTTAGAGATTAAGGGAGTTCTTATGTCCTATATACAAGTTAATAGAGATATGTATGAAGGGGCAATGACCAGAGTAAGGATAATAAGAGGAGACACTGAGAATTTTTCTATTGGCATTGGGCTACACCAAGGCTTCGCATTAAGCCCTTTTATATTCACAGTAGTAATGGATGAGTTTATTAAGAATATTCAAGGAGATGTGCCTTGGTGTATGTGTTTGTTGACAATATTGTTTTAGTGTATGAGAAAAGAGAGAGGTCAATATTAAGCTAGAATGTTAGAGAGAAACGTTAGAGTAAAAAGATTTTAAAATGAGTAGGACTAAGATTAAGTACTTAGAACGCAACTTTTGGGGTTATCAAGTGGCTACCGATGTGAATTTAAAAATTGAATTCAAAGTTATACCATGAAAATAGTGATTTAAGTATCTAGGGTTTATCATCTAAAACAATAAAGAGATCGATAAAGATATAGTTTATCGTATCAAATTAAGGTGACTCAAATAAAGAAGTGCATCAAGGGTCTTATGTGATAAGAAGATACCACTCAAGCTTAAAGGTAAATTCTATCACTTGATGATTAGGCCAATTATGTTATATGAGGTGGAGTGTTGACTCATCAGACAAATACATAATAATAAGCTTTTGGTGACAGAGATGAGGATGTTCCCGTAGATGTGTAACCTTATCAGAAGATTAAGGTCCGGAATCTTATGGTAAGAGACAGATTAAAATGGTAGGTATTAATGACAAATTACGTGAGACAAGACTTAGGTAATTCAAATATATTAAAAAGAGAGACCTTGATGTTCAAGTAAGATGATACGAGAAAATAATACTTGGAGACTATAAGAGAAAAAAAATGATAAAAAAGAATTGGAAGGAAGTGATCGAGAATGATATGACATAATTGGATCTTACCAAAGATTTGGCCCGCAATAAGAAATGTTGGCATACTAAAATACGGGTAAAGAATATCTTTTAAAAAGAGCATTCACAATCTTGTAGGTTATATGAATCCATATATTGTGCATTTATTACGTAATATTTACTTCTAGCTAATTTAGCTTAGTTTTTCTATTTAGCGTAATTAATGTGTTGATAGGCATGGTTGGAGTTACTCATATGGTCTTGTTTCCTTTTGGCCTGGTTGGAGTTTACTCTTGTATGGTATGCATTCTTATCTTATTATATATTGTTAATATTTGAAATGTTCTGTATATACATTATTTATGTATTACCTTACCTATTTTTATTATGAATGTTACTAGTATTTCTCTTTATTACTTATTTGTATTTACGTATTTAGTTATTTTATTACATTTTTTAATGTTTATTTGACTTATTTACTTTGTTTTTTTATTTTTGTTTGGCATATACACACACCTATTATTAATTTTGTAGTATCTTCATGATATATTGCTTATGGGTCTATTAGAAACAATCTCTCAACCAGATAAGTGTAAGGTTGCGTACTATCGAGCCTCTCCAGACCTCACGCCTCAACAGGATTTCAATTGAATGTAAATGACGGTGATGATGACTTTTGATACTAATTTAACATCCATTTACTCAAAATCTTGATTAATTAGTCAAATTTATACAATACATGGTATATTTATAAACATGGATTTTCAATAATGAAAATAA
>JANKOD010000005.1:28493471-28505385 GCA_026284645.1 Erythroxylum acuminatum | reverse complement strand
ATTATTATTTTAAAAACTTTGAAAAAAAAGGGGGGGAAGGAAAGGTAGGAGGGAGGGAGGGAAATTTTGAAAATTTTGCAAAAAAGTCCCCCAATTTTTTAAAATTTCCGGTACCGGCCGGTATTTGACCGGTATTTTTAATACCGGCCGGTACCGACCGGTACCAACGAAATTGGCCGGTACCGACCGGTATTTGTCACCGGTACACCTTACCCCCGTACCGGTACCGGTACACGGCCGGTACGGGCCGGTACGGTACGAAATCCATAACATTGGGTTTAGTAGTACAAAACCATACATTACAAAAAAAAAAAATTCATACATAGTGAAATTGAATAAGATTGTTGAAGTCATCATATGACAGTCAAGCTTTAGTTTGCCAAAGTCTGATTCAACCTTTCTTTGAAATTGTCAACCAATAAGTTTATTTATTTTTAAACACCTCATTTCATTCGTATTTTAGTGTTTCACTCAAACTCTTAACACACAAATGATTATAATATCTCAAACAAAAAAATGGATAAGGCAAATACAAGAAAGTCAAAATTTTATTGATCTATTTATAAAGAAACAAGATAAAAGGCTCTAATTACTTCCTTCTTAAAGAACTTTATAATACAACTACTCAGAACTTTCTTACTCAAAAATTCTCAATAAGGACTTCCTCTCAAGATATTAAATTTATCTTATAGATGGTTAAATGTGCTTAATATTGTACAAAGGTAGTACAGAGGATGTTTTGTTATAGGATTATAAGAACTTATAAATCAAATAAGCTTACTCACTTTCTCCAATAACTCACCAAGCTAGTGAGAAGTTGTTACTTCTTCCACCAACTCAACCAAGTTAGTGGAGAGTTATGCTTTTTTTGTCACTAACTCTAATTAGCACCTGGAAAAGAAGATCTTAGAATATGCCTACTTTGTTGTTATATTATCCGACTACTTCTCCACTACTTAAAAAGTGTTCTCACTTTGTAAGTTAAGGCTCTCACTTTCTTTGTCCACTATTTCATATTCTTACCATATATCACCACACCATTGCCTTTTAAACTAGAAAGTGCCTTAATGAGCCTTTATTTAGCCATCCCAATCCTCCTCAAAGAACTCTACAATACAATCACTTAAGACCCTCCTACTTAAAAGTCTTAACAAGAACTTTCTATTAAAGATATCAAACCTCTCTTACAAATAATTAAATGTACTCAATGCTTTATAAATAAACTACAAAGGGTGCTTCCATATAAGTTTATAAGGACTTAAGTACTAAGTAAGCTAACCTACTGACTTTCTCCACTAACACACCAAGTTATTTAGGAGTTATCAGTTCTTCCATTTTTTACATAAAATTAGTAAGGAGTTATGCCTTTCTGTCACTAACTCTAATTAACACTTGTAAAATAAGGTCTTAAAATATACCCACTCCATTGCTAGGCTAAACGACTACTATCCCGCCATTTAAAGAGGTGTCCCCACTTTGTAGATTACTATGTGTTGACACATCATAGCCTTTTAAACTAGCAGGTTCCTTGATAAGCCTTTGGTTAGCCACCCTAAGCCATCTATGTATATGGCCCATCCAAGTATGTCCATGGTTTAGTCACATTGTTCCATGACTTAAGTTAGCAAAAATCTTAACCACTATGTAATAAACCTTGTAGATTGTCATACTTTGTAACCTCCTTGTCAAAGTAAAATGCCTTCACACACCTTCAAACTATCAATGTCTATTAACACTTACCTACTCTCAAGCTTTCATCGACATTGCTTGCCTACTTGTAAGTCTTTGCATTGTTCCCTCATCAACATGTCATATTTACATATCATCTTTACGAAATCTGAGTGCCAAACATTGGTTAAGGCTAACTAATACTTGACCAGTTATGTTATTTAAACTTAGGGTTTATCATTTAACCATTAGTAATTAATAGAATTTTCCTATAACTTTACTAAAATTTTAAGGGATAATAAACTAAAAACTATCAAATTTTTAAAGATTTATTCATTTTAGTATTCAACCTTTTAAAGTTTCACTTAAGTGTCTAAACTTTGAAAATTAAAAAAACTCATTTTAAATGTTGCCTCTATTAATATTTTTCTTATGTGGCTGGCAAAGCATATGAATACTAACATTTAGAGGGGCTACGTGGCCATTCATCTTTGTCAACATAGTTTTTAAGCCTTTTGTGAAATATATTGGTGGTTATATATTCACAATGTAGCCACTTGTTTGACGCTAAAAAATCATATGGTGGAGGAAGATGTTATATAGCCCCTCTAAATTTCTGTATGTATGTGCTCCATCAACCACTTTAGCAAATATTAACGTAAACACCTTTTAAAAATTTAAAAACTTAATTGAAAATTTAAAAAAGAAGAGAACTAAAGTGAAAAAAAATTAACAAGGTTTAATATTTTGTAATTCATTATCCCAAGTACACTTAAGAAAATGCTTTTAAGAAAATGCTAAAACTTGAGTAATTGTAAATTAAGTACACTTAAATTCCCATGAAAGAGAATTATGTCATCTTTCTATTATTGAATTTTAAGACTTATAACAGAGGATGTTATAAGGAGTCATCAAAAAACTTACTAAGAGTGGGGAAGAGTCATTGTATGGCGAATGATCTTACACTGCATAAGAAGATAGCTTTTTCTAGAGTAAAAAAGATGGCTAAGAAATGGTGAAACTGTAACATCCTACCCCCGACGGGAAGGGTAGAATAGTAATTCGGAAAAAGGGTAAGCGGGATTAGGACTGATTGGAAATTTGCATACATATTCTTAATTTGTGAACAGTGAAATGTTGCACATGAAAAATAACTGTATATGCATTCATAACATTTCTCGGTATTTGGGCCTAAATGAAATTCTGTTGTGAATAATGTGGTATTTGTGTTTAAAAAAATTAATTTGGAGTGAGTTTTGTGTGTTTTATATTTTAAGGGAACTTTAGTAATTTTTCGGGACTTTTCCGGGAAAACTTTCCGGACAGAGAAAAATCGTCAAGTGGCGAACTGGTTGATTTTCGGTATCAAAAATTTCTGTTTAATGGCACTAACATATTGGGTACATTATTTTGGGAATGATATTGGAGCCATTGGAATTGAATGGGTCAAAGATTCATTTCATTAGGGTTTAATCTTATTAAATGTTTTGTCTTTTCCTTCCTTGTCTTTTTCTTAACAATGACAAGTGTATTGGTGAGTCACCAATACAATTAAGGCTAGCTTCATTCTCGGTTTTCCTACTTAAAAGCATGAAAAGATGATTTTTTTTCTTCTTTCCTTATCCAACCGAAACCTTCATCATCTTCTTCCTTGGGTTTTTCCTTTGGCTTTAGCTAAATTGCTACTTTCCTCCAACCTTGGGTGCTTCCCTTTCATGCTTACAAGCTTAAACCTCCTACTTCCTTACTATGATGGTGCTTGTGTATGTGGAGTGAAGTAGAGAAAGGATAATAGTTGGAGAAGTGAAGATTGAAGCTTGTTAGGTGAGAAATTAATGACATGTTCTTCAATTGGTAGTTAATGCATGACTTGGTAGTTAGATGCATTGATTGGAAGTTGTTGTTCATTAAATATGATTTATGATGCATTAATGTCATGAAACCTATGGTTTGAATTGGTGAGTATGTTTGTGTAAGAATAAATGAGGTTAATAAGATTAGTGTGTGAATTGTGTTCTTTGAAGTGATGTTAGTAATGTTAGATGGTTAATACTTAAAAGAAAAGGATTGGTTAGGGATGCTGAAATTTTGTGGAATTATGTTGAAGTGTAGTTCTTAATGAAGGTTTGGTTGAATGAATGATTACATTTAGTGCTTATTGGTGTGTAATTAACATTGGAAGTGATAGGATATAAGTTTAGGAGCAAAGCTGAAAAATGCAAGTTGATCATGTTTCAATGTTTTTGCCAGAACTAATTGTGTGATTGAGCAAATGAGGCAAGGTTTGTCCTAAATGAAACTTGAGACAATTGCCTATATTTTATGTGAAGGAAGTTCTGCCTAATTTTGATGAGAAGAGTGGTGAATTTTGCTTTAAAAGTGAACTATAGGGGCTGTGTGAATAGTACCCGAATTAGATGACCTGAAATTTTGGTGCATTTTTTTGGATTGATTTAGGAGGAATTGGTGAAATTGGTCTTCATGAAAGTTGAAGCCTATCATGTTAGCTTTCCATTTCCACTGATTTTGCAATTTTTCGATATGTATATTGTGAGTTATGACCTGCTGAATGTTGGCTGTTTATGTGCATTATTATGGAGCCTAGCTCTAAATGGAGGTTTTGTGAGTATTGTAACTGGAAGCTAAATTAGAGATTTTTGTGATTCAAATTGGCTCAAGTGATCTTCTGGAAAGTTGTAGAGGAAGAAATTAGCTTGAAAATGAGATATAGCATGTTAATTTTGGATGTCAGAATTGGGAGTTATGAATTTTCAAAAACTGAACCTAAGTTAGGTCATTGACTAGTGATCAGGGCAGCCACTTGCATGACAGTTTTGAACTTGTTAGAGATGGAATTGGCTTTTAAGCCCTTCATGAAAATTGAAGTATGTTGTCTGATCTTTCCAGTGATATAAGGTAGAGATTTTTTTGACATTTGTGCAAGGAGTTATGCTGTTTTGAAAATTACTGTTCAGTTCAGGTGGTTTCAGTGGGCAGAATCATTCATTGAATTGTTTGACCTATTTAGCAATTGAATTTGATTTCATGTTGTTCATGAAAGTTGTAGGACACATTTTGATCTTTCTTTGGACATATATTTTGTAATTTTTGGCTAAGGAAATGGGAAGTTATGGATTTTGAAAAATACTGCACTGTTTGGGAACCCCGTGACTAGGCAGTAGCTTCGATTGGATTTTTGACACCCTTAGGGGTGAAATTGATTTTTGTGTCCTTTATAAAACTTGTAGAACTCTCTTTTCTTTATGAAATAGACACCAAGTTTGTCCAATTTGGAGTTCAAAATAGGGATTTATGACCTAGGCAAGTTGGGATGTCGGAAAAAGAAAGTATCCAGTCAGGCACTGTAGTCGACCTAGTCGACTACAACATGTCCTAGTCGACTAGGACATGTATTTTTGCTGAACTGACCTCCCTCCACTCTTTTGTTTATAACTTTTCCGTCCTACATCCGATTGACCCGATTCTCGAGCCATCGAATTCGTGACTTATTGAATTTCATTTCTATATGAAATTGAGAATTTTTAGACGTGAAATTGACGTGGAATGATTGGGCTAAGGTAAGGGGACCGGGTAATTGTTTTTCTGGTCATTTTTTTATTTATTTTTGGACCTATAGAGATCCAAATTTAGTGATTTCGGTACCGTTAGATTTCAAATTTTTAGACGAAATTTTATGATGGAAAATGTTGGATTAAGGCTGGGAATATCACGAACGTGCATTGTACACATTTTAATCGCTACATCTGCATTCTTACATAGTTCTGATTGGACGATTGGTAATGTTTACATACTATCACTGTTATAGAGGCACATTTGAAGCGTCAATCCACCAATGTTCCTGAGACTTCCAGGTATTAGCTCAGAAGTACAGGTGAGTGACTGAGATGGATTTTCTCAATTATTATATGCTTACTGTGGAGATAATGGTGGGATTAGGATTGTGTTTGATTCTAACTGGATTCCGGACAGATGGTCCGATGCATTGGAAGATTTGACATAGAAGTGTTATTTGGTTGTGAATTGTGACTTACTTGCTTCTGATATGGTAAATTGTGATATGTGAATATATGGATTTCTTGTAATACAGTACTGTTTACTGTGATCTATGTATGGTTTAAATTTGAAAATTGTGAACTATTTGTTATGATGTAACACATGGCGATATATAGATTAAGTACGATACATGTACGGGTTACATGGGACATATGCATTTCATACATGAATGCATGAACGGATAATAACAGTTGTGATCAGAGTAGCCACTGATACTGAAAAAGAGCCTCGAGCTCGAAGGGAGATAGTGCATACCCAGAGGGCTCTCCTGCTCCCAAGACGCGTCTACTATTTATATGAGATACTGCAAGCGCTAGGTCACAACACTGTAATAAAAAAAGGAAAGTGTCACATGTGCATTGCATACATATTTGACTGAATACTTTAAACGGGAAAAAGGCAAGAGTGCCTTATAAAATTGTGACTTGCTTGTATATAATGATATGATACTTCTAACTGTGTTATTGTGAACTAAACTGTGATTTGCTTATGTGCTGCATGAATTGGGTGAACCATCGATGATGGTTCCTCACTAAGTTCGCAAAATTCACCCAAAATTTGCATCTATTTTTCAGGCCTTAAAGAGTACCCCGTTAGACACGGGAGTATGCCTACTGTATGCGAGTAAAAGTTAGAGGTCAGGATCAGTTCGCGTCTGCATTAGGGTCTCATAAAATTGTATTCCACAACCTCTGTAAAATAATGCTTTGTATTTATAGTGGGCCCAATTTTGTGTACTAATGGCTATTTTAAATTATTGTTGAATGTTTGTGATGACTGAAAATGCTTATGTTTTGAACGTGGTCTCAAATTGTCTATTGTTTGTCGCGCGTATGAATGTCTTCAAAAAAAATTATACTAAGTTTCGTCCGAGTGATGTAGCACACTACCTCGCGGGGCACGGACTCGGATATCACCATCGATGTCAGGTTCGGGTCACGCGGAAGTGGGGTGTTACAATTGTAATTAATTATATTTTAATTAATTAATTGTATTTAATTAATTAGTATTAAGAATATTTTAAAAAAGAGCCACTAATAAAGAATGAGTTTAATTCCTCTACTAAATGGAGGGTATGGAGGATTTCCTAAAAGTGGGATATCAAACTATTGCCCCTATAATGATAATCAACAACCAACAACTCACTTTTCATTCTTTACTCATTAACCCCTTCTCAAAATCATCAACTAAGCACCCCCTAAATCTCAAAATAGCAAAATACAATGGACGAAGATTTCAAGCTAATCACTCCCTTACAAGACAAGTAGAGCGTAACCTCTCTTTTAAACTCTCTAAAGTGATAGGTGCAAATTATAATGTATTTTTTAGGTATTAGAGTGTGTTATTAAGATAATGATCATATATTTAGGACTTAAATTTATGTTCTTGTTAGTGCATTTGTGTGTTTTTTTCATTGATTTTTGTTTAAGTCAAGAATTTGATCTTAATCGTATATTTCAAGGGTTGTATGATTTGTTTAGTAATGAGTAGGGACAGAAAAAAGTGAAGAAAAGATGAAAAAACTAGAGAATAATGTCTGGCATAATTATGAATGAAGAAGCAATAAATAGGAAAGTCTTTAGCACTATTGAGCATGGGCAATGCTAATGAGCAAATTCCAACTTTTTCAAGATGTGAGAAATTTTTTAATTTTTTGATGATTCAGGGCAATTTTGGAAACCAAAATAAGTGAAACAAAAAACCTGGAAGGATTAAGAAGTATGTAACGCAAAGAAAAATATCACTTGACGACTGAAAAAACATAATAAAAGGAGATCGTATGAGCAAACAATCTCAAGAACAAAGGCTACATTTTTAGGGAACATTTTTTAGCTCAAGGCCATAAAGAAAAGATATCCAAATTCAATCCTCTACTCTTTTCTTATTTCCTTGTTGTTGTTGAATATTAATGATGATTCAATTGTTATATAAATTTACACCTATTGATTGCTAAATTCCTTTTTAAGAATTACTCTTGATTTATTTGTTGAACTTTACATTGTTGATTTAATGAAATATATTTGTGATGCTTATTGTTATATATTCAATTTGAATTGAGAGATTAGATTAAATCACTTATTTTATGTTATAAAGTGAGAGCTTGAACCCTAATAGACCTATAATCATCAAATAATAGGCAATTAAAGAGAGATCTTAATTGTTTATTAGTTATTCATATGATTGCTTTAAATCCAGTTACATAGTTAGATACAGTTTAGATAAATTGAAAGATCACAATTCAATATCTATCTATTTTAATTGGAATTACTTGATTAGATCTCAAGAGAGGGTAATCGTAATCATTAAATATCTAAGATCGAGTATGATTAAATAAAGAAAGCAAAGTGTAAACAAATAAAGATAGAAGTAATTCCAAGTTTTTATAATTGATCAATCAATCAAATTTGTTATTGTAGTTTCCATTATTTATTAATTCATTCTTTTTTAGTTTAATTATTAGTTATTCATCTTGTTGTTTACCTCAAACAAAGTTTACAAGAATTGTTGGGTGACTACTAACAATCCTCGTGGGAAGATGCTTTTTATTCTATAAGTTACAATTTGTATATTTACAGTTAAGAAAGTTTTCTGATTGAACTTCAACATAAAGCTCTCTCACTTTTTCAACTTTTTAAATACTAACATTCTCACATACTAGGATTGAGTACAAATTGATATATTTATATAAAAACTAATCTTAACTAATCTTAGGTATCAAATATTAATAAAACTGTAGTTGAACAAAATTATTTGGACTCTAAAACTCTCCTATGATCATGTGTTTCTATCTTATACGATTTTTGTCTTTCAAACTTATCTTTAAATCTCAGAAGAATAAGATTTTATACCATACACTTTCACTCACAACTTCATTCCTTTTAATCCATGAAAATAGCTAACACTTCTAGAGTCCAAATTTTGTGATTTTCTTTAAGCTAACAAACATAAATTGGGAATGGAACTACAATAATCTTCCCCTCTAGCTTATTTTAGATAAGAAATCTACCACCCCACTAATCACTTGAAAGTCATTCCTATAATCTTGCTACAAACTCAAGCTTAATCCTAGGAACCACCTCCATTAACATGTCGGCATCATTCTTATTCGTATGAATCCATCTCTTCTTACTTTTCCTTGATCTAAGAGTCTTTGTCTTTGAGTTCTCTGGCTCCCCCTTAGCAATCTTTGGAGAAATTCTAAACTAGGGTATCTTGTCAAAAGTTTCACTTTAGTTAACCTTCGAAGTTGTACATCTTCCAACTCTTATGCAAGTTGATCCTTTTGCTTATGATACTCATGGATTTCTTTTACACATCCATAAAATGTGGCTCATTCAGCTCATCTCCATTAGATTTTCCCTGATCATTAACATCTTGTACTAACTCATATTTTCCTTCTTCACTAATAGGTTGATCATAAGAAGTAAGAAAAAGAGTAGTATATTCATTGTCGAAATACCTATTGGATGTAATCTTATCTTCATTGATGAGATCTACATCCATCTCATGCTTATAGAAGAATAAGCCCTTGCTTCTAACAACCTTATGCTTTTTTAGTAGTAGAGTATGTAGCCAAACTCCTCATCACATATCTAATAAATACATAAGAGTAGTCTTCAAATCCATCTTCAACTCTACTCATTTGACGTGTACTTGAAGGCCTTGCATCTAAACACCCTTAGACGCGAGCAAGTTAGATCATTTGCTTTCCATACTCTTTCAAGAATGTCCAGATCTAGAGAGATTAAAAGGGTTCTATTAATCACATATATTGCAGTTTTGGCAGCCTAACCTCAAAAGGACTTTGGTAGTTTTAACATCTAGAGTATACATTGAACCTTGTCCGTAATAGTTCTATTCATCCTCTCAACAACACCATTATGTTATGGAGTACTAGGTTCCATTTTCTCATACATTATTCCATATTTTACACAGTAATCTTCAAACTCGTTGGAGGTATACTCACGTCTATTATTGATTTAGAGACACTTTAGATTTCTCTCCACCTCCCTTTCCACCACGGCATGAAATCTTTGAAATGCCTATAACACTTAGTTTTTTTTCTTTCATTATAAAGACCTAATTCTTGTGTGTAACATCATTAATAAATGTAGCAAAGTATTTATTACCTTTTAAAGACTCCTCCTCCAGAGTACCAGACATGTTGAAGTGCATTAGTTTTGTAATATCCTCCGTTATATCTATATCTATATCTATATCTATATCGAATATATATATATATAGATAGATAGATAGATTTAGATATATTCCACCCTCATCTTTTCCATTTTTCTTTTTCACCTTCTAAAGTTTACTATTAACAAAACGATCCTATATATATATATGTATATTCGATATAGATATAGATATAGGTATAGATATATTCCACCCTCATCTTTTCCATTTTTCTTTTTCACCTTCTAAAGTTTACTATTTACAAAACTATCCTCTTCCTTTTGTCTTCACTACTGGCAACTCTAGCTGGAAAATCATATATACCAATCAACTCCTCTCTTATAGTCCGTCATATCCATACCTATTTTACCTTATAACAACATTGTAATCGTCACAAAAATCGAGAGGAAAACTCAAATCTTTGATCCATTAACTCTGATAAATGTTGTTGACCATCACCACCACCGTTGGACTTCCCTCATCATCAGGAGTAAAAGCCCTACAATCTCATCACCATTTACCATTTGTATCATTGTCCATTGATGAAAATAGAGGTTAGGTCTTTTAAATAATTTTCTTTAATTCTTTGAGATTTGTTGAGAATTTGAGTTTCTTATAATTATAAAAGTTGTTTTACTCATCAAGTTCCTTCATTCGGTATAAAAATCATTAAATTCTGAGATAACAATTTTTGCATCATTAGAGAAAAATATTTTAATTACCAAAGATATTATTCTGACGACCTTTTGGTTAATTTTTAGAAAAGTTTTAATTTTTTTTATAAATTATGCTGATCAATTTTTCCTTAAGGAATATAGTGAAATTCTTAATGGTTTATATATTAAAAATCATAGAAAATTTAGGCGAGAATAGGATTAAGGGTCGAATTACATAAGTGGACCATCTTAGCAAACCTAATGAGTCTTAGGTTGTTAATTGAGCCCAACAACTTGTAAATGACACTGATTGGGATATTTCTTTTCCTAATTTATAGGGACATCAAGAGTGATACCTACATCACATGGCTTAGATAGACAAGTACCTCAATCAAGTAAGTTCATATCTATTTACTATTACTAAATTCTTACCAACTATTGAGTATGGTTCTATATTAATATGGATGATGATGTGCTAAGGCAGGATAGATGCCCTATTTGTAGGCATATGGATATATATGCACTTACAACTATATACATGTACATATGTAATTTGTTTAGTTGTTATTGTGATGGCTATACAAATATTAATGCAATATGTAAGTATATACATGTGAGTTTAGGTACCTATGGCATATTGGATGCATTTATAATGGTCCTTACATGATTGAGTTCTTTTTTTGTAAAATTGAATGATTAATATTTATATTGTGTATTGATGTTTTGATTGTGATTACGGAGGAGGGAAAATATTACTGCAATATATAAGTATACATACAGACCAATACTAATTGATATTTAGGTTATATATATATATATATTATTAATATGAATGTGACTTTAAACATATTGAGTGAGGGTTGATTTGTTGGTGATGCTTGGTTCCCCACAACTTCTTTGGACTAAGAGTGCCTAATAGCTACCCACAACTTCTTTGGACTAAGAGAGCCTAATAGCTATATGAGTACAGGTGTATGGCTAGATCCTTACGTAGTGTTTGGTTCCTGTCCCCGTTAGTGGGGACAGAAGACGAGACAGAAAATCCTATCTCCGAACACGTTTGGTTGTTGTCTCCGGATTTCTGTCCACCATCCCCGGTAGACAAGGACAAACTTTTTTGTCCCTCCCAAAAAGGGAGGACAAGGACACGTTTTCCCTGTCTCCGCGCAACCCTATGCCTTCCTTGCTACGTGAAAAGTTATGAGTATGAGTTATGAGTATTTAAAATTTTGGTTTCTTTTATTTTATTTGAGTTTTTAAAATTTACCAAAACCACAAAAAAAAATTTTTTTGTGTTCGTTCTATAATCTAATTTACTTATAACTAAATAAATATTATTT
>JANKOD010000005.1:28483053-28493371 GCA_026284645.1 Erythroxylum acuminatum | reverse complement strand
TTTATTATCGACGTTGTTTTTATTCTAGCATCTTGGAAGGTTATGAGATGGGAGTAATAAATCCTGAAAAAATTGATGTCCTGGATGCTATCTATTTTATTAATGCTGCTTGGAATATTGATGTGAAGGCCACAACTATTGCAAATTATTTTCGACATTATAAAATTCGATCCGAGGCAGGTATGCTTCTAGAAGAAGAAACTGGTGATGTTCAAGGCATTCAAAGATTAGAGGAAGTTATTTCTAATTTACATTATAGAAATGCCATGAATGTAGAGCAGATTATGAATTATCCTAGTGAAAATGAAGCTTTAATAGAATCGCCTATGGATGAAGAAATTATTCAAGGAGTCAGTGACAGAGCCAGAAATTTAATATAGGAGGGTCCAAATATTTATTTTTTTTAAATTTTGGGACCCTCAGTACACCACTGACCCTTAAATAACTCTATCCTTTTATATATATATATATTAAAAATAATTTTTTAAAAAAACCTTGGGGGCCCCAATGCACCCATGTAGCTCCATGTAGTTCCGTCGGTGCAAGGAGTAATGGGTATGGAAGATGATGACAATCAAGATCCAGATAATAGTAACGCTATTCCACATGTTTCTCCAAAAGAAGCTTTTCTTGCCGTAGAGACTTTGAAAAGTTACTTGCTTCAAAATGCGAAGAATGTGCTGAATGTAGTTTATGCCCTCCAAAAAGTTAAAGATGAAATTGAATTCAATTCGTATGAAAAGAAGAATCAATTGACTATAGATATATATTTTAAAAAAGTATAAAATTTGAAATAAAAATTATTTAGAAAGTGCTTTATTTTATGAATTATATATGTAATTTTCATATTTATTTAATAAATTATTATTTTATATTTTCAGTGGGTCTCAAATTTTTTTTTTACCCATTGGCCAATTCTCTGCTCGTTTGTTACTGCTATGTGCAGGTCACAAAGCTTGGATGGAGTGGCACTTGCCAATAGTAAAAGTTCGCTTCGCTAGATTCCAGTAACAATAAAAATATAAAAAAGAAAATTTCAATTTGAAATGTAGTGGATTTTAGTAAAAGTAATTTTAATTTAAAAATATATATTAAATTAATCATTATTAATTTAAGAAAATTTCAAATATATTAAAAATATCGAAAATAATTACTTCGCAGTAAATTTTAATAATTTTCGATTATATGCACATTAATTATTTATAATATTAAAATATTTTGTTCTCATATATAAAAATATTATCAATTTTTAGTGTATTTTAACTTTTTTTAATTTTGTATAAATAAAATATCAGATAATAAATTTTTATTTATAAAGTCTAAAATTAATTTATGAATATTGAAACTAATCCATTTAGTAAGTTTTAATTATTTTAAGATATTTACATATTAAGTATCCGTAATACAAAATTATACAATTAGTAATTCAGAATGATTAATTAAATTATTATATACAATTAATATATAGAGAAATACATTCATCATAATTTGTCATATGGTACGTTATAGTGAAAGTAAGTGTAATTTAAAAAAAAATATATTAAATTAATTGATGTTAGCTTTTAAATTATAAATAAATAATTACTAAAACATAAATCAATTTACAAATATTAAAAAATAATTAATTATTAGTTAACCTAAATTATTTTGAAATGTGTACACTTTACGTATTGACAATGCTAAAGTTATACTAGTTCACATATGTCAAACTTAATTTATTTTAAAATTTCTGTAAATTAAATATTATATAATAAAATTTCTATTAACAAAATCAAAATCAATTCACAAATATAAAAATGATTAATTTTTAAATTTTAATTTTTAAATTTGTATAGACTGAGCATCTATATTACTAAATTGTTTATTTAGTAACTCTAAATATATAAATAAAGCATTATATGAAATTACTATATACATATATTTATTTATTATACATGAAAATAAATTACATGTTTTAAAATATTCTTAGTTCTTATTCTACAAGGCAAAATGGTCAAATTAGACCGCATTATTTTTCACCAAAATTTAATTCAAGTTCTAATGTTGCAACACATACATAATTTTTTTTTAACATTTTACAAACATTTAAAAAAGATGTTGACATCTTTGTAAACCTTCTTTAATAAAATACAAGTAGCAATATTTTTTATTTTTTTGACCGTATGCCATATATATATATATAACCTATGTGACAAGGACCCAAAAATTGAAAAAATTACATACTTAATTTTCTATATAGTAGCCAAGATGGCAATGTTTGGAGAAAATTATTAGATGAAAATACCCAATCTTTTGACATTCGAGATATCTCCACACCAAAGTTATAGGTGTTGTGTTAATCCCTGCTATATAGAGGAAGAGTCCATTAATTTAGGCTAATTTTTTGTATTATATCATGTGAATGTTACTTCATATGATGATATTTAGTGTTGGTTTGAAGTGTCAACTTTACCCCTACTTTAAGTTGCTCATTAAGAGCAAAATGAGGAAGACAGTGAGTATAAAAGCGGGGATATATGACTGGAAATTAGATGAGTGAGTATATGTGAAAGCCATAAGAGTACTCTAGGGTGTGTAAAGGGAACAGAGAGAGAAAAGCGCCCAAAAGAGAGAGGAATTGCAGATCATAATTTTCTCTACCCCGATCGATAACTAAACAACCTTCGATTGGGATAAAATTTTAGTAGGTTGTTCCTGGGTCTTGCTTCTTCACATCCAAAGTTCAGAATCTGATTTGGAGTTCTCTAACTCGGTATTTTCTATCTTGCCTTCCTTGTATACGAATTTGTGTTTTGCCACCTTTGGGTGATGATTATTGGATTTTGTTGTACCAAGGAGTTTCCTTGATGATTGTGTTTACCTCTAGTTGAGTTAGGAAAGAACAATTTGTTGTACCCATTTGATTAAAATGTAAATCCTTGTGTTCTTTGTGTTGTTTAGGCTGATTATATTTGCATTATACTGCTGTGATTTTTGGTTGGTATCGATTTTCCATCTAACTATAGAATTTGGGAAATGTTGTAGTTTGTTTCTGGTTGTTATTTATGTAATTGGGTCCTCTTTCCTGCCAACATAGTGGTATCAGAGCATTGAGTTAGGGCTTGTGTGGTTTTGTGCTTGTTAAGATGGAAGATAAAAGTGGCATCTACAAAATGATTTATTTGAATTCCAGAAACTACTCTACGTGGAAAACTAAAATGGAAGACATCCTTTATTGTAAGGATTTGTATTAACCCGTTTTAAAGAAAGAGATATCAATCGAAGTCTTAGAGAGTGATTAGAAAATTTTGAATCGAAAAATCATTAGAACAATTAGACAATTTGTTGATATGAGTGTCCTTCAATATATTGCCAATGACATAAATGCCTACGATTTGTGGATGAAACTTGAGGCTATGTCTGAGAGGAAAATTGCCTTGAGTAAAGCATAATTGATGAGAAAATTTATAATTAGAGTATAAAGATGGTGTTAGCATAGTAGTACATTCAAATGATTTTAAAGCTTGGTAAATCAATTGTCTGCGATGAAAATGTCTCTTGATAATAACCTCAAGATAAAAGATTAGTTTTTTTTAATGGTAGAGCCACACACATTCTTTTTTTATGCATTAGGAAGAAGTGAATTCAATAGACTCTTTATACGTGAAAGGGCTCACAAAACTTGGCATACTTTAGAAGTCTCTCATAACGGAACAAATCAAGTGAAGGAAAGTAAAGTTAACATGCTAAATCACCAATATGAACTGTTTCAAATGAAACATGATGAAAGTGTTTCAAACAAGTATGCTAGATTTATTGATATTATTAATGCTCTCAAAGGCCTTGGAAAGACCTATACTAATATTAAAATGGTAAGAAAGTTGCTTAGGTCACTTCTAAAGATATGGGATGTTAAAGTGATAGTCATATAAGAAGCAAAGGATCTAACAACACTACCATTGGAAGGATTTATTGGATCTCTTTTCACATACGAAATGAGGCTTTAAGAGATATAAAAAGAAATGCCTCTTCCAAAGAAAAAGAATGTACCATTTAAAGCCTAAAAAATAAAATCAAGCAAAGAGGAGGAGACATCAAATAGTGAAACCAAAGAAGAAGACTTCAGCTTACTCACTAAAAAATTTAGGAAGTTTTTGAAGAAGAAATTCTCCAAAAGACAGGACTTCAGGGAAGGTGAAAAGTGATTTAAAGCATCCTCTAACATTATTTACTTTGAATGTAGAAACTGACCATATATAGTCACATTGTCCTCAACTTAAAGATAATAAAATGTATGAGAGAAAATATAAGAAAAAGAAGAAGGATAAGAATAAAGCACTTAAAGCATCAATTTGGGACGACATAAGTGAATATGAAAGCGAGCATTTGAAAGAACATATAGCTTATATGTGGTTTACCTGTATAGACAATGATGAGGTAACATCCAACTCTAACTCTTGTGATAATGATAGTGATGTTGATATGACATATGGTGAACTACTTGGAAGTTGAGAAATCATGAGTTAGAAAAAGTAGAAATTTTCTTTAAAACTTAAGGAAGATAAAAAATAGTTGGATGCATGCAGGAATGAGAATGAAAAGATAAAAAGTGAATTGCATAATACTAAAGTATCTAAAAATGTGATTATTGATGACAAAGATGACCTAGATGCATTAAGGCATAAAAATGAAACATTGAAAAGGAGATACATTCCCTTAAGGACTTAATGTCCAAGTTTACAAAAAGGGGTGAAAAACAAGAAAATATGATAGGAGTTTAAAAGAATTCCAATAATAGGCATGGAATATGATATAACCGTGAAAGTGAAGGCATTGCTTTTGTCAAAGGACAATATTTATATAGTGAACTACCATTGCCTAAAATGATAAATGAGCATAGAGTATTTACATCTAAGCTTACACATACGCTACACATGCATATAACAAATCTACTAAGGTTCAATCTAAGAGCAAACATCATGCTTTTATATATGACTCACAACCTAGGTATATATTTCAATATATCAATATTATCAATGGAAGAATATGCATAATTTCTACAAAAACATGCAAACCAACTTACACTCCTTTAGACCTCAAAGAAGTTCATTAAGCTTTTATTCATAGGAGGGATCATATGCATGAACATAGCACGTTTCACTACCCTAGGAGACCATTCAACACCTTTAATGTCCAAAGGAAGATTCCTCATCATCCACACACACATAAAATGCCAAGAAATGCATATATGCATCATCATCACTCATATAACATGGTGCGTCACTTTTATGGTAATTATGGACATGTTGATAGATTTTTGTTTTCTTAAACAAATAATGTCAAGCAAACAAAGTATGGGTTGAAAAGAAGAAAGAACATAACAACCAAAGAATCAAGCTCATTTGGGTTCCTAAAACACACTGATTATTTTGGTTTATAAGAGTATTAAAAAAGAAAGGGTAAATGGTATGCAATAGAAATAGTAGTTTTTGATTTAAGTATTATTAAGGAATTTATGCTTTTTATCATAAAGAACCTAACCTTTTTACCTTCAAGAAAATCTAGATGATGTATTGTAAAACATGGAGAATTTAACCATTAAAAACTTTTCAAAAAGGACATTTGTTGAACCAAATGAGAGAAATGAGAAGGATGAGAAGCTTTCAATGGATTGTAAACTCAAGAAAAATCTTCATTTAAGCATTTAAAAGATAATGTTCAATATGAGTTATTTATTAATTCATGAATTAGAAATATGTTACATCTTGCATTTTATATCAATTTAAGTCCAGATGCTTAGTGATGATTGTTTGGATTTATAATAATGAATGATGGTATTAGGAAAGGATTTGATATGATTTTATGTTTTTAAAGTCTCTTGTAAGGTTTTTCATACTTGATTGATATTACCATGACTTATTAAGAGCTTTAATTTTTAAATTTAAGTTATGAAGCCTTTTAGAACATATTGATCGACTAATATCCTTGTATGGTCTACTAGTATAGCCAAAAATCTTGTTTTCTACCTTTCCAATAAGTTTGTTCTCTATTTGGCCGAATATCTGGTCGTCCAATTACTCACATTGGTCAACCAATGTGTTAAAGTCGTTGGTCAATATATCCTTTTCTATGAAACTTTTAAACAGAATCGATTTATATACTAGTCGACCACACTAGTCATAGGTGAACAAATATTGCTCTATGGTCGACAAATGTAGTAAGTTCAAAGTAAAATTCTAGCTTTCTCCTTATGTGTTCGAAATTGCTCCATATATCTTATTCAAGTCAAACTCTGGTCAACTAGTATAGTCTTGTGGTTGACCAATATTCCTAATCTAAGGGATATCTTCTTATCTTTTCTTCCATTTCTTATGGTGATCAAGTACTAGCCTTTAATGTTGATCACTCCCAAGATCCTTTGCAAGGCAAAGGAGGTCCAATGACTACATGGAGAGCCAAGAGAATGAAGGAGGCTTTACTAACACTTGTATCTGAGTTACAAGATCAAGATCATACTAAAGTAAAATCAATTGGAGTTTTAAAACTAGTCAACATTTTACATTGCTTTGACTTAAGTCCTATAAGCGTAAGCTCACCAAGTCCATGTCTAGCATTAATTGAAGTCCTAAAAGTCTAGAACATCCAGAATTCAAAGAAGTCTACAACTGTTCAACATTTTCAAGATTATTTCAGCATTTATTTGAGTCAATAATTTTGTTATATTAGGAGTTAAATATTTAGTTTCCTTATTGTTTTAGGATTTCCTATTTTAGCAAAGCAAATAAGTAAACCTGATTATAATAGGATTCCTATTAGTAACTGATTGATTCTCTTTCCTTTTTTTTATTAGAGTCATTAGTTGTCAAAATAGACAAGGATAATCTGTTTCCTTATATTATTAGGATTTCTATTATGTCATTAGGTTTTATTAAGTTTATATAAAGGGTTGTACTCTATTTTGTTATTCAGACTTGGATTAATGAAAATTGTGAGCTTCTTTAATTACGAGGAGCCTTATTCTTAGTTCTTTACCTAGGAACTCAATATGTCTGATTGGGGAAATATGTGGCGATCAACCTATGGTTTTAGTTCTAATTGGCATTGTTCAGATAGGGTTGAGCTTTAATTCTTTATAACTTCAGTTCTATATAGTAAGTTTGTATAGGGTTGGGTTTAAAACTGAGTTATCAATATAATTCTTTGGGTTTCTATACTGTAATTTTTTTGGTCTTAAGCGTTGTTTGATTATGGTTTGTATCAATTGGTATCAGAGCCTAGGTTATCTTGAAATTTAGATACTATCTATCTGTTAATTTCATATTTTCGTCAAGTTTTGCAAGTTTCTTTTAGTGTTATTCTTCTTTTAATATCTAGCACTTTTGTTCATAAAACTTATAAATCTTGTGTCAATTTTTTTGTCCATTCGGTTTATAAGTTTATTTTTACTAATAACACAATTATATAAAAAGACGTATTAGGACAAAAAAAAGAATTCGACCTATTATGAAAAAAATATAATTTATGTTCCAAACAATATTTGATATCTTATTGGATCATTGTTTTGTGACATAATCAACTTATTTTCTTTGCTTCCTCTTATACAAGTTAAATTCTGATTGTGAACCCCACATCTCATTTTATTTGCATTCTCAAAATTTTGTAATTGTTTTTTTGATTAACATTGTTTTTTGATGCCCTTTCTTTCCTTTTTTTAATCTATCAATTAGGTTCCAATTAAAAGGCTTACAAGAACATATTATTAAGTGGAAAAAGGCAGAGAGTGTGAGTGTATTATCAGGTAAAAGCCAAAGAATTTGAGTGAAACATGAGAGACCATTTTTTGAGTGTAAATATGTGAGGGAGTGGGGAGGAACTTTTATTTTCACTAACATTTTCTATACAAGTTTCTTTTATTAAAATTTCCAATATGAGTAGCGAAGGAAAGGAGGATGGCTAGATTAGCTTTTAAATTTTTCATGGAGGTGATACAAGGCCAATTTGGGCATTGAGTGCAAGGTTGGATAGCATGGAGTTAACCTTTAAATCTCAAACTTCCTAGAGATATGATTCTAAAGGGGAAAATGAAGGAAATTCTAATGATAAAGGTAGTAGTTCTCAGAAAGGGAAATAGAGTGTGTCTAAACAAGATAGCAATATGGAGAGAATAAAAACAAAAATTCTTGCTTTTTATGGTAAGAATGATCTCAAACTATACCTAGAGTGGGAATGAAAGGTGAAACACGTTTTTGATTTCCATAATTACTCTAAGAAGAAGAAAGTGAAGCTAGTTGCATTACAATTTACAGATTATGCTAGTATTTAGTGGGATTAACTTTTAGTTAGTCGAAGAAGGAATGGAGAGTGACCTATTTAGTCAGTGGAGCAGATGAAGTCAATCATAAGGAAGAGATTCATCCTTACACACTGTTATAAGGATTCAAATAGGAGGTTGCAAACTTTGCATTAAGGTTCCAAGATTGTAAAGGACAAAATTTAGGGGGAGTGATAAAATTTAGGGAGAGCGATTGTTTTTGTCGTTTTTTGTATTTCTTTGTTTATGAATATTTCTTTGAGTTTGAATACCTCTTTTCTTTATTATAAATGGATTAAGGGATAACTAATCATTATCTTGGTAGTTGTTTATGTGTTTAACTTCATTATTATTCTATAATATTACAAATGTTTTGTCATCATAAAAAAGGGGGAGATTGTTGAACTAAAGGAGGTTCCAATTGATGTTTTGATGATAATAAGACATAATTACCACTAATGTTTTCATTGAAGTTTGTAACTAATGAAATAAAGATCAAAAGATGATCAATACTCATGAATGTCATTTGATATATTTTATTATTATTTGTAAGTTCACTTTGTTAATTTGATGATATAAAAAGATCACCATACATAATTGTTTCATCTTACTTTATTTCATGAGTCTTTACATTCGTCAAGAGGCATTAAAGTTTTTAATTTTAATATAAAAGCCTCTTTATTTTTCAAATAATATTTAGGGAACATTTGGGAAGTGTTTTAATCGTATCTAGATTAAATAAATTGGTTTTAAGCATTTAAGTTGTCAAAATCATGTTTTTAAGTGATTGGTCGACCTATATAAGTTAGTGGTTAGTCAATATAGGTTAAAGTTATTACAATTATAGTATTAAGAGTTTTTTTTTATAACACTGGTTGATTTATTGGAACCAATTTGTCTTATTGGTTGATCAATATAGGTTACTAGTCAACTATTGTTCCAATCAATGAATATAATATATTGATCAACTAGTGTGTCGAATATAATGGTTGTAACTGCAAGTTCTTGGCTCCAACAACTATTTTGGGTCCTAAAATACTATAAATAGGTATTTTATCATTTGTTTTAGCATCAAGAAGATTTTGGGGTGTTGAACACACACATTTCAAAGTATTTTTCAATCATTTGAGCATCATTGTTTCATATTTGTATGAGTAACCATTTCGGAGTTATCAAATGATAAAGTGGGGAGCTTTGAGTCATAATATTTGATTGTTATTGTTGTATTTAGGGGTTATACAAGTGAGATTGAGGTTCTTTTTTACCTTGGAAGAAGATTGTAATAAGGGTTCCTTTTTACTGAGAAAGATTGTACAAAGTTATTTTTTTGTTTTGAAAGAAGAATTATAGTGCAATTTCAAGAAAAGCTTTGGGAGTAGATGTTAACAAAGATTGTTTACTAAACCATTATAAATCGATTTGCACGATCTCTTTTCTATCCTCTTTAAATTATTGTTCAATTGTTTGATTAATTTAAATTAAGAATTTCCTCACACTTATTCGTATTGAATGTTGTTAATTATGTACATAGGTCAGAAAAATTATTGAATTTTATAAACACTCAATTCACTCTCGCCTCTCCCCTTTTGGGTGTAACTAGGGACTAACACTTGAAATGTCTTATTCATAAACTATATTAGCTACTTGAGGGATGCCGAGCATTGTCAACAAAATTAGAAATAATTGCGACTTCATCATCCTCATTAGCAGTAAAGAAGTTGCGGTCCCTTATGGTTTTATGGTATTAATGGTTGAAAGATTTCTACAGCCTTTAGTGCCAATATGTTGTATCTGTTAGAGAAGTGATCTAAAGGCAATCACCTTTAGCACTTATTGTACAAATCATTTTATGATTACTAAAGGCATTTTTCATTATTTCGATGTTTATATATTTATGGATTTGATTTTGATCTTAAATTTATTTAATGAAGTCTTTGATACAAAACATAGTATGGAGGGAATCATGATGAGATCATGATAATGAGATTCCTATCATGTGTAATTATGTTAGTATCTAAACTTTTCCTA
>JANKOD010000005.1:28397117-28419136 GCA_026284645.1 Erythroxylum acuminatum | reverse complement strand
GGTTGATGTAAACAGTAAACTAGTAAAGTATACAGTACAACTGTATAATATATCAATATGGACTATTTTGCAATTTTGAAAAAGTTTAGGGACTATTTTATAAATTTAAAAAATATCCCGAAACGGTACCCGGTACCGACCGGTACCGGTACAGTTCCGTTCCAGAGCCCAATCCGATACCGAGGCCGGTACGAAATTCATAACATTGGTTCAGACTATAATTACAAAATGATGAAATTTTGGTTTTTTTTATAATTAACCCTTATTGTTATATAACTTTTAATACATTTTTTTTTGAAATAATAACTTTTAATACATAGTTCTTCATTAATATATAAAATAGCTTAACATATATGTAATTACACTTCAGTTTATGCATTTATTTATATAACAATAATAGGCTGTTTGGTAGATGGAATAGTCATGCTAAGTGAAGCTGAAGTTGTGATTTTGCTATTGCATTACATAATAGTGAAACTAAGAAGTAGTTTTACGTTTTTGTAAAGGAAAATTAAGCGGAATTAAAACTATATAGTTTTGTGTTGTTGGCTTACTGCCATTGAATATTTATTTATGTTTGCATTATGGATTTTTGTGAATGGCTCATTTTTTTCATTTTGCAGAATCCTAAGGGATATGGTTAAACATCACTTTTTATTTTTATTGTAAAAATAAATCAAAATTTTCTCCTTTGAATGGTTAGTTTGTTAATTGATCTATGTGAAATATTCAACTCACAAATTATTGTTTACATACGAAGGTTTTATTTAATATATGATTAATTCATTTAAACATAAGATTTGGCTTTTTCAATAATAATAAGTTTGAGTCCCCTCTTTATTTTATGTCTAATTTTTGGAAACTAGCTTCTTATAATGAAGTGGATAATTTGCAATTATGTAAAAAAAAAAAGCATGTGAGAATAATTAAAATTAAGCTTAGTTGTTTGTTGAAAGAAGAGACTTAAACGTGTGCAAAAGTTGTTTGTTGAACTATAAATCATTTTTTCCGTACATTAAATTATTTTTAATTGAGATATTGCTTTATATTAAGTTATTTTTAATCATATTTTGATTCTTCTTCTTCAATTGCATTCATTAGATAATAAATAGTTGCTTAAATTTACTAAAACCCAAATCAACCCTCCTCTAGTGTGCTATTAGGGTCAAACAATTTTGAATCTAATTTTTTAAGGTAAAGTTAGCTTTTAACCTTGAAAATTATGTTTGATGACTTAGCAAATATATCCACTAAAAGACAAATGCTTTGCAATACAAAAATCTTTTATAATGCATTACTTGATGGCATATAGCTAGCCTGATAATCTTTTTCTTTTTCAGGGATAGATGATACGGATGCCTTCCCCACTTATCACTTACGGGCATTGCCATTCACCACTAACTATTTCTTTGGTTCAATTCAGTGTCTGCCTGTCTCAACAATTACTTCTTTATTAGGCGAGAGTGGTTGATGACATGTAGAATGAATGACAGTGAAAGATAAATAAAAAAAAGAAAGAAAGAAAGTGGAAGGGGAGCAACAAAACATAGATTCTCAATCTCCTTTACAGACAACAAAGACAAGAAGAAAAGCCTGATGTCGTTATCCAAGGAAAAAGCCATGACCACTCACTTCCTCATGTGTTCTTTGTGGCCACGCAAGTTTGGCATTCGTAGTATCTGATAAAGCAAAGGTATAAATATACTCTGTCTGTCCATCATGCACTTGTATATGATATACTACCACATTCGCATGACCCTTTCCATTGTAGTTTGGGAGTTAAATAAGACACTTGTTTTTGGTCAGAATTATATAAAAGATGGTGAAAGGAGGACTTGTCCTCCAAAACTCCTTAAAATGTTTACAGAAAAATATTCATTTGGATTATGGTCACGGTTAAGTGAGCCCATAACATTGTTTAAACACTCAGATGCTTAATTTTAGAGAAACAAAGTTCAGTTGAAAATATAATATCTTCATGTGAAATCTACCAATCTTAGGTGAGCAGAGCACTCAATCGACCGAACATCATGCTAAGTTATGTTATGTTGAAAATGGAATTTGATTATACATCACCTCGTCACAGAGTCGTATAATCTTTGTGCGTTTTGTTTTGCGTCCACAAAGAGCCTAAACTGTGAAAGCGACTGTTTCATTTACAAGTCCTTCCTGGAGTTTCTCGTACACTTATTTATGGACTTTGTACTTTATCTGTTGCCTTCAACCTCACACCCTCACTTCCATAACCACAACAACAACCACATCCACAACCACTTCGGTAGTCTGTAGAGATTAGAAAAAGCTTTGGAATTGGGTCGTGAGTTTTCTACTTCAAAATGTCTCCACCGCCCCCATTCTGCACCTGCCTCTTCCTTACTCTCCTCTGCATTCTCAGCCTCTACACTTTCCGCAACGCTCCCATTCCCCATCTTCTTCTCCGACGAGACTACCACCAGCTCTTCCTTTCTTCCTCCTGTAACGACACCATCTCCTCCTACCTCCGCCGCCTCACCATCCACCCCCACCTGGCCGGAACCCCCCTCTCCGTCGATACTGCCGACTACGTTCATTCCCATTTCCAAAGCCTCGGTCTTGAGACTCGCCAACTCGAGTACACACCTCTCCTGTCTTACCCTCTTCGCTCCTCCCTCACAGCATACTTCTCCAACGGCACCACCGCTGATTTCTCCAAGTTCACACCGGAGGTGGTTATGCCATACCATGCATATTCTCCGTCCGGCGCGGTGGTTGCTAAGATGGTGTTTGTGAATTATGGTGGTGAGGAGGACTACCGTGCGCTAGGGTTGTTGGGGGTGAACGTTAGTGGGTGCGTAGTTTTAGCGAGGAAAGGCGGCGGCTTAAGTAGAGGGGTGGTGGTTAAGTTGGCGGAATCTAAAGGTGCCGTGGCGGTGCTATTGTACACCGAGCGAGATAGTTTAAGAGGAGGTGAAGGTGGTGTGGAGAGAGGGACTGTTATGAGAGGTGTTGGAGATCCTTTGAGCCCTGGGTGGGCGGCGGTTGACGGCGGAGAGAGGCTGGGGTTGGAAGGTAGTGAGGTCTTGAAGAGGTTTCCTAAAATTCCATCCATGCCATTATCGCTTGAGAATGCTGACGTCATTTTGCGGTCGCTTGAGGGTCCAATGGCGCCTGTCAATTGGAGGGATTCGGGTTTTTCTAGGGTTGGTCGGGTTGGACCCGGACCAACTATGGTCAACCTAAGTTACAAGGTTGGTGATGTTTGTTTCCTTTTATGTTGGATGCTGTGGTGGTTTTCCTAGTGTCATAGGTTTTGACATGCTGTATTGGTGTTGAAAATGTGAATGGTTGTTGTTGTTGCTGCTGTTTTTGGACATGTTCTAGGTTACATAACTCAAACTCAGATTCCAAGTCCAAATTATGAAAGTGTCTGTCCACTTACAGTCATGCAGCTCAGTGGTTGCTGCTAATTGGAAGTCTGCTATGCTATTTCCAGTTTGATGAACTGGGAACTTGGAAATTTTGTAACTTATTGAATTTGTTGAGCACAAGCAGGGTAAAATTTGCTTGCTTGTTGGGGTCCCATAAGCATGACGTTAGCAATTATTACGACAGCAAAAACCAGTATGTATGTTCACACCACTTTGTAGTTTTCTTGGGCTGGAATCTAGTGCACTTCTTCTCCTCTCAAAAAATCCATGATAAGCATTGACTTATTACAATTTTTTGGCTCTCATTTCTTTTACCTTAACAACTATGTTAGGTCATTAGATGACAGCTTGGTATATTTTCGATTAATGGGTGCTTTACAGATTTGCCAGTGAAAAAGACCCCATGTCCCTGACCTGCCTTCAGTTTTAGTGATTAAAATCAATTGCCACCAGGGCCTTTTTCCATTTGAGGATGATACTAATTTGGATTTTACTTTATCTCTTTCGTGATGCTTTCTTTAACAAATTATTAAAAGCAAGACAGTATAGACAAGGTCATAAAAAAATTGCTTTTCGAATATATCTATTTGACTGTGCCTTCTTGATATTCACTTACTCTTATTGGTAATAAATTATGTCTTTGCTTTTCTTAGGGTGAGCAAAAAGTTGTAACAATTCACAACATTGTTGCTGTCATAAGGGGTTTAGAGGAACCTGATCGCTATGTCATCCTTGGCAATCACAGAGATGCATGGACATATGGAGCTGTTGATCCAAACAGTGGGACTGCTACCTTGCTTGACATAGCTAGACGATATACTCTCTTACTTCAGATGGGATGGAAACCTAGAAGAACAATTATCCTCGCAAGCTGGGATGCAGAGGAGTTCGGGATGGTAGGTAATATTACTTTCTTCTGTCATTTATGCACCATATGGTTTGTGGGTGTGCAGGATGTCAGTCTCTGAATTGTTTTCCAAATGATATGTTGGTCCATGATGACACAACCTATATAATGCATGGTGTGGGAGCGAACAACATTTAATCATCTCCGAACTACCTTGGATTGGTACTGCTGATGTGAAAAGCACAAGTGGTACTTTGATTAGCTCTTTTGTTGTGGAATGTATTGTACATATCATTTTATGTTGTCTGGTCATACCTTCTACTTTTGTTACTCGAGTAACCATGATATCATTCGTTAGAGTACTGCATGTTGTTAATGGCAGATTGGTCATATCTGTTAAGTGTCTTGATGCCCGCATCAAGATCCTAACAAGTCTTATAAGGCTTGAGAAATCCTGCTCAAGGTGTCTTTTGAGTTGGAGTCAGACCCAGTTTTATTACGGTATTAGAGTCACTCCTATACCGAAATCAGTTCCCTATGGATGAGTAATGGGGAGCTCCATAGAAGAGCAAGTTAACAACTATCATGATTGTCTGTATCGAGAGCTAGAGAGTCCGTGCTCGTAGTCTTGGGGAATATTGCTTTCCCTCTTTGTGGTTGGTTCGGTGTTGTATTTCTTGTTTCCTTCCTGTGAAATCAAGCAAAACTACCTTAGTCAAATTTAAATAAAACAATTTCAAATCTTTTCTTTTAAACGTCGGTCCAGGCGTTCCCTCTTGCATTGCTCCGATCCCCCCAAACCTAGGATGTTGTCTGGGCCAAGAGCCTTAGTTATTTGCTGTTTTTATTTGGTTGTTTTTTTTTCTCATTGTTGATACCAGCAAGACTCAGCCATATGATGTCTACTGGTTGGTAATGAGAGGACTCTTAGGATCTGCTAAAAAACAATCATTTGATTTTATTTGTTAAGTATGTTGATATTCCACAACGACTAGGATCATGAACCTAACAAGCCTTATAAGACCTGGGCAATTGCAATGGCTCTATGTACAAATGAA
The DNA here is from genome assembly GCA_026284645.1 of Erythroxylum acuminatum. Lineage (NCBI taxonomy): Eukaryota > Viridiplantae > Streptophyta > Magnoliopsida > Malpighiales > Erythroxylaceae > Erythroxylum > Erythroxylum acuminatum. The sequence continues at coordinate 28,413,824 of JANKOD010000005.1, read as the reverse complement.
GTTCAGTTAACTTGCGATTGAGGGTTGACTTGATATAGATTAATTGTTTATGCAGATTTATAGTTGACTTCTCATATCTTGTGCATTTAGGACTAAGTTTGAGATTAGATGGTAATAAAGATACTTCTCTCCATTATGGCCCTCAACAAGATTGTTTTTATGCTTGAACAGGATCTACCGAATGGGTTGAACAAAATATAATCAATTTGGGTGCCAAAGCAGTGGCCTATATTAATGTAGATTGTGCAGTTCAAGGGCCAGGATTCTTTGCTGGTGCGACGCCTCAGCTAGATGATCTTCTTCTGGAGGTTACAAAGAAGGTGACTCAAGGGAAATGTACCACTTTGGGTTCTAAAAAGTTTCTAACAGTTGCTTTCAAGTGAATTATTTTGAAGATACCGTCACTTATACATTGTTCTCAACTAATAATGGAAAGCAATTTTCAGGTTGAGGATCCGGACTCAGTTGGTGCAACAATATATGAGAAGTGGGCAAGTGGGAACCTAGCCACTAGTGTAAGCCATCTCAAAATCTAAGAATGTTTTAAATGCTTAAAATTGCATATTGATGTTTTTCAGTTTCATCGTCATCTTGGTATCATATCTGTCAAATGCTGGAAGGAAACATGGGCTTAAATTTGAAAGTGATTGCTATATCCCCTTCTTTTCCCGGATTTGAATTTTGTTGTTATTTTCAGTAGAACTTATCAGGGATTTCAAGTTTTAATCAGTTACACAATTGTTTATGAAATTTTTTGTTTCCATAGATGTGGGTGTTCATTCATTGCGTGTGGGCATATTTTTGTATTAAATAAATAATGAACAGGCTTAGATAGATTATTGGTGAAGCAGTTTGTTTCATGAACAAATAAATAATTGTCATCATAGCTTGCACCTATAGCTAATTGTTACCTCTTAACTTGTGCAGTGGTTGATTTAGTTTGATCTTACTTGCATTCTCTGTTTTCTAACCTTGCTAAAGCGCATGACCTTTGTAACATCTGTCAAGAGATGTGTAGTATTTGCACTTGATGCAAGTAGTGTTTTTGTTTTGGAACCTATAAGCAGGGGTAGCAAAATTTTAAACCCTTTTCTGCTCTGTTTGAAGCAATTATAGAATTGGCTTTAACATGTCAAATGCAGTTGCCTTACCTTACATACATAGAATTTTATTTGGTATTTAACTGGGACTTCATGGCTCAATGCAGATCCAAAGACTCAGTGGAGTGTTTTCTGATTTTGTTCCATTTCTGCAACATGCTGGGGTTCCATGTGTTGATATATATTATGGACTAGGTATGTAAAATATATGTTGGTTGTAATATCAGCAGCATCATAAGTATTCTTTTGATTAATCTTAAGTTAGATTATATGCATTTATAGAGCATAAAAGCAAAGTCACATAAGTTATCTTCTGAGCACTTGATTTAGGTTTTTTGTGGATTTTTAAAATTGTCTTGCTTTATCGACAGTCTCTCAGAAAGAGGCAGCAGGGACAGATAATTGCTCTTTGCTTTTGCAAATACTAGTAATTCTAGTAGATAGTTCTGATATGATAAACCGTTTGTTCATTAAATGTTCATACGTGTTCAGATTTCCCTGTCTATCACACAGCCTTTGATTCCTATGACTGGATGAAAAGATATGGGGATCCTTTGTTTCATCGTCACATGGCCGGTTGGTTGTCTTTTCTTTCAAAGCATAGAACAGTTGTTGTCGTCTGAAGAAATAGAAGACAATTAATACTTCAATATGACACCACTCCTATGATGTGTTTCAGTTGCTGGAGTTTGGGGGCTTTTAGGTCTTTACGTGGCTGATGACTACATTCTTCCTTTCAACTACCTCTCCTATGCGGACCAACTAGAGGTGTCTTACCTAGTCTATTCATTACGATTTATAATCAAAATACTTCAAATGTATTCTTATGGTTTAAGAAATTGGTTAGTGACCTATTAAAGATGAATATTTTCTTTTCTTTTTTACAGAGGCATAATAATTTCTTGGCTACCTTATTGGATCAGAGCATATCTCTTCGTCCTTTAACTGTTTCGATTCAAAGATTTGCTGCTGCTGCTAGAGAAGTTGAGGATGAAGCAAAGGTAGAACCTCATGGTGAATAAATAAGCGTTATTAAAACATCTATGAGATAGTGATTGTCTGCTCTAATCTATATTGCCATATGTAACATGCTTGCAGCATCTACGAGAGCTTGAAAGTAGAGGTGAGTCCCTCAATTTGAAAGTGCGAGCGTTGAATGATCGGCTGTTGCTTGCAGAAAGAGGCTTCTTGGATGACAATGGGCTTCAAGGAAGGCAGTGGTTCAAGCATCTTGTTAGTGTTCTCATTGCTCTTGATTCTTTGACCAACCGAGTAATATCTGGATTACTCTTTATCGTACAACCTTATTGTGAATTTTGTGATAAGAGTTTCCAGTAAGGCCTTTTCGACAGTCTTATAAGAACGTATTAAATGCATAAAAGCTTGTGATATGTAGTGATTCATTTCACCAGTACTAGCAAAAACACACACTGAAGCATTATGTACAGAATATACTTTCTGATGAAGGTCCTCTGATATGCAGATTTATGGGCCTCCTGGTGATCATGAAAGCAAAATTGATTTCTTTCCCGGAATAGCAGATGCTATATTTCAATCAGAGGGCTTGAACAAGCGTGAGGGACAGGCAGTGATTCAGCATGAGATATGGAGAGTTGGGAGGGCCATTGAAAGAGCTGCTATTGCTCTTGAAGGAAAACTCATCTGAATGATAGTGAACCAGAAAACTTTCACCACTTGAGGATTTGGCAATGTATATATGAGTTTGTCGTATATGTTTCTATGTTCTCTGTTCTGTTTTGTTAATCTAATCTAAACATAGACGATAGGCACTGGGAATATAACTACTATAGTTTTCTCGACAACGTTTCCAATTGATGCTCAGATATTTTTATTCAAACAGCCAACTCCAAGAAACCTAGTTGGCTATATCTGACTTGTCAATCAGCCGAAACATGACAATCCATTCCCGAAACTAGTTCTCATCATCATGTTTGTCTAGCTGTTGCAAGACCTAAGCCAATAACTTATGTTTGTTGCTGTACGTATGGATGACATATAAATTATCAAATGCTTATACACAGTCAAAAATTCTCAAGTTGACCACATTTGTTGAAGAATGGCTGTAAAGCGCGTAATTCCGTTTTAAAAGCTCTATTTCTCATTCCCTTCATTGTCTCTGCACTCTTTTTTCTCAGGATTTCTGGTTATAAAAAACTCTTCTGGGGGGTATTTAAGTCATATCAGCTAAACAAATAAGAACACAAAGATAAACGTACTATCATTACCTAAGCAAATCCATTTTGGACTGCAACGCAGTAGAATTTCAATTACAAAAATCTAAACCAAGCCAATCATTTTACAGAAGCCATCCCCGGAAAGAAGACAAAAATGAAAAATATAATGGCAAAGAATTGAAAATATCAAACGCATCCACCTATACCCAGTATACATAATTGCTAGCCAAAATCTCTAAATTACAATGAAGCTGTGTGACTTTATATTATTTTGATATGAAAAGCTACCAGTCTCCGAACATGAGAGGTGTAAGGAACTGCGAATCACCTCCTCTCCTCCCCATCTCGCATCACAAGAGGAAAGACAACCTACAAACCAACCATCAAAACCTACCATCACTTCTTCAAATTTGTCCATTCGTCCACGCCATTTTCATTTCCACCATACTCTGGTAGCAAAAACACTTCAGTTTACTGGGTTTAAGGCTGATCATCAGCTTTCCTAATTGTATATTCTAACTGGCTTCTCAAAAGAATGACGGTTCTGCAAAATTTTAAAACTGATCAATTACAATTTTATATCCATGTGCAAATCGGGTATCTGGCCCCTGCCATCATATACAAGTACGCATCAACAATTTTTGTAAAGTTTTGGTTGTCAAACTCAGTGCTCATGCATAAAAAGCATGCGACACAAACCTGGTTTACAGCATAAGACCTCTTGGGGGTATTATCAGAATGCTCCAAACCAAGGTACTGCTCCCAAGCACCATAGATCTCTCGTCTCTGAATACATGTATCAAAACATTTACCACCCAAAGTCAACAAATATTCAAGGAGAAAATAAATACATGGAAAAAAGGTACTGAAGAACCTGAAAACGGGTGAAGACGATATCAGAATCCTGCAAGTACTCTGGACGACCCAGTGAAAGGAATGCAAATTTCCACTGACCACCAAGAATAAAGACAACGAGACATGCATCAGAATTGCTTCATAATGCAACAAGAAAACCCAATCTACACACTATCATAATTAGCCAGTCTTAATGCAGATAGCAAAACAATCTTGTGGCTCCTCCCTTTATCCATACTGTCACCTGTGATGCTTGTTTCTCCATTTATGGCAGAGGTAATGGGGGTGGTACAATTGCAGGAGGGAAGTTACCTTAGCATATTCTTCATCAGGAACCTGAAGTTTCTTTTGTATACGCAATTTTATTTCAGCCAACGTTTCACCTTCATGGATAACCAAGAAAAATGGTTCCCCAAAATTTTGTACTTGCTGTCCAAGACACAAAGCAAAAGCACGTAAGAGTAGCAAACTTCTACATTCAATTTTTAACTGCCATTCTCCAGCAACTAATAGCTACAAACTGCAAAAAAGATAATGGATTCGTCCATTCAGATACCATTTGGTTCTGGGCAGACTCCTTAATGAAGTGGTAAACATGAATTAAGCGATCATTGGGACCAAGATTTTTCTCGTCCTCGGGGATCTGGAGATAAAGAAAGACATTAGTTTTGACTGAATAATACAGAGAATAGGGAATGCATGCAGAGTCAGGTATTACTCCAGTTTCTCCATATTTAGTAAGTAGCTAACCATAGAAAAAATTCTGCATCTTGGTTTAAAATCATTAAACAAGAAAGACAGTTTATCTTCATGCTTATGGCGAAATTCGGATAAGCCAGTTAGAAGCACCAATTACATAATGGCATATGTTCGCAGAAGATTAGTAACTCTTTACAAGCAAAATAAAGAAAGAAAACATGATTTACCAAAAGCAAGGAAATTTTTTATCTCAAAAACACATAGTAAAGGCTTGCCTCTTCTGCCCTTAATGTCCAGTACTGGTCATTTATATTCTCAATTTTTTCATTAGGCGGAAAGATCTGCAAAGAAAGCATGGAGAATATAGCATTAAAGCCATGAAAATGTAAATGCTGCAACATAATACTGAAAAGCTAAAGCATCGTACAAAAATTAATTATAGCATTGATTGGCACATATTATCTCAGCAAATATGTGCAAGGAATACGAAGCCTTTACCTTGTAAATCTTGTGGTAGAAAACTTCAAGGAGTCGAAGTTCTGCATTTGGATGAGACAAATCCACCTAATCCAACAAAAAACAGGTATCGTTAAGTTTTCCAGAAGTTGACTGAGATAAATGATTCTCTCATACAGAAGCTACAAATGGAAACAATGTAGATGTCATAATCTAAGAAATATTTTTTGCAATGAACCTAGATATAAATCACCAAGGGAAGCATAAGAACTACTCAAAAATCATAGGATAATGTACAAAAGTCACTTTTTAGGTCAAGCATGCAAAAAATTTGGTGCTCCGCTTTAAGCATGCTTCTATACATGTACTGGAAGTCAATAACGTTAGAGGTGGAATGGTAATACTTTTGTTTTAAGTTCATTAATAACATCCCCCACGGTGCTCTGCTTGGGCAATCGTATATTATGAATTACAACCTGAAATAATTAAAACCAGGTCAGGAAAAAAAATGGCTCAAAAATGATATATATACAAAATCTACGGTTAAGATTTCAAACTCACTTCATCTTTAGTAGCAGGATGGAAAGCAACTTTTAGATTTTTCAAACCTTGCAACTCTGGAAGAGGAATGTCCAGCACTTCATAATACAAGATATCACATGTCTACAAAAAAGAAAACAGAGAATTGGACATTGCATAAGAATCTACAAGCACAAAACAAAATAACAGCCCTGAATGATGTGACAACTACCTGATTGTAGTGTATCAACATATCTGACAAATGATCTACCCCTCTATATTTAATTGGTTGCGGCTTAGGCTGTTGAGAGTAGCAGTTGTGAGAAGTTAATCTAATTTTGGATGGATCATCCAAACCAATTTGTTTAGCCACTCTTTCCACCACGTCATCATACGTATGCTGCTTTGACCTTGATATTCAACAAGAGAGATCATGAATGTCTAACAAAATAATTAAGCTCGCAAAATAAAGTAATGTTTCTGTAGGGTTACTCACAACTCCAAACAGAAATCATCCTCCTTTGGCTTTTCCAAAGATCTAAAATGAACAATCTAGAAAGAACCGCAAAAAGAGAAGACAATTAGGCAAATCAAGGAATGTCCTTAACACAAATCACGTCTAACATGTAGACAGCATTCTTATGATTGAGACATTCAACCTTGTCAAAGCAGTTTCAAGTTTTAAAAAGCAGTTTCAAGTTTTAAACAAAGTATTGGAATAACTTTTGTGAAATTGAAAGTAAAGAGTAGAAATGATGCGAGCACAAATACCCAATCAAGAAATTCACTACATGTGCCTATTAGACCAATTACAAGTACCAAAGTTTGAGAAGATTTGAAGACATAAGCCCATAAAATTAGGGTTAATTTTGATAGTTTAGACTTATCCAGTATTCTATTTTTTTGTTTAATTATAATTGAGCTAAACATTGCTTAATTATTAAACCCAAAACATGTTTGATATTGTTTAATAATGTACCTAGTTTTCTAGTTGAAATAGTGTTAATAGATTAGAGTTCTCTCTGAAATAGTAGTCTAGTGTAAGTTTTTCAATTGAAGTAGGAATCATATGTGACCTTATGTGTAAAGGAGGATGAATTTCATCGATCGGATAGGGTTTTGAGATTTATTTAGTTTATTATAAATTGAGAGAGCATCTGTCATCCTTTGTTCTTCATTAAACAAACTTGGAACTTACCATAGTCCTCTTTATGGTAATCCTTTATACATTCAGTTATTAGTTCTCTACAACCAAAGCCTCAGTCTCAATTGCTTAATTTAACTTTTCTTTTGTTATATTTCAATCTTGTTCGTAAGTTAACCAAGGTTTGATTCCTACGAAGGTCCACATCAAGAGAGGGAAAGAATTTACACATTGGTCTAACATGATTCAACTATAAATCCTACATCCATAAACACAAACCATGAACGGTTTGACGTATATAAATCATAAGTTTAACCCATCTATTTATAATAGTTGGGTAATACAATATTCAAATAAAATACAATACTTTTAAATAATATCAAAATTACTTTATTTTGTATATCCAAAATATTCCTATATTGGATATTATACTAAGACTTCATGATCATCAATAATCCCCCCTCAAGATGGTAAGTGGGTGCTATTCATGACTAGATTGCATATGAATTTTGAACCTGCAAAAAGAACTCTATGAATAATGATGTCTTTTTTAGGCTATATTTCTTTTCCTTTTGCTAAATATTTTTTCTTTCTTTTCTTTCACTAACTTTTTTTCTCTATCTTTTTTGTTTGGTAAACCCTAAGATCACAGGGAGTAAGAAGATAAGAGGTAGTGGCGCTCTTGATGGGCTAATGGAAGAAAAGACAGAACAGAGATAATAAGCTTCCAGAAGAAAAACCATAAGAAGGGTATCGACGCTCGCAACGGGCTGCCAGAAGGAAGGACTAAAGAGGGATAATGACACTGTTACTGAGCTGCCAGAAAAGAATAAAGAAGAAAGTAAGGTGCTATCAATGTGGTGCCAGAAGAGAAGACAAAAGAATGATACTTAACACTCTCAATTGGCTTCCAGAAGAGAAGAATCTAAAGAAGAAGAAAAAGAATGGCTCTATTGAAGAAGAAACAAAGGATATTGGCTCTAAAATCAAAACTTGGCACTGGTACCATGAGAATTGAAGAAAGTAGAGAAAGAATTTATACATTGATTTAACTTTGTTCAACTATTACACCAACGTTTGCAGGCAAAAAGACAATGAAGGTATTAAGGTGTATTATTCACTAGGTTTAACCCATCTATTTATAATAGCAGTGCAATACAATATTCAAAGACAATAAAATATTCCTAAATTATATCTAAACTACTTTATTATTGGATGGACAAAATCTTCCTATACTGCATACATTCTTATACTAAACACTAAATCCCCACGATCTTCAACAACTTTCAATGGAAACTTAAGATTGAAGAGTCAAAAGTGACCGAGCTCCATTAAAACATCGCCAATTGCACAAATAGCCAACTCATAAAAAGTTCCATCTTCAATTGAGACGGGCAATTAATGCTGGCATAATTTCCATCTTCTACAACGAAACAAAGTCAAACACTTCAATGACTACAGAATTTTTGGGTCACATAACATGCTCTATAAACAATAAATTAATCAGTATATACCTGTGTCAATTACTAGTATATGATAACATTATACTTGTCCATATAACAGAGCACTCTTAAAGGCACACCAAACTATTCCTTTTTCCCCCTCATCAGCGTCATAAAGAGGTTTTGTATTGGCAAAAATCAGATTTGGAGCTCAAAGCCATAAGGAAGGAGATCATTACTTTTTTAAGTGCACATAGATTCAAGAATCAAGATAACTTTCCACAAAGTTTCTGAGACCAGTTGTCTATGCAGGAACATATGCATTCCCACTTATCCAAATAATACGAAGCATACCCCAGGCACATATTACTTAAGACTACCATACCTGGCGATTGTGCACATACTCCAAAAATGAAGGCACATCTGGGTATTGGCATTCTTCTTCACATTCAAGAGGAGGTGGTTTTTGAAAGCAAATTATGTCCCCATCTTCAATCTGCAGTCAAATGAATGAAAGCTAAGTCCTACATCTGTTTAAAAGTTGCAGGAAATTGAGTTCACAGCAAGAAATCTGTACCTGACTTAACCGAAATGACATCCTCTTGTCAAGGTGTTCACACATGACACAAGGCTCGAACTTTATTTCCTGAAATGGACAGCACAAAATACTTAAACTAAGAAATGATGTAGGACTGGCAGAGAAAAGCTTTGGAATAGTAGCAATTAGGCATGAGGTTGAAAATTTTCAGGTTCAAGATAAGACTAAGGAAAATAATGGAGGATTTCCTTAAGAGCATCAGACCAATAAATTCTAGATATCAATTATATGGTTAGTAATCTCACACTAGTAGATCTAGGAATCACTTCAAAGCAAGAAAGAATCACATTCTCAATTTTGAGGCGAAGCGTTCAATAATTAAAACTGAACTTTGGATACTATATACAAAGATGCTTGATAGCTCAATTTTAACAAGTGCCAAGAAAGCAACAAAACCCAAGTTAATTAAGCCCGCCATAACTCAAAACAGCTTAAAGGAAGGGAAAACAGAAGAGAAGAATTATCCACTGCACAAAAGCGCATAAACAGTGTTGACAAAACTCTAAACTAATTTCTCTTGCCATCATAAATCGTATATCTTGACTTATTAGATATCAAGTGCCAAAGCAAAAATAAGTACATAAAAATCTAAACAGAACAAACCTCATAAAGCTCAATATCTTCATCAGCTGCAAAGCCAGCCATTTGATTTAGCTTTCCTAAAATTTCTATTGGCTTACCAGAACTCTTAACAAAGAGCCTACCAACGTATCTGGCATAGACAAAAGGACATGATGTCAAAATTTTTTAAATAACTGGGAGAGAAAGAGAGTGAAGATAATAAGTACCGTAGTTCTCCTTTCTCAGGGTCATAAAGCTTGAAGAAAAGGAGAATATCCTCTTTTGTTTTGTCAGGTGGAGCAATAGGTCGTAAATCCTGAAAGTGTTACAGAAACTCAATACAAGCGTAAATTCTTGCTCAACATATAAGTAAAAGTTCCATCACCAAGATGAAATTTAAAATGTCAACACTACCATTCCGAATTCTACTTCCAGAAAAAGTTTTAGCTCTGCATTGTGCGTCCTGTTTGATACCTCCCTCAGCTGTCCAACCTAAAAATGTTCCACAATTTCTTTATGAGGATACAAGAAGCATTATGGTGTTATAGTTATGTAACAAGAACACCCATATCACAGTACTCTCTACAGAAAGCCCCTGCAATTGTGACCAAAACACAAGCATACGTAATACAATAGGGATGCAAAAGCACATTGTTGCTTGTAACTTAGTAAGGAAAGCAAGAAGAGAATATGTCTAGCATCTTTGTTGTAAAATTCACCAATCTTATCTAGATTCTCACTACAAGAACTAGTAATAAACTTGGCTGCAAGACTAGAAACAACCCATCTAAATAATAAACTTCACTATCATTATCCAGTTGTCAATATTGTAATAAGTTTAAAGAAATTTTGAAATGAAGTAGTTACTGATTGTGCTTCCTCTTGAGGTGTCAAGGGTCGATTTGGACGGTATGTATGGTTTTGACGCTTTGCCCATATCCAAAATCGCTGAAATTGAACTGGTATACCAAATTCCTTGGCAACCTCCTCCTGTAAACCGCTCAACATAAGACATCAAAAAATTTTACCAAAACAAATCAAGGAACAAAAATAGACAGTATTTCAATTTTTTATTTAGGAAAGAAAAAAAAGGAATAGCACCCCACTGAGAGCAAAAGGGTAATTTTTCAATACTGAACACAAGCGGCCTAGTCGAAGTAGTAGTAGCAGTAGGTAAAGAACATACTAAAGAAAAGAACAAGATGGAATTCCATATCTTAAATAAAAGAATGGTATAGCAAACACAATGATATTTGATGGCAGGATAAAGTCATATGAGCAACTAATAGTACCTTAAAAGAATTAAATATTGTCTGCTTCTGGATGCGGAAGCTACGGACTTTATCATGATCCACAAGGTCAAAATATATATCCTTTCCAATTTGCTCTTTAAGGTCCTCATCCCGTGCAACCTAGTTACAAATAATCATTTACTTTAGATACTAGCCACTAACAAGAGGAAATTAGAAAGAAAAAGAAAAGATGTCAAGGAAGAAGTAAGTACTTTAATAATCGTAAAAAGATGAGCTTGTGCTTTATATCTTCGCTTGTCTTCCTTCTCTTCTTGTTCCTTCTTCAACCTAATCTGGTAATTAAATGCCAAAAAACGTTAGTCCACTACATTCAAAGAGTTGTCTCCATGAAAAGAGGATTTATAGAGCTCATCTCAAAGACAAGTAAAAGCAATTTACCCTCAAGTGCTCAGCTATGTCTTTTTCATCAACATTACAGATTATCTTGTCCTTGTCACTCTCGCGTATATATACAAGCATGTAGGCATTTGAATACTTTGTGAATTTGAAAGGAGTGTTATTGAATCCTGGATTGGTCTGTGGTAGCTGGTGGAATAGGCAAAAAATACGACAAAGTTACTTCACCAAAAATCACGTATATCATGACAGCAGTATTAGAAATTGTCTCGTCAGTACCTCTTCCTCACCACCATACTGCTCTTCCAATGCCCTCTTCATATCTTCTTTGGTCACACGTTCATCATCAAATTTGTACCTAAACAAGAAGAATGTCCTTCAGGTTAAATAAATTAACAAGTGTTTACATTTATAGCTACAACCAAAAGGAACAAGCAAAATGTTGAATGTAACTAGTCCTACATATTTGTAAGCAAATTACTTAACCCATTGAAAAATTCAGATCCACTAGGTAACATCCAACAGCATTACCCAGCATCACAGCATGAATTGTTGCCATGCAAAGAAAGGATGTCATAATGAATGCCCAATTTGATAGACAATGTAGCCCAGCATCACAGCATGAATTGTTGCCATGCAAATAAAGGATGTCATAATGAATGCCCAATTTGATAGACAATGTACTATATCCTAGCGAAGATCATCTGACCATGCTAACTGAGCAATGTTTATACACACTCATAAGGATATAAAAAAGTTACGATCTACACTTCTGTTCATGAAATAGTACATGTAGTAGTTTTATTTATCTTGTTTTTGGCACACAACTCCTCTCGTAGCTACAATGACCACTGATAAAAGAAAGGAAACAGTGACAATCACAGGTTCGAAAGGAACAGATTGAGTGTGTAACCCAATAATCTGATTGATGAGCATCTCCCAGAGAGAGAGAGAGAGCACAACCAGTACATTTATTTGGATTCGTCTGAAGAATAATAGTCAACCATTTCCTACTTAGCATGCGTACAGTCTTGTTTTCCATTTACTATTCTGTTTCACCAGTAACTGATGACTGAATTACTAATCGGCAGATATTGATGGTAAATTTCCATCAAAATTAGGCATGTTTCCTATTGTTTGATAGGAGTATCTGGCCTTCTAGAGTAATGATCTTGTTGTTTAGAGTAGCAAAGACCAAGAATCAAGTCCAAAATCTTCCAAGGCATGTGAAACATACCACTGGTCAGAGAGGGTTGGCCTTATGAAAGCATAATAATGTCCACCATGCACCCCTCCACTATGAACTAAGACACTGCATAGGAAACAAGATGTAAGCATAATCAAGCAGACATAATACAGAAAGGATAAAATCATAACTGGTTCATTTCAGGTGGTATCAACATGTTAAATTCATCAGAAAACCCAACTTGCTGACTTTAAGTGTTTTCAACACATAAACGCAAATAACTTATGGAAATTGAGAATTCACAACAATGAAATCTTTGGCAATATATCAACGTGGATAAGAAAATAAGCATACAAAGCATCGAAACAGCAGATACCTATGAAGTGTGTAAAGGTTGCGAACACTTCTGTCTGCCTCAGGTGATAGATACTTTCCATTCTCTCTATCAAGGTCTAGTTGAAGCGGAAATTCATAGCGATCATTGATCTACAGAAGAAAACTATACATCTTAAGTGTAAGAAAACATGACCAACAACAGTAATTATATCTTCGGGTGCAAAGTTAAGTAGCAAGGTGTAAGGCATGTAAAACATTCCAGAAGTGTAAGACATCTATAAACAGTTTCCGATACTGACCTTCACCATAGTGTCACGCACAAAGTCATACTCAAATCTCTTTAATTGTAGTTGAAGAACTGGAGGAAAGTCAATAAACAAGACACCTTTCTTTGCATCCTGTAACAATCATAATTTGTATTGGATGTCATGGTAACTTTATAAACTAGTTTTTCAGCATATATGGCCCAAATGGTCAAATGGAAAATACCAGGTATTAACTTTATTGCCTATCAACTTCACCTTTTTTTTATCCTATACAGATAGCTTCCCTCACTCTACTCTATACGAGACTAAAGCATGCTAAATAACTCTAGATCAAGTTAAAAACATTTCAGAATACATAGAGCATGAAGAGCACTAAAACAGAGAATCAGCTGTTCATAGTAAGCAGTAAAATACCTGCAGCCCATGTTCTTCAGCATGGTATTTGTTATCGCCTTCAAGCCGTTCAACTTCCACATACTTATCAAAAGAAGCATAAACATCTCGACAACCTTTCACATCAAGCTGGAGATCTGCAATCAAATATTTTTATTCAAGTTTTCCTCAACCACATTGACAAAACAGCATATGAACAATAGTCAAATAAGACTTACCATAAAATGATTCCTTTCTAGTTGATTTGTAGTCCACATTGATGCACTCGATGTAATTCATATGGTGACCCTCAAACAACTGCTGAATTGTGCCCTCCACAACTGTCCTCTAGAGTGGGAGAAAAAAAAGACACATTAACTCCAAGAAAAACTCTACATCAAAGCTGTTAAAACTTAAAGTTACCTTCATCTTATCTTCTAGCTTCTCACACAGGACTCTGTTCAATTCTTGCACATCATGTTGCATGAATGAATCATATGTATCCCATCCAAAGGACTTGGTCAACTCCTTTGTTGCAACACTTGTATCATTGTATTGAAGCTTATAAAACAAACTCTGAAGAGCCAAAGGAATGCTTCCTGTAGGCATGTCATTCTCAGTTGTCGGCATGTGATACACAGCCTGGAGACATTTATTTTAGAATCATATGAATCCACCCAGAAAACGGACACAAAAAAGATTTTAAGTTAAAGAAAACTTCAAATGTGCTAACCTTTCTGAAGTAAGGAATATGGTAAAGAGTTTGTAGAAGAGAGTTCATGTAACATGTAGCTCCTTGGTTTTTCAGTCCTACATAACCAGTCTCCTTTTTTGAGTCATAGGACCAATAATCCAGCACCTTGCGGACAACAACTTCAGCTTCAACAACAACTGCATCATTGACAATATACCCTCTGGTAGGGTCATACAGATCACACAGGGGCATAAATGATGTAAAACCCCAATCACTTTCTCTTGCATTGAATTGATGTTGCGTATCTGTCATTTTGTCCAATCCAAAGGCAACAAAGAGTAAGAATAGAAGATCATTAAAATAGGAAGCTGATTCAAATCAAATGTTTCATTGCTTCCTTCTGCATATTGAAATAACTAAGAGCTTAGGATATTCAGACCTTTCTACCAACTTAAAAGTTGCGATTTTGAAGCTGATACCCCCATTTGACTATAAACAATGTTCTCTCATCATTCAACAAAACAATATTTCCCAACCAATACCCTCAACAAGAGAAATACCTTTCTCTAAAGGTAGTTAAATGTACTAAACTCAATCCAGGGAAAGTTCAAGAAAAGTGGCTTGATTGATTGGCAAATCCTACCTACAATCTAAGATGCTAGCATGTTGCGCCCAAAGTAAATAAATTGATTATAGATTACAAAAGCAGGAATCAGCTACTGATTACAATTAATACAAAGAACTAAGAAGTTAACATGTCTATGTCTACTACTCATGTCATTATGTATACATATATTTGGGAGGAAAGTTAACATAGGGACCCCGAGACCCCTTGATGCACAGAAAAGACAACAAATGATGGGCATTAAAAACAAATCCTGATACAACATGTATAAGTTAAATTGGAACAGTAAAGCAGATACCCTTTCTAATTGAGTACTTCTGATGGAGTTGGTTCACCACAGCCAAGCTGAATTGTGCATATCTACTCCATCCATAAGGCAATGTAGTAGAATCTGCAACATCCAAGTACATGGACAAGTGGTCCACATTGTTTCCCTTTGGGAAAATGAGTATCCGCCTGCCAAGAAAAGGATCATCAGAATCACACAATTGTTCACAAGCAGACTCACCCAAAAATGTTCACCCAGTATACAAGTTGAACCGTGTAAAACAATTCATCAACTAACCATTTATAACCGCCAACTATGAATATATCAGAGTAGTGCTTCCTTGTGTTCAACCTAGAAAAATTCTCAATTGTCCACGTGAACTTCATTGATGGAGGTTCCTCCACTGCTTGATTCTCAACATTATTATTAGCTTCCATTTGTGCCGCAACTAATACATCACAAGAAAAGCAATCAAATAACCTTATATCAAAAACCCTAAACACCACCAACTTGTGAATTAGCAACTACACTATCAGACTACCACCAAACCAGGACATAAATCGATTCCGGATCCACTTGATCGCAGATATGAACATAAGTAAAACGTTCTAACCTTCCATGGGCTGAGGACCCTCAACCAAATCAGAATGTGGCACAAGCATCTCGTCGTCCTCTTGCTAAAAATCCACAAACTAGCAACAATCAGAAGCTGTGATCGAAAACAACCTACGGCTCACAGTAGTGAATTAAAACCCTAGATAGACGAAGCGCACTAGGACGCAGAAAAGAAAAACAGTTAAAAAAACTTAATTTCAGTTCAAGCTGATTTCCACAACATCCCAACACAAACCAAAACCCTAAAAGAACAAGAGAAGAAAGAAGCGAAATCCGAAACCGAAACCGAAACGATAAGTAAAAAGCAGCGTCGTCCAACAAATGAGTTGAGTGAGAGAGGTAGGTCGGGCAATTACATCCAACGGCGGAGGAGTGACCATAGTCATGGAAGGCGATAGACGGATCGTCCGATCGGCTAAGCGGAGAAGAAAAACGGAAATCGGAGAATGAGAGAAGATAAGAAGAGTTAAGAAAGAGCAAGCGAAAGTGGGGTGTTGAAGAGATGCAGTCGCGAAGGACCTTGGCTACAGAGAAAGAAGACGCTTTTGTCAAGTCTATGCAGGCTTTCATGGCTTTCATCTCGAAAGGGTAACTATGTCATTTCGCTAGGGCAGGGCCAATAGAGGATGGGCAACAAGTAGCTACACGAGCAAAACGGTGACGTGGCAACACTGTTATAAAAAAAAAAGTCACGTGACGTGCGTTAATTTTGATTATATGATTGATTAATTAATTGGTATCAACTAAGAGTGAGGGATTAAAAAAGGAGATGGAGTGGGTTGATTGTATGTCGTAGTGAATACGAATTTTACTCTTGACAAGCCTTCTTAAGGATTCTTGCAAGCATCAATTAGGTATAACAATATATACTTGTAGCTATAGTACATGAAAGATTGAATTAAAATGTTGGATCGAAAAGTGTTTTTTTGTTAATGTAAATTGGAAAATGCTATTTAAACTGATGGGATGGTCATGGTAGCATGGCATTAATAATTGACTTTGAGTATGAAGCAGTCTTAAATTCTTGAGTCAGCTGTCCCACCCGGTGAGATGCCTACAAACCAGCAAGGGGATTAGTTATTGAGTCCGCCGATAGATACTCTGGTTTAAGACAAAAAAAAAGCAAG
>JANKOD010000005.1:28329378-28349119 GCA_026284645.1 Erythroxylum acuminatum | reverse complement strand
ATAAATTTATTTAACTAAAAGTAATATATCTTTAAGTTTTATCTAAAATGTAATTATTATCAGTGATAAAAATACAACTATATTAATATTAACAACCAAACAGGTTTTTGTTTGCATTTGAAAAAAAACAGAAACAAAAAAACCGAAAACTACAACAGAAAAACAGAAGTAGAACCAAACGACCCCTAAATGATTGACGAATTAACAATCAAAGAGATAATCATAGTATTAATTAAATTTAAATATAATCGAATAGCTGATGTCATATCGGCCCAACTTCCGCATATGAATATCCTCGTCTAATTTGGTTCAATAAAATGAAAATGGTCCTCTGAGCCCAATTTTAGAAGTAGCCCTAGGCTAAAACAGTTTAGGTTCCGCACTCTTCCTCTTTGCAGTCTCCCTCTTTTTGGCCGTCAAACAACGCATCTTCTGCTTCTGCTGTTTGCACCGGTTAGTCTCTTTGTTCTCAATTTCACTTCCTCACAGTATTTTCCTTTATGGATAACTGTTTCAATTACGGTTTCTGCATGTTTTAGATCTAATCAAGTCCTTGATTTTCTTTCTGCTCTTTTTTTTTTTTTTGTTTACGCATAGATGTTTCTCTAGGTCTTTGGTTTTTATCTTTCTCTGAAAAGTGTTGATCATCTGCCTATTTTGGCCTGTTGTTAGTTATTTTCTCAGGTGTTATATCTATAATCACATTGTTCCCTATAGAGCTAGTGTTGATTTTTTTTTCCCCCTGAATTTCGATTCGATGGTTTACCATCTACGAAATTTCTGTTTGGAATGGTTTGTTATTCTGTGCGTGTTGATTTTCTTTATTTTGGTTCTACTCTTGTTTTTGTTATATGTTGGCCGCTCTAGGTATATGTGAAACCTCCCGCACCCTTTGGTTTATTTTGAAGGCGTTTTCCCCAATGTTTTGTTCGTTAAAGTTTGTGTCTGGTATGGTTTCAACCGATTTCCTACTGTTCACCATTGTCTTTATGTACGTACTGTTCACCATTGTCTTTATGTACGTACTAGACTTCCTAACTAAACTCCTGTTGTGTGTTGGTATTTGTTCTTCCACCATTGTTTGCTTGGTTAGCTCTTTTTGATTCAATAGTTCATTTTGTTGGTATTCGATATTTTCCTGCCGAGAACTAGGTTTCTTTATTCTCTTTTGGAACTGCTAAAGCCATCTTTCTTTTTATTGCCTACATCTAGTTTCGATTTGAGTTTTTTTTTTAATTATTCCCAGCATAATTACCTGATTGTGTTTGCAAATAATAGAGAAATATTGTAATGGATAGTTAAATTTTTTAATTTCAGTGGTTGTCAATTTTACTACTATCGCCCGACATTATTATTCTGCTTTACTATGCTAGTTTTGCTTCATGTTATGATATGTCTGTCGATTCTACGGCCTTTAGATGGTGTCAAAATAAACCTGAATTCATTGTTTAAAGAACACATATATCTGCTAGTTATTTTATAATTGTGACTTGTTAAGTAAGAGCAGAATTAGTATATATGTCAAAAAAAAGGCGAAGAATAGTCATTGAATGAGAAGGAAGTACAACAGTGATATATTTGTTGATTGAACTTGTTTTATGACCTTATCAGTCAGTGATAACACTTTTGACCTTATGAACTTTGAACCTACTTGTGTACTGGTTCACCAAAGTATCTAAATCTTGATTATTGTACATCAGAGATTAAAATATTGCTTGCTTATTAATGGGTTTCTACACCTGTCTAAATTGGCTATTTGTTCTTATAGTATTGTTTAATCCTCTCTCACTTTCTGATGCAGATTCTTGAGATTTTTCTAATTTGTTGCTTCTAGCTTGTACAACAAGATGACCTCACGTTTCTGGGGACAGGTTTGTGAACTTTGATTATTCAAACTTTCTAAAGCTTTTACCTTCTAGGGTAAGAAAATGCTGAGGGCAGTACTCTTTGATGTTGAGGTTGTGTTCCTTCTTACGTTTGTATTTTCTTGATTTGCTGTAGGGTGCTAGTGACTCTGAGGAGGAGGAGAGTGATTATGAAGATGAGACTGAAAATGGGGGAGTTAGTGAGCCAACTACCCAGGCCCAGAACAGATACCTTAGAGGTACTGCAAGTGACAGTGATGACTCTGATGACCAAAAACGTGTTGTTAGGTCTGCCAAAGACAAACGTTTTGAGGAGATGTCAGCAACTGTTGATCAGATGAAAAATGCAATGAAGATCAACGATTGGGTCAGCTTGCAAGAGAGCTTTGACAAAATCAATAAACAGCTTGAGAAAGTCATGCGGGTGACTGAATCGGACAAGGTCCCTACCCTTTACATTAAAGCTCTAGTGATGTTGGAAGACTTTTTGAATCAAGCTTTGGCAAACAAGGAGGCAAAGAAAAAGATGAGCAGTAGCAATGCTAAGGCTTTGAACTCTATGAAACAGAAACTGAAAAAGAACAATAAGCAGTATGAGGATTTAATTAACAAGTATAGAGCAAATCCTGAAAGTGAAGAGGAACTAGAGGGCGAAGATGAGTCAGAAGAAGAGGAAGAGTCTGATTTGGAGTTTGAGGAGGATCCTTCAAAGGTTGCCATGTCTGATGAAGATGAGGAAGATGAGGAGGATCGTCAGGATCATCAGGCTGATGCTGATGGGGGCTGGGAGAAGATGATGAGCAAGAAAGATAAGCTTATGGATAAGCAGTTTAAAGATCCTAATGAAGTTACTTGGGATACCGTAAACAAAAAGTTCAAAGAAGTTGTTGCTGCTCGAGGTAGAAAAGGAACTGGGAGGTATGAGCAAGTTGAGCAGCTAACTTTCTTGACAAGGGTTGCAAAGACTCCTGCACAGAAGCTTGAAATTCTTTTCAGTCTCGTTTCTGCTCAGTTTGATGTGAATCCAGGTCTGAGTGGGCACATGCCTATAAATGTCTGGAAGAAGTGTGTGCAGAATTTGCTGGTTATTCTTGACATTCTGGTTCAGTATCCTAATATTGTTGTGGATGACATGGTAGAGCCTGATGAAAATGAGACCCAAAAGAGAGCGGACCATGATGGTACCATTCGTGTTTGGGGGAACTTGGTGGCTTTCCTTGAGAAAATCGACACAGAGTTCTTTAAAAGCTTGCAATGCATTGATCCTCACACACGAGAGTATGTTGAGAGATTGAGGGATGAACCTATGTTTTTGGTTCTTGCTCAAAATGTTCAAGAATATCTGGAGCGGGTTGGGGATTTGAGAGCTGCAGCAAAGGTTGCCTTGAGGCGGGTTGAGCTGATCTATTACAAACCTCAAGAGGTCTATGCTGCCATGAAGAAATTGGCAGAACAGTCAGAAGATGGAGAAAATGGTGAAAGGACCAGTGAGGATCCCAAAGCTGAGGAAACTAGAGGTCCTTCTGCATTTGTTTCAACTCCTGAACTTGTGCCTAGGAAGCCTACGTTTCCTGAGTATAGCAGAACCATGATGGATACTTTAGTCTCTCTCATATACAAGTCTGGAGATGAACGTACCAAAGCTCGAGCAATGCTATGTGATATCTATCATCATGCTCTTCTTGATGAGTTCTCTACTGCTCGTGATCTTTTATTAATGAGTCATTTGCAGGATAACATTCAGCACATGGACATATCAACCCAGATTCTTTTCAATAGGGCTATGGCACAGCTTGGCCTATGCGCATTCAGGGTTGGGCTAATCACTGAAGGCCATGGCTGTCTTTCTGAATTATATACTGGTGGAAGAGTTAAAGAGCTGCTTGCTCAAGGTGTTTCACAAAGTCGATATCATGAGAAGACTCCAGAACAGGTACTGCTTCTGTGCTTTTGCTGTACATGATGAATTTGTTAAGTTGGATTTCATCTTATAAGTGAAGAGCTAGAACCTAATCTTCAGTCCTTACTTCCTACTGAGATACAGAGGGATTTCATGAGTAGCTCTGTAGTTTTCTTAAGGTTGATTCTTTGCATGATATTCGAAGGAAGATATGATGATAAGACTGCTGGTTCTCACAGTGCTTGTTAATATTGTGCCCTTTATGTTTTGTTATATGATTTATTGTTGTTTTAAGTTTTCTCAATATATGAAGTTTATTTTACCTTGATGTATCATTTGTTATGCAGTGCTTACAAGTTTCAGTATGCTTAAGATGATGGTCTGCTAGTAAATGTGAATAATTAATCCCCTGTCAATTGATTGACTTACTCTGCTGGATAATTAATCTCTATAGGAAAGGCTGGAAAGGAGGCGCCAGATGCCATATCATATGCATATAAATCTTGAGCTCCTGGAGGCTGTCCATCTCATTTGTGCCATGCTTCTCGAGGTCCCCAATATGGCAGCTAATACTCATGATGCTAAGCGCAAAGTCATTAGCAAGACATTTAGGCGGTTGCTTGAGGTGAGTGAGAGGCAAACTTTCACTGGTCCACCTGAAAATGTCAGAGATCATGTGATGGCTGCCACTCGGGCCCTTAGCAAGGGAGATTTCCAGAAGGCCTTTGATGTGATCAAGTCTCTTGATGTTTGGAGGCTTCTCAGGAATAAAGACAGTGTTCTTGAGATGGTTAAAGCCAAGATAAAAGAAGAAGCTTTACGGACTTATCTGTTTACTTACTCCTCTTCTTATGATTCACTCAGCTTGGAACAGCTCACAAAAATGTTTGATCTCTCGACAGCCCAAGCACACAGTGCAGTGAGCAAAATGATGATCAATGAAGAGCTCCATGCTAGTTGGGACCAGCCTACTAGTTGTGTTGTCTTTCATGATGTCGAGTATTCAAGGCTGCAGGCTTTGGCCTTCCAGTTGACAGACAAACTATCTATTCTTGCTGAAAGTAATGAAAGGGCAACTGAGGCAAGGATTGGTGGTGGTGGTTTGGATCTGCCTCTGAGGCGAAGAGATGGGCAAGATTATGCAAGCATGGCTGCTTCAGGTGGCAAGTGGCAGGACAACTATTCTTCAGGTCAAGGAAGGCAAGGGACAGGGCGTTATAATGCTGGAAGTGGTAGATCAGTGGCATTAGGCCAAACTGCTGGGGGTGGTGGGTATTCGAGAGGGACAAGTCATTTGAGGGGAACTGGAGGTACACGGTATCAAGATGTTGGATATGGTGGGTCAGGAAGAACTGGTGTGAGGGGATCCCAAATGGATGGTTCAACGCGCATGGTTAGTCTCAACAGGGGGGCTCGTGCTTAGATGTTAGACAATTGGGAGAAGTGGACTTGTGGCTCCACTTATGATTAAGCCAGTTCCATTCAAATTTTGTTGATTATGGATCGACTAGTAAGCTTAATTGTCAATCTATTTGGTATTTATGTACTTGTAACCTTATTTTGAACCTTTCGGATGATTTCAGTTTTTGAACAAATAATATTTTGTTTTTGTTTATCACAGTTCCTCCGGTTACTGGGTACGGGGCATTTTTATTTTTGATCTGGACACTATTGGATTATGCACTTAAATCATTGGGATGTAAAGAATAATTTGATTGGGTGAAGCCTACTAGCTTTTGTGCGATTTTATGAGAAAAGGTGGGGATGCATTTTAGATACTCCATATGCAAAACGGAAATTAGGAAAATTTAATACAAACTATCCATTCTATATGTTTTAGTGTGAGTTTCAACACGTGTAGGCAGAGAGAGAAGGAAAATGGATATTCTCCTGTAATGGATTTTACAGTTAAAATTTCTGATTCTAGTAAGCAATAGAATGAAAATTTGGTGCATGAGCAAGGAGATAGTTTCTCCATTGAAAGATCAGAAGCATTGCTGATGATCAGAAGCAGTGGCGAAGCCAGAAATTTGTTTCAGGGGAGGCAATGTATATATATATAGTTTTTTTTTTAATCCAATCTATCATGGGCAACGACATTCTTTTAGAGTGGGCAACCTCTATATATATATATATATTCTTTTTTAAAAAAATTTTGAGTGCCCACCCTCACGTACATGTAGCTTCGCTACTGATCAGAAGCATTGCTGATGAAACTTCTTTCGGTACGAGAAGAGAAGATTTGCACAGAAATTTCTTTTTTGGAAAAAAGTTATCGTGATAGCAAAATTTGTATTGAGACTGAACATTATTCTCAGCTGCCATTTGATGCACCAGTTATTGCACCCCCAATAGTCCAACGTATTGCTCACTAGCCTAGCTTTTGTTTGCTTTGGTGCCATTTGCAGCCTCATCAGCTTCTTCATCTGTGTTGTTTGCAGCCACAATAGGCTCTCCATTCTTCTCATTTGTATTCTCCATAGGCTCTACGTCTTTTTCATTAGTAGCCTTGGTAGGTTCTCCATTCTTTTCACTTTTATTCTCCACAGGCTCTCCATCTTTTTCATTAGCAGCCTCAGTGGGTTCTCCATTTCTATCATTTGCAAGCTCAGTAGGTTCTCCATTTTTCACCTCTTCAGCATTAATTGGTTCTCTATTTTTTTCATTAGCAGCGTCAGTTGGTTCTCCAACTCTTTCATTTGCAGCCTTGGTAGGATCTTCATTTTCTTCATTTGCAGCCTCAGCAGGTTCACGATCTTTTTTCTTTATGGCCTCAGTCAATTCTCCATGTTTTTCATTTTCGGCTTCAGAAGGATCTCCATGTTTTCCGTCCACAGCCTCAACAGCTTCACCAACCTTTTCTTTTGAAACCTCAGGAGGTTCTCCATCTTTGCCGTTTTCAGCCTCAGCAGATTCTCCAATTTTGGTGGTTGCAGCCTTACTAGGTTCTCCATTTTCTTTTGCAGTCTCAGTATGCTCATTGTTTGTGTTGTTGGCAGCCTCAGTAGGTTCTTCATTTGAGATGTTTGCAGCTTCAATAGGCCCTTTGTTTGTGATGTTTTCAGCCTCAATAGATTCTTTGTTTGTGTTTTTTGCAGCCTTAGTGGAATCTCCATCTTTATTGCTTGCAGCCATGGTAGGTTCTCCATTTGTGTTTTCTGCAGCCTCAATGGATTCTTTTCTATTTCCTTTTGCTAAATTGACTTCTAAGGGCCCAAGTTTTGCATCAAGGTTCTTGACTCTGAGGTTAAGGGTTCTTAGATCTCTAGCTTCTCCTAGCTCACCAGAAGATGCCTATAGGAAAATATGGAGTTTGGCTCCGATCAAAAGTCACCGGGTAATAAAAAGGGCAATTTTCAAGAAAAAGAGCAAAAATAAAGTGCGATTTCATAAGGGAAGTAAACCTAGTCAATGTTAGGAAAATTATTAGTGATGTTCTTCTTTTTATATATACTTTTTTACAAAATGTTAGGAAAGAAGCTATGCAGAATACTACCTCCAGAATTTTATAGATATGATAATAAGAATCCCACTATTTCTGTTTTAGCTTGGAATATTATGTGAATAGCTTAAATGCATGTTAAAGGGTTGGATAGATGAAAGAAAAAAGAAAAAAGATCTACAGTTGCACCGAATCTAACCTGCAGTATTTGGTCAGCCCGTTGTTTCAGAGCCTCGACTGGTGCTTCTTTGTAATAATTATTTTTGAGAATGCACAGAACATGTGAATGCAGATCATCTGAATTATGTTGCTGGATCAAACACTTGGGCACCGTAGATTGACAGCCCACTGCATAGAAAGGACAGTTCACAAGCTTCATTGGACAAAGAGTTATGCAATGTCTGTCCATTTCACGTCTCATGAGACTATCAGGGCATTTTTGTTCACATGGGATTATTTTGAAAGGACACAATGAATCATGCTTCTCCATTTGACTTGCACAAAAAATAGCAGTACACCCCTCATTTGTGCAGTTCAGAGGTCTGAAACCACAGCTGGCTACATGCTCTACTAGTTCCTCGGATGTGTTGAATTTCTTGTCACAATGAAATGTGTTCTTAAAGTCAACATTCTTAACCAATGTCTGTGCAAGTGTTTCCCTCCTGACCAGCAACCAAAACCCATTTATTTCCATTTCTTGCACAAAATCATCTACTTTGTCTTCTCTTTTTTCACTCAGCAGCCATCCTGAAACTCGGCTGAAAAAATTCCTCTTTGAACTTGCAAAGTCATCCACAAAATCAGAGATGATATCAAAAGGATGGTCAGATACCTCCATCTCCGGACTGCCTTCTTGAATAACAGATTCAGCAACAAAACTTTCACTTCTCTGGGTGACATAGTCGATCATTTCTTTTCTAATATCAACAGCCACTGAACCAGGGGACTTGAATATGCCACCTGTAGTGTTGTCAACACAAGCCGTAGCTAATCCAAGGAGAAATGCTTGAGCTATCTTGTGAACTAGTTCCGTATCGTACAGGTCACAGTGGAATGTTAGGCCTCCCTCTGGTTCAAGTTCTACGTCTGTTAGAGGAGGATCCATTGCCAAAGATGCTTGTGGTAAGTCTGCTCCAAGAAAATGAATACCCAAAAGATAAAAAGGCTATTTTCAAGTGCACTAATAAGTAAACTCCAGATCAATATGTCATCAATGTAAAAGAAAGAAATTCAATTTCAAACCAGAAGTTAAACTTGACCATTGCCATAGTAAATTTCAAGATTTAACTGTTAAACTATTGGATTTCGCTATTTAAGAAACCCATCATAGATTGTTCAACAACTTTTTGTATTTCAGATTGATAGCTGCAATTAAAAGATGTTATTCGTATATTATCATCCATATCCTAGAGCCATGTGTAAGTCTACACCCTAAATAAAGAACACAATTTTGTGACAGAAGATTTAGACCATACATACACTTAATTTTCTCCTCCATGTTCACAACTAACCAGAGGGAAGAAAGCGATGAGAACCAAATATACAATAGACAATTTCACCAATGGGAAGAAAATATTCCAGGATTATGAAGATAGTATTCCTGGTACTAACTTGATTCTCAAAAGTTTAGGACTTCCCAAAGAATAACCTTTCAAACCTGATGACAGATTAAAATTTTCTCTTGCCATCAGTGAATACCACCAAAAGCTTCCGTCTCATCCATCTACATAGTCTTAACTTTAAAATCCCATTCCATTTTGCTCAGTCGCATAACCTATACAACACATACAGAGTAATTGATATTTCCAAATATAAGAAGCGTGGAATTACCTGAATTTCCTATTGTAATTCTTGAGAGAAGAAAATTCCACCAGATGGGCACAAACACCTGTAATCCAAAACTAAGAGCAAACCAAAGGGTTAAAAAAAAAAGGCTAGTTTTTGTCAGCAAAATGAGAGTTATTGGAGGTTTCCTTTTCAACCCTCTTTTGGCGGACGACACCTCTTTTAACCATTTGCTTGTCTGTTTCTTTCACTTTCCATCTGTCCTAACGGTCTTTTCTTGTTGACCTCTTCACAATCAAAGCTTGGAGGAAACAACGTTGACGGTCTGGATAGGTTCAAAGTGAGCCTCACATTATGCATCCACGGTCCAGATCTCAAACTCACTTCTTTTGTCAACTCAATTAGCCCATTTCACATAATTCTCGGATTCGACGTTTGGCTGCGGAGACAATGGTGGAAAGCAAAGGGAAAATTTGGGATTGGTAGCGGACCATACAAAGTTATTCTTCGCGTGTTTCAGAATTCTGTATAACACGATACAAGTGTTTCTAGCGGAAGCCATTTCCTTTGCTTGTCTTGAGAAATGTTAAATGTATATAATTTGCCGGGAGTTTGACGAAGATGGACAAATGAAAAGACATCCTACTGGACAAGATTGAATGCCTGCTGCTTATTGGGTTCCTTATCTGTTTCATTAGACTTCAAAAACATGAAGTCTAGAGTTCATGTTGATTATATAAATTAGATTACCCACATTTTCACCACTATGTTCACTGGCCACCCTTCTCCCTGAAAGATAGCATGAAATAAAATATATCAAAATCCTATATAAAGAGGAGCATCATGCTCTCAGATGATAAATAACAGTTTAGCAAGACAAATGCCATAAGACATTATACAAAAACAGGTAAAAATTGAGTTTTAGCATTACTTTGAATGCATAAAAGACTATCCAAGAAGGGAGAGAGAGAGACCCCGGGGGTGTTAAATATATCACATATGCTTTTGTCACGAAGGATTACAGGAGAAGTTAACTTCAGGTTCAAATTGAACATTTATAAAACTTTAGTCTTTTAAAAAAATGTGTCAAAATGTTCAAATTTAAGTTGCATTTTGGTGAAAATGTTAAGGTTCAATTTGACCTTTTTAACTAAGATATTTATGTAGTGTCAGTTTTGAAGTATCTACTTTACCTTCACTTAAACTTACTAAGGGTAAAATAGTGATAACAAAGTATGTATATAAGGTTGAAAATTTTCTTGTAACTTTTGAACCATAATAAAGAGGGAAGAGAACATTCTAGGGGTATTAAATAATTCCAATCAATCTTTAGAAAGTGGTTAAAAAATTTTCAACCAGAAGGATATTAGAATAATTAGATGGTTTATTAATATGAATGTCCTCCAACATATTATGAATGAAACAAATGCTTATAAATTATGGGTGAAATTTGAGACCATGTCTAAAAGAAAGATTGTCTTAAGCAAAGCGTCATTGATGAGGAAATTTGTAAAATTGGAATATAGAGATGATGATAGTATAGTAGTTCATTTGAATAATTTTTAGAACTTGATTAATCATTTTTCTACTATGAACATGACTTTTGATGATGAGTTACATGATTTACTACTACTTTGTTCATTGTCGAAAAGTTAGGACACACTTTGCATGTGACTTAGTGATCCCTCGCATGAAGCTGGGTCAATAATAGAGATTGTCAAAACTAGTTTACTAAATAAAGAGACTAGAAGAAAATAGATGAGTACCCTTACCACTCAGAGGCTAATATAGCCTAATAATTTAAAGGGGTAGAATTAAGAGCTAAAAGCCCTATAACAGAGACAAGTCTAAGGGGAGATTAAAATCTAAAGGTAAGATCATCTACCACTAATATTGTGACAAGCTGGGCCATATTAAGGAAATATTACAACAAGAGAAAAAATGATTTAGTGAAGGATAAGAAAAAAAAGTGAAGAATATAAGCAATAATCAAAAGACAAGGACATTACAGTAGTTGTTATCAATGATGAAGAATTATTCATTAGTGATTGAGATTTCTTGAACCTTGCTTGTGATGATTTCACTTATGTGATTAATCTAGGTGCCTCATATCATCTCACTTTACACCTCATCTTACACTACTGGTGATTGTCTATAAGAGGATGAGGGAATGATGGCTCATATAGAATATGGGCATAGGTAAAATGTGATTAGAATCATATAAGAATATGGCCATAGGTAAAATGTGATCACAATCATCTATTGGTTTTCAATTGGTGTTGAGAGGTGTTATATATATTC
Source organism: Erythroxylum acuminatum (assembly GCA_026284645.1). Taxonomy (NCBI): domain Eukaryota; kingdom Viridiplantae; phylum Streptophyta; class Magnoliopsida; order Malpighiales; family Erythroxylaceae; genus Erythroxylum; species Erythroxylum acuminatum. The sequence continues at coordinate 28,337,826 of JANKOD010000005.1, read as the reverse complement.
CCAACATAAAATTGAAATTTATTTCAACAGGTGTGCCTAGTGAAGATGGCTTCTCCAACAAATTTAGTAATGGAAAATGGAAAATCACGAAGGAGAGTTTGATAGTGGCTTGATCAACTAAGTAGAGATCTTTATATACGATACAAGCAAAGTTGTACTGAGCAAATGCTAATATAATTGATAATTCCTCCATCGAGTTGTGGCAAAAAAGACTTAGTCACAAGAGTGAAAGAGGTATGGAAGTCCTTACTAATAAACATCTCCTCCTTAATGTATAACGTTTATCTCTAAGACCTTGTGTTGATTATTTGTACCATCTAGAATAAAGCATACATTAGATCTTGTGCATACTATTGTTTATATTATAAATGCTAAGTCATATTCTGTAAACTATATTTTGTTACTTTTGTTGATGAATTTTCTAGAAAATCATGGGTTTTTATGTTTAAAAATAAAGATCAGATACTATCAGCAATTAAGGAGTTATAGGCCAGAGTTAAGAGAGAAACATGTCAGAAGCTCAAGTGTGTCAAAGTTGAATGGTAGAGAATACATAGGGCTATTTAAGGCATATTGCAAGGCCTAAGATATAAAGCTTGAGAAGACACTTCCAAAGACACGTCAGTTGAATTGGCTAGAAAAGAGACAAAACATAAACATTAAAGAAAGAATTCGATGTATGCTCTCTTATGTGAAGTTGTCAAAGTCTTATTAGGCAGAGGCAATGCATACAACGATGTACCTCGTCAATTAGTCTCCTTTAATTAATTCCATTTAATGGTGATGTTTCAGAGAGAGCATAGACCGATAGAGAAGTTTCTTACAAGCATTTGAGAGTCTTTAAATGTTTGAAATATGTTTACAATCCCAAAAATTAGAGGTCTAAGCCTGATTATAATTCAAAGCCATGCATCTTCTTTAGGTACTCTAAAGATAAATTTGGATACAAGTTATGAGATCTAGTTGATAGGAAAGAATTCAAAAGTTGAGATTTTATTTATGAAAGACAAGATCATTGAAAACTATAAGAAACCACAATAACCAATGTCTCCTCCACACGTTGTAGTCAACTAAGATCTGGTTTTTCCAAATTTTGTCCAAGGAGAACAACAAGAAAATGTCAAAGAAGATGGATATAATGATAGTGGTGGTAAAGATGAAAAATGAAAAGCCACTAATATAAGAGCCCACTACACAGCCAAAACTTCAATTGTCGAGGTATAACAAATAGAGACAACCTTCCTCCAGATAACCAACTAGTGGCTATACTTTATTGAGTGATAAGGAAGAGCTACATTTCTACAAAGAGGTTATATCAAATATGCACAATAAGAGTGATACAATGCAACATAAGAAGAGATGAAGTCTTTGAATGAGAACCACACTTATAAATTGGTGAAGTTATATAAAGATAACAGAGCACTCAAGAATAAGTGAGTATTTAAATTGAATATTGGAGAAGATGGGTCGCCACTTTAGTTGTTAGCCCCAAATTTTTTTTCTTAATTAAGCATGATTTAAAGTAATTTTGAGGTCTTGATAGATTAATTTATCTTGAAGTCAATTAGAATGTTAATGTGACTGAGATTATATGACATAGGTTAATTGAATTAAAGTGTTAGGATGGTAAGATTGTATAAGGAGCATTATTGGAAGATCACTTAAGTTGTAAAGTCTTAAGGCATTGAAGGAAGGGTAAGTTGGACATTTTAGCTTCATTAAGAGTATAAAAGGGAGAAAGAAGACTTGTCTTACATTTAGAAGAAGCAAAAACGAAAATTAGGAGAGAGAAGAGGGAGAGAATGTCGTTAGAGAGTAAAGAAAGGAGAGAAAGAAAGCTAAGCTAGGTTTTGATTTTTTATAGTCTTAAAGAGTGATTTTGAAGTTTGTTCAAGAAGGAAAAAGGAAGAGGAAGATTAGAGCTTCCATTAGAGCCAAGAAAATCATTGTTTGGTGAAGATTCAAAGTAAGTTTATGTTTAATCTTTTAGATTTTGGAAGGGGTTTTGATTCAAAGAGCTTAGGAAATGCATGGGTTTAAGTATTCTAGGATCAATTTTATGAATATGTTTCTTTGGGTTGTCCAATTTGGATTCCTATTGAATTGAGAATTTTTGCTAATGTGAAGGGAGGCAAGAGGAGCAAGAGTAGAGGCATTTTGAGCAAGATTTTCAAGCAAAGAAATTAAGGTGGGTTTCATTTTTATAATTGAGTTCATGAGCCATAAATGTTCTTCAAATAAATAGAATTTAATGATTTTCCAATTACCCTATAAATGTGTATTTATTGTTCTTTAAATGCTTGAGAATGTGCCACATGTTGTTGTCTGTGAATTTTGGGAATGAATTCTAATTGCTTCACAATTGTTGTATTTGTTGCTTTTCAATGAGTTGAGAAATGGGTTTTATACTTGGTATAGGAATGAGGTTGATGAATTGTGAAATGTTGATGGGAATGCATATGAAATATGTCATGTACATGACAAATAAGTTTTAGAAATGTGCCATTTGGGCAACTGGTTTTCAAGTCATGAATTACATGTTATGTGGGTTTATGGTGGTTTGTTCTGTCAGTCAAGTGCACTTGTCTAAAGGCTTCTCCCACCTGCCCGCTAGTAGCATGGAGCTCCTTCACGGATTCCCTTAAGCTCACGGCTACGCAAATCCATTATGTGGGATTGCAATAGTATGTACTGTTCATGGCTACACAAGGCCATTTTATGGAATTGTGTTAGTACGTTCTGTTACGAACTACCCAAACCATTCTGAAGTGTTTATGCATTTATGCTTTGTGGACAAGTTTGATGAATATATGAATTATGTGGTTTGCGAATTGGTTGATATGTTGAGAATTTGAGGAATATGTGTTTAATGGATTCCATATGAATTGTTCTTTGATCATGAATGTTTTAAATGGTTTTGCATGTTACCAATTATAAAACTGTTACCCACGAGTTTTAAGCTCACCCCCATTCCTTCCCATCCACAGGCAATGAGCAAGATATCAAGTGGAGAGTGGAGAGTCAAGGCATCACTCCAATTTGCATATTGTGTTTTTGAAGCTAGATTTTGTAAAATAGGGCTTTAGTTTCCTTTTGAGCAATTGTTGTTCTTGTAAAGTTTGTATTTTGGATTTTGTTGTAAGGTGGCTCGAAATGCCCACTAAAGTGTTGTAAAACTCTTATTTTGATGTGAATGAAATACATATACATTATCGTTGTTTATGGCATTTCAAGTCTTTGCATTGAAAATTTCAAGTTTTCATAGGGGTACGATTTGTGTTCTGGCTTTGGGAGAAAAACTGCACTAATCTAGGATGAATTTGACCAAGTTGTCTTCATAGAACTTGTAGCTTGTCTTTCTAGCTTTTCAACAATATAAAGTATGCAATTTTTGGATATCAAAGTTGAGAGATATGATTGTTTGAGTAGGTGATGTTGCATAGGACGTGTATCCCGAATAACTGGAGTATATGAAGTGATATCGCGTTAGGAGAGTTGAATTTGGGAAGATTATGAGAAAAAGGAATGCTAGGATGGATGTTGGATCCATTAATGGGAAAGGTTTTGGAGAGGGAAAATTTTAGCAAGACCCGAAGGTTACAAGGCCTGCCCGTGTAAATTCACACAAGCCGTGTATTCCTGATACAGAAAAATTGCCAGACCCAATGGTTACACTATCTACCCGTGTAAATTCATACAGGCTGTGTGTTCCTAACGCAAAAGCACAATCAGACCCGAGGTTACATAGTCTACCCGTGTAAATTCACACAGGTCGTGTGTCCCTAACATAGAAGCACAATCAGACCCGAAAGTTACACGGTCTGACCGTGTAGTTTCACACAGTCCGTGTCTTATCCAAATGATAGAATTTCACTTCAAAGTCTTCGTGAAGGTTGTAGATCTAGAAGTTCTCTTTCAAATAGTCTAAGAATGTCTTTAATCTGATAGCCTTAGTGAAAGCTATACCAATTGTCCCAAGTTAGGTTCAATATGATTGAGAACAAGAGCATGGTTGATTCTTTTGGTCATAACTTCATAACCCGACCTCTAAATTAAGTGATTCTTGAAGTAATGGATTCCTAACACATTTTTCTATCTATACACAAAAAATTGGTATCCTTTAGGGTTCATTTGAAAAAGATTGATGGAAAGAAAGTGAGGGATCGGTTGGAAGAACATAACAAGGTTATGAACAAACTTTGGATTTTTCAAGCATATCTTGAGCTTTAGAGCTCCAAATGAGATGGTTCTCATTTCAAAATAAACTAGAGACATAGAGCTATGAGTGATCTAAAGAAGTAAAATTGTATTTATTGTGTTTGATTGGTGGGGCATGCCACCCTTGTAGGATGCTGCCTAATGAGGTACATTGAAATAACCCTACAAGGAAACTCGCTCATGCTTTAGGATTCTAGATAGTTAGGCTCCGAAAACGGGGCCCAACAACTAAAATCTAGAATAGATAATAGCCAATTCCTAAACTATAGGGATAACAACAAAGCATAAAAAGAACAAGCCAAAAAATGCATATTTAATACTTGAATTAACCCAGCAATCCACCCCTTAATTCAAGGATGGATGTCCTCAACTCCCATCAAAGCCCAAAATTGATTAAACTTTGTTTCCGGTAATGCTTTGGTTAGGATGTCTACTGGCTGGTTCTCAATATTGAGATACAGCATTTGAACAATTCCTTTAGCAACTAAATCACGGATGAAATGAAATTTGATCTCCACATGCTTTGTTCTCCTTTGTTGGACAGGATTTCTAGATTAAACAATAGTTGATTTATTGTCATAGAAAATAACAGTTGCTTCCTTCTGCTTTTGCCTCAAATCTTCTAATATTCTCCTCAACCAAACCACTTGACAAGTTGTAGTTGCAGCAGTTGCATATTCTGTTCAGTGCTTGAAAATGCAACAGATTTTTATTTTTGGAGGACTATGAAAATGCTCCAGAACCAAGATTAATCAAAAAGCTTATTATGCTCTTCATCAAATAACTTATTGTGCTCTTCCTATCATCTGCATTAGAAGCCCAATCACTATCAGTAAAAAGAGACAAGAGTATTTAATTTTGATTTTGAATACCAGATGCCAAAGCTTAGTGTTCCTTTAATGTATTAAAGAATCCTCTTGGCTGCTCCAAAGTAAATCTTGCTTGGATTATGCATGAAACAAGAAATAAGATCTGCTGAATAAACAATATCAAGTCATGTATGAGTAAGATACATAAGACTTCCTACAATGCTTCTGAACATTTTCTCATCAACCCTTTCAGCCCTATCATCCAAACATAATTTCTCATTTGTGTTAAGTGGAGTCTTGACATTTTTTCATATATCCATTCTAGCTCTTTCTAACAAATCCTCTGCATATTTCTTTTGACAAATGAAAATACCATATAAATCTTGAACAACTTCAATTCCCAAGAAATAATGCAATGAACCAAGGTCAAACATTTCAAAAGTTTGCATCGTGGACTTTTTAAAAATGTTTATCATTTTTTATGAACTACCAGTATAAATCATGTCATCCACATATAAACAAACAACCAAAATATCACTTTCATGGACTTTCACATAGAGTGTAGGTTTTTTCAGTAAAATAAAAGTCAATTTTGCTATACTAAGCCCTTAGAGCTTGTTTGAGCCCATAGAGTACCTTATGCAATTTATACACTTCGTGCTCTAGATCTTTCACAATAAAACCTTTAGGTTGTTCAACAAATACATCTTCTAACAACTCATCATTGAGAAATGCGAATTTTAGATCCAGCTGAAAGACTTTCCAGCCATTATTAGCAGCCAAAGACAAAAGAGTTCAAATAGTGTCAAACTTAACAACAGGAGCATAATTTTCAGTGAAGTCAGTACTTGGAATTTGAGCATATCCTTTGGCTACTAACCGTGCTTTATACTTTTGTAAAGAGCCATTAGGATTGAACTTGGATTGTAAATCCATTTGAGACCGATTGCTTATTTTCCTTCCGACAAGTCTACTAATGTCCATGTTTGGTTCTTTTTAATTGCTTTGATCTCTTCTTCCATTGCGACACACCATTCTCTTTTCTTGATTGTATCTTCAAAGTTTCTAGGTTTTGAAATAAGACTAGCATATTGACAAGATTCATAAATTTCAACAAGACTTCTCACCCTTATAGGAGTTGATTATGAAGAAGATTCTGGACAAGAAGCTTCCACATGGACAGCTGGCTCACAATCATCAATTTCAAGCATATAACTAGGCTGCTTATTCACATCTTTCCGATCTCAAGCATCATTTTCGTCTTTTGAATTTGAACATTCAGCAGCCTTTTTATAACAATTCTTCTCAATATGCCCTTTTTTTGCAATAGTGACATTGGGTAGTATTTTTATTTTGACCATGCTTCTTTTTATGCCAACAATCTTTGTCAACATGGTTTGTTCTACAATAATATGAACAAGCAACAAAATCAGAATTGTTACCTCCACTAGAAGAGTTTCTTTGCTGGCCATTATTTCTTCCTCTTTCTCTACCTCTTCCATGAAATGATCTACCACGACCGCGACTAGAATTTTCGCGACTTGGTGAATCAATGGAGGTTTTCTTTAAGTCAAGCTTTGATTGAAAGGCTTGCTAAAGAGAAGTCTCTGTTGTCCTGTTCAGTCGCTACTCATGTGCTTGGAGAGAGCCCATTAACTCTTGTATAGAGTATTTTGACAAATTTTCTGACTCTTCAATTGCTGTAACAACATGGTCAAATTTGGTAAGAAGACTTCACAATACCCTCTTAATAACTTTCTGGTCTGTTAGTTCTTCTCCAAATGCCCTAATTTGATTCACAATTAAAAGACCTCTTGAGAAGAATTCTTGAATGGATTCTGACGACTTAATCAGCAAATTACCAAACTCTCTGCGCATAGTTTGCAACTTCACTGTGACAACTTTGTCTGCACCTTGATATTCTTCTTTAAGTAATTCTCAAGCCTTTTTTGAAGTTGTGGCTATCATAACGCGAGGAAAAATGGCTTCATCTAATGCCTATTGAATTAGAAATAATGCCTTAGCATCCTTCTTTTGCCTTTCTTTCAACTCATTTCGTTGAGCAATGATTAGCCTTGTACGTTTCTCCATATCTACAAAATCACTAAGACCATTTTCAGCTAAATCCTATAAATCATAGGATATAAATAAAGTCCTAATCTTTATACGCCAAATCTAGTAATTGAGTCCAGTAAAAATAGGAAGGTTTTGAGATGAGTTTAGATTGACACTATTAGAAGCCATTTTGTAACCTGGCTCTGATACCACATTGTTAAAATATTAACAAACCACACAAAAAAAAAACACAGTACATAAAAATTTAGGAAGAGGAACTTTTATGATTTTGAAGAAAAATTCACTGACGTCTCTACGAAATAACAGTGGACACTTTAAATAGACAAACCCATATGGTTTGTTGCAAATTTTTTGTTCACTACACCGAATCTTAGTGAAGCATGATAACAAACACTTACAGCCTGTTAGGAACCAGGTGAATTGAATTCAATGTTGTAATTGAATTTGAATTCAATTCACCTGTTTGGAACAGAAAAGTATGCATGAATTGAATTCATAGGAGGAATTGAAACCCATTCTCTTTGTTAATTCATTTCAGCCAATAATTCATGTGATTTCAATTCTTCAGCGCTGCTACTCTTCTTTTTCAGCTACTTCCTTCAGCTTTTAAGCAAACATCCAAAAACTAAAGTCCTTTTATTTCCAAAATGGTCCACATATGTTCACTTATTTAAATAACTACAAAAAGTGATCTTTATTTTTTATTATGTTTTTTATAATTTATTATCAACTAAATATATTATTTAATTATTTAATATATTAATCATTAATACAAATTATAAATAATCTAATTTGATATTATATATTTAATTAGCTGCAATTAATTATTAATTTAAACTATGAATAATTTAATTTAATTTAATAACTTATTTAGTTTTATAATTGAATTAATAAATATCAATAAATTTAATTAAATTTAAAATATCTCTAAAATATATAAATTCCAAATAAAATATAAATTAATAATTAAATATTTAAATGATGTGGTTCCGCAAGTTCACGGGTCTCAAGTAGTACAGTATAATATCGTCCCACAGGGAGTAATTGTGTAACCACTAGGCTTGGATCACTCAATTAATTGGACTAGCGATTGCGTAAAAAATGGGGAATTAAATAAGAAAATTTAACTATAAAAAATAACAAAAATTAAAGCTAAAGAAAATTGTGAATATTTCTAGGGGTTTAATTCGAATGGAATAGGGTAAGCTTCAAGGATGGTTCCACTTTTAGCGCTTTCTATGGACTTTACCTGGGTCAATTTATTAGGAAAATTTTTGGTTGATAGAAGGTTGAGCCTAGAGTTTCTTAGATCCTTTTTCAAGGTATCAAAGGAGTATTACGCAAT
>JANKOD010000005.1:28293313-28312864 GCA_026284645.1 Erythroxylum acuminatum | reverse complement strand
AGTGACACAAGAGGTGTGACAAATGGAAGCATTGAAGCCATCCATTTTCAACTTCATGACAAGCCATTTCTTCAGAATAGTTGTCTTCTCATAATCCTTTTTGTTTCTCATGTGCTTCAACACCCTCCCAAGAACTTTACACTCAGGTTCTATCCCAGCTCCAAGTATCTCCAGCAGAGTGGAAACTTTAGCTTGATGGTTAATAGAATGGAACTCTGAGCAGGAATTAGGAAAAGGGGTAGGTGATGATTCTGATTCCAAGAAGTCATGCACCATCTAACCAAATGAAATCACCTGTTCCATAATTGTTGTGCTAATACTGTTCCATTGCATCTGATCCATATATTTTTGTGGGTCCCATATAAATGTATGGACCAGATGCAATGGAACAGCACTAGCACAGTAATTATGGAACAGGTGATCTGTTCCCCCATCTAACCAGTCTGTCCTCTTCTAAACTTTCCATTCTCTCTACCTACTAATTATGAAAAAATGTACGAGGTTATAAATCTAGGCTCATTTAATAAGCATTATATGAATTACATTAATCTCTTCTTATTTAATTCGTAACAACAACAATAGAAATACTAAAATAAATTAAAAAGATTTGATAGTATGCTGCCCAACTTTAATTAGTATAATCATAGAAATAATTGAACTAACAAAACTAGTTAACTTCCTCTTGATCCTCCAAGCAGCCTTTCTTTTTCAGTTTTCATTTTTCGACAACGGAAACTTAACTAAAAGAAAAAAGTATCAATTTTTTATAATTAATGATGCAACTTAAAAATTACATCTTGCTTTACTTCACAAAATGTAGATTTCTTGTCTCTAACCTGGAGCGTGGAATAACTAAACACCTGTGATTTTGTGGGCGCACCACATGTACTTGTATGTAGCAAAGTGAAACCTCTTCCTTTTTCTAAAACAGATCCTCTGCTCTCTGACTAGAGTTACCTTTCGAACTGGAAGTTTCTTTCATTTTCTCGATAAACAAAAATACCCTCAAGCAGGCCCCTGCAAATCCATGGCGGTATCCGAGGAGGAATGCTCCAATGCCAAGTCCCGATCATCCTCCGCCTCTGCCTCTTCCTCCGCCGGGCCGTGCACCTACGCTCACTACTTGGCCAAGACAGTTCTTCGAGGCAGCGTTGTTCTGCAGGTTGTTTGTGGCCGTATCCGTTCTCCTTCCTCAAACGACATCGTTTTCGGCAAGGTCACCTCTCTTTCAATTTCTGATATTGATTACCCTTTGGGTGATGGTATCAGGAATTAGTTACTGTTACAATACATTTGACTACAAGGCTACTAACTTTCGTTACGGCTAGTTTTGTAATTGATGTCTCGCTGTGTTCTGAAAATTGTTGGTACCTATTCTCTTTACTGACTCGTTGAACTTCGATTTATGGATAAAAAGTAGGTTATGGTTTTAATTTTTTGCATCACATGCAAAATTCTATTTTTTTTAATTTCACTTAATTTTCTTCGTTATTAGCCTTGTCTGACTGGAATCAATGGTGGTAATTATGTAGGAGACTTCGCTAGAGTTGGTAATAATTGGGGAAGATGGAATTGTGCAGTCCATTTGCGAGCAGCCTGTATTTGGCATAATTAAAGATCTTGCTGTTGTACCTTGGAACGACAAATTCAATGCACGAGGCCCTCAGGTAAAAGTCTAAGCTTCCACAGGTTGAATGAGAAGGACATCTATGTTATGTGTTCAAGGCGGTTTAGTTTAGGGATAAAAATGAAAAACATGGAGATTCTTTTCTTATCTTCACTGCATACAGAAACAACCTCAATTTAGTGGAAAGTTGGACATTCATCTGAGTCGTTGTTCTGAATGTGTGTTTCCTCCTTTTCTTCCATTAGATGCAGGGGAAAGACCTGTTGGTTGTTATTTCTGATTCTGGGAAGCTTACCTTTCTGACATTTTGCAATGTTATGTACAGGTTTGTGTTCTCTTTTCTATTTCTTGTCTTTGGAATTCTTGCTTTTTGTACAGGAATGCTAATTATAGTGACAATACTGTTGTGTTAGGTTTTTCCCTTTGACGCATGTCCATCTTTCCAATCCCGGTAATTCAAGAAATCAGCTTGGAAAGATGCTAGCTGTTGATTCCAGGCAAGTTTATTTTATGGATGATAACATCCTTTTAACATCTGGCTGTTATGGTCATAATGTGTAGTCATTCGTTTTGTGCTCAACTTTTTGTTTTCTATGTGGATTTTATTCATAGAACGGGTAGCATTGAATCATAGGGTACATGTTTGGCCTATTTCTTGTGCGACAACGTAAGCAGTTCTTCTATTGTCAAGTACCATTCATGTTGCTAAAAATTGAGCTTTTTTTTTTGTGTGCATATAATAAACTAAATCTTTCTTTTTTTTGGGTTTATACACCATTGAAAGAGCTTTTTGAGAATATTGGCTGATAATAGAATTTGATTCTGGCTTCTGGATTATCAATTCCAAAATTAGGATCACAAATAGGGCCCTTCTTCAATAGATGAAATCTCTAAGAAATGTTGTGTGCGTATTTTCTTTGAAGTATCCACTCTTGGGTACAATTGTATGATGCAGGAAATTTGGTTATGGGTCATTGTTTGCTGTGAACTTAGAAGCTACAAAATGAAACTGTAAGAGGTTAGGGGGGTTATTGCCAAAAGAGGATTTGTATCAGTATTTGAAATATGAAAATTAGCAATAATTGAAAAGGGAAGCCTTGGATGACAATATAGCTCTCGGTAATTATCTAGTAATCCTTATGCATGCAAAAAAGGTCAACTTAGTGTCATGGCCAATTACCCTATGCCAAAGCACTAAAACCAAAGTGGAAATCACACTTCAAGAATTTTTCTAAAATGATATTTTTTTCCTTAGTGATGCTACAATTTGGAGGAAGCATTTCTTTATTAGTGGTAGCAAAAAGTGGTGATATAGTTGAATTTTGTGTTGCATTATGTACAATAACAACAACATTCAGTATTAATCCCGCTGATACTCAGGGTTTCGGGAGGTCTAATAGTACGCAGCCTTACTCCTAACTAACAGAGAGGTTGTTTCCAAATGACCTACATGAAAAGAAAGAAAGGGTTGTGTGTTACATTATGTAATATTACTAAATCATACAAAGATTCTAAGTTAGGATTTAGCTTACAGAGCAGAAGATGGGGATTTTGAATGTCTTAAAGAGGAAATGCAGCCTTGTTGATGGACATTTATAGCTCTTTCATATATTTTGTAAGAATTAAGCTTTGGGTTAGGAGTGCCAATGTATCAATATCATATATTTGCAAGAACGATATTTCACATTTTGCTAGTAAATTAGCTGTAATTATGATGATTTGATTGATTGAGGTAATTGCAAGATTGATTTGCTTCAAACACGCAATCTTTTGATTATAATAGTGCCCTAAATGATCCTGTTCTCCTTCATTAGCTTAAGAAGCGTTTATCTTATTACTAAATAAGCATGCTTCAGTAAGCTAAAAGTTTCAATGAAGGGTCAGTGTTACATAGAAGAGCATATAGTTAGTTGCTCTCCTTTACCATTTTATAGGGTTATGGAATACTTTGTACTTAGATGATAAAGATACTAGTGTAGAGCTTATCATGATCCGATTACTATTCATATTAAGAAATAGACCATTTATAAACTTTCCTTTAAGCAGACAATCTTTGTAGGTTGCAAAATCTTGGGTTGGCTATTCTGGTCTCATAGAGCAATGTGTTGGCCCCTCCTTTAATTCTCCATTCAAGAAGATTAGTCTAATATATTTGTAATTTGGTTCTTACATTCTTTTTTGTTTTTTTGTTTTTTGCAGTGGAAGTTTCATTGCTACTAGTGCATATGAGGATCGGTTGGCTCTGTTCTCCCTATCACTATCTGGTGGCAGTGATATCATTGATGAGGTTTATGTCTATATCTTTTGCACATGTTATGGAAGTTTTTTATGAACGCATATACAAAAAGCATAAAATAGAAATTCTACTTAATTGTAATGATACTACAAACCAAGTGGATGAACATGAACAGTTGTTTTTGCCATAATCTCAGAGAATATTTTATCCTCCCGACAATGAAGGAAATGTGAGTGTTTCCAGGAGTATGCAGAATGCAAGTATTGCCAGAAGTATTCAAAGACTTATTATCGCTGGTACAATATGGAGCATGTGCTTTATCTCAATAGATTCCAATCAACCAAGTAAAGAGCATAATCCTTTACTTGCCATTATTCAGAATAGGTATGGCAGCTGATCATGTTTGCTACACTTTGTGGATCATCAAATAATATTTTTGATTGCTTAGTAACAGCCACTTGAGTTTCTCTTTATCTTTTTTGCGTGCTATTAGCCGAGTTAACCACAGTGATTATATTTTATTACTGCAGGAGGGGAGCACTGCTAAATGAACTGATATTGCTGGAATGGAACATTAGAGAACAAGCTATACATGTTATTTCACGATATGTTGAAGGAGGACCATTGGCACACAACATTGTTGAAGTGCCTCATTCTAATGGATTTGCCTTTCTGTTCAGGGTGGGTGATGCTCTCTTAATGGATCTTAGAAATGCTGAGAATCCCCGTTGTGTCTATAGGACAAGCTTAAATTTCATGCCAACTGCAGTGGAGGAGCAAAATTTTATTGAAGATACATGCAGAGTTAATGATAATGATGATGATGGTTTGTTCAATGTTGCTGCACGTGCTTTATTGGAACTTGGGGATTATGATCCCATGTCTGTAGATGGTGAAGATGGAAATGGGAAATCTGATGCCAAATATGTATGTTGCTGGAGTTGGGAACCAAATAGTGTTAAAAATCCAAAGATGATTTTTTGTGTGGACACGGGAGAATTTTTCATGATTGAGATTTGCTTTGAAGCTGAGGGTCTCAAAGTTAACGCATCTGATTGTCTATACAAAGGTCTACCTTGCAAGGAAATTTTGTGGGTTGAAGGTGGATTCTTGGCTGCTCTTGTTGAGATGGGAGACGGAATTGTTCTGAAAGTGGAAAATGGAAGACTTTTGTACACAAGCCCTATACAAAACGTTGGACCAATCTTGGACATATCAGTTGTTGATTACCATGACGAAAAGTGCGATCAAATGTTTGCCTGTTGTGGGGTGGCTCCTGAAGGCTCATTAAGGATCAATCGAAGTGGTATCAGTGTTGAAAGGCTATTGAAGACCGCCCCTATTTATCAAGGGATTACTGGTGCTTGGACAGTTAGAATGCTTATAAATGACTTATATCATTCTTTTCTCGTGCTATCTTTTGTTGAAGAGACAAGGGTCCTATCAGTTGGTGTTAGCTTTACTGATGTGACTGATTCAGTTGGTTTCAAGCCTGATGTATGCACTTTGGCATGTGGTCTTGTGGATGATGGTTTGCTAGTCCAAATTTATCAATCTGCAGTTCGAGTTTGTTTGCCAACCAAGGTTGCTCATATTGAAGGCCTACCTCTGTCATCCCCAGTTTGTTCATCGTGGTTTCCAAATAATGTAAGTATCAGTTTGGGAGCAGTTGGACAGAAGTTTATTGTTGTCTCAACTTCTAATCCATGCATTTTGTATGTCCTTGGGGTCCGAAAACTTTCAGCATATCATTATCAAATATTTGAAATGCAACATTTGAGATTGCTGTGTGAGTTATCTTGTATATCCATACCCCAAAAGCATTTTGAGCAAAGGGACTATTCAATCAATTCTTTGGATGAGGAACGTGCAGCTGCCCTACCAATTGGAGTTGGCATGAGCAATACCTTTATTATTGGTACACACAAGCCATCAGTGGAAATTCTGTCATTTGTGCCCGATTCAGGCTTAAGGGTTCTTGCATTTGGGACAATTTCTTTAACAAATACAATGGGAACTGCTGTTAGTGGTTGCATTCCTCAGGATGTAAGACTTGTACTGGTTGATAGGCTTTATGTTCTTTCTGGTTTGAGGAATGGAATGCTGCTAAGATTTGAGTGGCCTGCTACCTATACCCCCTCGACATTAGAAACACCTAGTCATGGATGTTCTATTGGTTCATGTGCTGTAAATCCTAATGCTGCCATGTCAAACAGAGATGCAGAAAAGGAAATGGATGATGAACCTGTTAATTTACAACTGATTGCAACTCGCCGTATCGGTATTACTCCTGTTTTCCTTGTTCCACTAAGCGATCAACTTGATGCGGATATGATTGCTCTTAGTGATAGGCCATGGTTATTGCACACTGCAAGACATGGTCTCTCTTATTCTTCAATAGCATTTCAGCCTTCCACACATGCAACACCTGTATGCTCTGGTGAATGCCCTAAGGGAATTTTGTTTGTTGCAGAAAGCAGTCTATATCTGGTAAGAACCTTTTGGTAGATTCATTCTTCATGGCAACTTGTTCTTTTGTTCGAAAACAATCTTTTGTCAAGCTTTATAACTTAGCTAATTGCAAACCTGCACTTTTTGTGAATATTTTATTTAAATAAAGTTTAACCTAATTTATTCTTAGTGTTTAATTTAATATAAGATTTAAGTTAACATCTAACAGTTATTTATTAAAACCTTAGTCTTATAACATGCATTTATAAAAATTCAGATCAAATTAAATTTAAATTAATTAGATGTTGATATCTATATATAAAAAGTAACATATAATAAATCAATTAAATAGAAAGTAGTAAATAAAAAGTAACATATAAACTAGGCATTTTTTAATTGTATAGCAACATATTCAAGCTTTCAGAAATATTATGTCATTACTATTTTATTATAATGAAAGAACTTAACTCTTGGAAAATTGATTTTTTGTACATTGTTAAATGTTCATTGTCTTGATATTGAAAAATTTAAATACTGTAGTTAATTGGCTAATCCATCACTATTGTAAGCCCTTCAATTTTCTTATATGATTCTTTTGAAAAATATAACATAAGGTAAGATGTGAAAAACCTTTTAAGAACTAATAAAATCTGAGAAACTTATAAGTTTAGAATCTAAAATTATAATGTTTAATGTTATAAAAGCTCTCTCTAAACTATCATTTAAAGAAAATATTTAATTGCATGTACTAAAACAATGTAATGCATTGTATTTAATTGATCAATATTCTATATGTTTTTCTAGTCCTATGTGGAAGATGAAAGCATTTACTCTTTATTAGTTTCTAATAGTTTGAATTTGTATTTATAGATATAGCTATAGATCTGTGCAAAAAAATCTAATTAATAAAGAATCCTTTCATGGATCTTCCCTGAAGTGGTCATTTGGTTTAAATGAAAGTTTGGTGGAGTGTGGAGGTCCCTTTTATTTGGATCATCTGCATGCACTATTGGCATGGTATTGAATGATATTTGCTAGATAGGCTCCCTCCACCATCTTTTCACTTTCTTGGTTTCTCATTGCCCTTCTTTGCTCTTGAGCTTCTAAAGCATTAATCACTCATAGATCCTTCAAGATCTTTGAGAGTTTTGATACCATGTTGAAGTTTTTAAAAAAAATAGAAGATGAACATGTATAAGTTAAGATAAAAGAATAAGTAACACTCAAGTTTTATTATGCCATTGGAATAATGAACTTGGTTGCCTTATATAGGCAAAATACAAAAGACTCAATAACTGTTAAATAGAGATTTCAGCCTACAAATCTGGCTTATAGGATAAGATTAAAAACAAACTAAAGACCTATTAGAAAGGAATTTTAATAGTTCTGCAATTTTGAATTAATTCCCGCTTTCAAAGTTCAGAAAAAGATTGATATTAGCTTCTGATCACTTGTAGTGTCCTGCTGGGTTCTCAAATCAGCATTCTGAATATCTCTGATGGTGGATGGACCAAATTGAAATATTGGAGTGATAATTTGATTGATTGCTCTTGATGTCCCTTTTTAAGTTACAGAACAGTTAAAATGGACCATCCTAGGTTTTCTATTTCTATTGCTTATATCTTCCCATTTAGTTTCTGGGAGCCATCATTTATTATTAGAGTGAGAGCAATTTTGAACTGGTACTTCTATGAACGTTTCAAGTACTCCACCATATTTCATATTTGAAGTAGAAGTCCTTTTAACTATCTGTGTGATTTGGTTGACATTATGAATTTTATTATTATGCCTCAGGTTGAGATGGTGCATAGTAAGAGACTCAATGTGCAGAAATTTCATCTTGGAGGTACCCCGCGAAAGGTCCTTTATCATAGTGATAGCAAATTGTTACTTGTGATGCGGACTGACGTTAACAGTGATGGTGACAGTGACGGTGACACATGTTTGTCAGATATATGTTGTGTTGATCCCATCAGTGGCTCACTAGTGTCATCTTACAAGTTTGATGTTGGAGAAACAGGAAAATCCATGGAGTTGGTGAGGGCTGGAAATGAGCAAGTTCTAGTGGTTGGAACTAGCCTGTCCTCTGGTCCAGCTATTATGCATAGTGGCGAAGCTGAGAGGTATATAATCTGTGTCATTCTTGCTGTTCCATTACTTCATGATAGTTATATATGAGCGTTTTAGTTGCCTTAGTTATAAACCTCATTTCCTATTTCTCCAACAGCACCAAGGGTCGTTTATTTGTTCTCCGCCTTTCACCTGCTCAAAATTCAGATAGTGGATCGATGACAGTCTGTTCAAAGGCAGGGTCATCTTCTCAAAGAACTTCACCATTTTGTGAAGTTGGTTGTGCTGCGGAACAGCTATCAAGTAGTAGTGTTTGCAGTAGCCCAGATAATAATAGCTGTGATGGAAGCAAACTTGAAGAGAACGAGTCATGGCAGCTTCGTGTGTCTTATGTAATTACATATCCTGGAATGGTACTCGCGATCTGTCCATACCTTGATCAATATTTCTTGGTATCTGCTGGTAATGCTGTAAGTGAACATCTTATGGTCTTTGGAAGTAAGGTTATCTGTTGCTTGTCTGCATTATTTACTGAGTAAAGATATCAATCTTCTTTTTTAGTTCTATGTATGCGGTTTTCCAAATGATAATCCCAATAGAGTGAGAAGGCTTGCTGTGGGGAGGACACGCTTCATGATAATGTCATTGACTACCCATTTGACTAGGATTGCTGTTGGTGATTGTCGTGATGGGATCCTTTTCTATTCTTATCACGAGGTTGGTGAAAGGCATTTCCCTTTCAGTTTCTGAGATTATACATTAGATGGTTGCTTGTGCTTATTCTTGTCTGGGTTTCATTTTACTGTTGCAGAAGTGATTTGTTCCTTTTATTTTCTCATTTTTCCATTGCTAGGATTCGAAAAAACTGGAGCAGCTTTATTGTGACCCAACTCAGAGGTTAGTTGCTGATTGTGTCCTTATGGACGTTGATACAGCAGTTGTTTCAGATCGTAAGGGAAGCATTGCTGTCTTGTCATCTTCGGATCGTTTAGAAGGTAACTATTAATGTTTATAGCAGTATTCAACCACTACGGTAGGATGTGAGTGCAATCTTTAATTTTAGTCTAAAGGGAGAACTAGTTCTATAATTATTCTATATTCATTTCACCTTAACCGGATCAAGGGAATGTGCAGTGCGAAAGTTTTGGAATACTTCAAACTCTACCTTGCAAATGTTTGCATTTTGACCAGGGTCCTATTTCTTTGCGTAGTTTGCTCTAGAGGAACCTCAGCTTTGGGGCATTTGCATCATAAGGGGCAGTCGTTAGTGATAAACCTTATACTATTGGTTGAAGCTAAATAAGCTGTCTAGCTTATTTGTCTGATTATTACTCTTGAATGCTTGGTGTAACTGGGGAGTTCATATTTATGTACTTAATATCTTGTCTTTCTTTGCTTTAGGTAATGCCAGTCCAGAATGCAACTTGACATTGAGCTGTGCTTATTACATGGGTGAGATAGCTATGAGCATTGGAAAGGTAATGTTCCAGTCACATGTTGTTTAGGGCCCTATTTAATTGAAGCTATATATGAATGCAAAACTTCAAATCATATAGTTATTGCCAAGTCACTGAACTGATCATCTTTCTAACTTCTAAGAGATGTTCTGTTGTCATTGATAAATCAAGCCTGGAATGGGGGCCCCACTTTAGATTAAGGTCATTTGTGTTTAAAGGCTTGGTTGTGCATGAACTTACCAGTTTGTCCTTTCCTTTCTGAATAACAGTTAGGCAGATAAGTTATATTAGAAGATGGCTAACATCTAGTCTGTTGATGATATGATTGGTGTAAAAATCTTACTAGTACTGGGTATTGGTGGACGCCTACAGGTGCTTTTGAACTCGTAAGTATAGTTAATAGAAATATTAATTCAGGGAGTTGATATTTAAACTTTTAAAAACAATACATCCATTGTCTTTCACAAGGCTTTCAAAGTAGCAGTTGCTGGATCATTACAGGCAAAATCAATTTTCTAGTTGTTTGTTAACGAGTTTTATTCCTAGTTCAGGTTCGTAAGTATGAAGGTGACTCTACTATAATGTAAAAAGTAAAAGTAAAGGAGAAAACGAAGGGGTAAAGATGCATAAGATTTAAACAAGGTTTAACCTGGTTCCATTGTAGAATTTACATTTGCAAATGCAAAGACCACAAAAGTATTCAAAGAGTGCTATTAACCAAGTTTTGCACATTTATTTCTAGTAGGACAATGAAATATCTTATAATATTCTTATGGAATACAAAAAGGAATACATATAATATTATTTTTAATTACTATTATGGTATTACATACTGAATCTCCAAGATATAGAATATTTATATTTTAATGTTAAATGTCGGATGTAGAAGAACTGGAAACCATTCAAACAATATTGTCGGATTTCTTTTTCTTTTTCAGCCGAAAGGGAAATAGAGATAGAATAGACGCTTGATGATAGATTTTAGTACTAGTGGGGAGCAGAAGAGAGGCACTGCCGTTAGATTCCAGCAACATTGCAAGGAAGAAAGAAGAAAGAATATAAGAGGTAGGTGGTGATTCCAGTAGCATAAAATCCGGAAAATGGTTACAGTATCAGCTGTTAGAAACTAGGTTAGGGTTTTGAATTAGGGGGAGAAACTGAAGTTTGAGTTTTAGGATTGGAACTTGAGCTCTAATACCATGTGAAAGTATTCACGGATCCAAAAATCACGAGAGTACTCAAATATAGTAACTATGTTTAGTTCATCTGTTACTCTGTTTCTAATAGTAAGAATTATAACATTATATACTAGGTAGTACATAATAAATATAACATTTTACTATAGGATAATGGAATATTCCTATATGTAGACATATAGTGTTTATAGGATGCCCACGATATTATTCCATTGTGTCCCCTGATATTCTTACAGACACAATATTTATTATTTGGTGAATCTGCATAATCTTCAACAATATCCTAAGGCATTGACTTTCAGATCCTCCATGCACAATCAATTGTCCTTAATATGCTTTTCTTGTATCCTTCATGGCAACACTGGTCATTCGCAATTATTTTGGTTAGCCTTAGTTGCAATCTACATTATTGTTACACTCTGAAAGTGTATTTTTTCTCATTTTTTCAATGGATTGCTAAAAGATTACAGTAATGATAAAACAATGACTTCCAGATTGTCTCCTCTGTTTGGTGTTAAGGGATATCCAAAAAGTTTGGTGCACTTTGTATTTTAGTTAGTTATTTTAATCTATTTTTGTCTATTCATTGTTTGCTTTTACTTAAAATGTTTTGATTAGATAGGTTGCTAGCTATCTTCTTTTTAGTGTGATGATTATTCTGACATGAGGGAGATGGTTATTTCTTTTTAGATTTTGATTTTAACAGTCCTCTGCTACTTGTTGACTTTACTTTTGTAGGGTTCATTCTCGTATAGGCTTCCAGCCGATGACATGTTGATGAAATGTGATAGTGCAATTACAAATATCGATGCTTCAAACAATACTATCATGGCTAGTACACTTATAGGAAGTATAGTAATCTTTATTCCTTTATCCAGGTAAGTTATCTATCTATTTCTTTTGTGGAGGACGTAGTTTCTGTTTTCTTCAAGCATACTGCTAGTTCTTGGTAGTGTTGTTTGTCAACTTAGCATGAAATATATGCACCCTGCTAGACAAACTGAAATCAACAATCTAAACATTGTGAATTGGTTTCCATGTAGTTTGCATCTCCCAGAAAACCAAAAGAAGTCACTTTTTACCAATAAGAGATTTCTTCAGTGAATTAAATTCTTTTCTTTTTCCTGCTGGGCTGAGTCCATAAAAAGTTTGGAATCCTTGCGGAGATTCCTTGAAGTGAAAATTTGTTGGTCTGCATCTGGGATTAGCCACCCGTGATAGGATTGTTGAAAGATCATATATTCCTACATTTATCCTTTAAAATGGAACCTGTTATTTTCCAATCGAAATTCCCTTGGGATGTCTTATAGAGGATAAATGTTCTGTTGCTGCACAATAAGAAACTATGTGACCACTTTCCACTTTTTGAGTAGTGACAAGAATATTTTGTTGAGGAAGAGGAGGTGTGTGTTCTTTCACTATTTTCCCTGGGGCCTCTTCTGGTTCTTTAGAGTTGCGTAGTCTCTCTTGAATATCTGGAGCTCCTTAAGCTGACAACTTAAGTCCTGGTGAACCTTGCGCTAAGCGTTACATCTACAGGGATCAATTGTGGACTTCTGATGGTCAGATAATATTCAGAGGTCTCTAATTCTTAATTGAGATCCACGGATTTATAGATTTGGGAGCTATCTTTGTTTCCAAAAGTGTCCCCTGATTGACCCACCTGCTTGCATGTAAATTGATAGTCACGAAATATTGTGCAATAAAATTTTTCAAAGACTGTTCTAGATAATTCAACTGCTGTAAAGATGGAATGATGCATTCCAAATCCTCCAAACCATTGAAAGATGAATTCATTGATTTGAATATCTACCCTACAGCTAGATTTCTGAATGCTATTGATCTTCAACTGAACCTTGAGTCAGAATTCTATTTGTAATAACCTGACACCAATTTCTTTCATAGAGCTTTGGGATGTGAAAAATGATTTGATATGAATTATGAAGCAAAATTGAAGGAAAAGCACACATTGTGTGCACACGTTATATCCATACACACTGTAGATTCAGTTTTTCTTACAGCTATTCAGATGCAAAAAGATTATATAATACTAAACTGAGTTCCTTGTAACTATGTACGTGTTCGATGTTTAACTTTTCCAATGGATTCATCTTTGATTTTTCTTTACAGGGACGAAAATTTACTCCTAGAAGCTGTGCAAGCTAGACTTGCCCTTCATCCTTTGACTGCTCCTATCTTGGGAAATGATCACAGTGAGTTCCGTAGCCGTGAGAATCTGGTAAGAAAATATGCATCCGTTTCACATATTGCCATTAGATTGAAATGATATATTAGAGAGAGAAACGTGCTATTATTCTATTTATGGGCTTCCGTGTGTTCCCTTTGCCTGTCAATGTTACTTAGGTTGAACCTAGTACATATGGAAAATTAAAACTGCTTGCTTAGTTGAGCTTTAGCATTATGGAAAAGTAAAACCGCTTGCAAGATATTTCTGAAGACACGTTATCCTGCTGGAGTTGTAATTATGATATTTTAAGTGTGGGATCAGTTAGAAATGATAGCCAATTCTTAATTTTACTGCAATATTTGACCCTTGCCGCTGCAAATTGAGTTGAATGCTCCAAATTTGCTCAGTGATTGCCCCATTTTATCTTATGCCACAAGATTGATAAGAATGTTAGGATACAATAGTTTTGGTTCGACAAAGCAAATCTCCACACTTTCTTTTTTCTTTCCTGTCTTTCTGAAGTTTTCCTGCTGCTTCTTTGGTTGGCAGGTTGCAGTGCCTAAAATACTCGATGGTGACATGCTCGCGCAGTTCTTGGAGTTAACAAGTGTACAGCAAGAGGCAATATTATCTTTACCTCTTAGCTCTGACAAAGTAAAAGCATCTCCAAAATCAAATTCTTCTTTGCCTCTTCCTGTAAATCAGGTTGTACAGCTCCTTGAACGGGTTCACTATGCCCTCAATTAAGTGCACCTTCATCAGATAAATGCCGATCGCCTTGTGAGGAGTAGAAAATTTTGAAACCAGGTACCCCTCAATCCAAGGGTGAAGGTGCTTATATTTTCTCTTACTGCCATTTTTCCTGTGTAGTGAGTGACAATAGGCCCTATACCTAACCCTTAAAGCCAAATTGACAAGGTTGTTGCAAATCGATTTCCATGATAAAAATTTTGAAGAATGCGGAGTCAACACTGACTGATGCAAAACAGCAAAAGTTCACATATTATGATCTTCCATGCAATGCAGCTGAACGGACTCTTATGTGTTGAATTATTAAAAGTCACAGTATGTACCATGTAATTAACCCCTTACGTAAGTTATTCTTCCTATATAACTACGTCGTAGTTTTCATTGGTGTTTATGACTTTGTCAGAACTCATGATCTATGCGTTGGCCAAATGGGCCTTGGAGGAGCAAATTACATATTGGTTCTTGTATAGGCGCTCGTTTAGTTTGGAAGAGTAATTAGGGAGCCTGGTGGTGCCCCCCCTACCTGCGACTTGGTGTCTTCAACACAATGTGGGGGAATTGGATCTTAGGGTCTCTCAAAACCCAAAAGAACATTATTTCTATGCTTGCGTTACTTTCTTTTTGTATTTCACTCGACTTTCTGGTTTTATTGGTCTTAACAACATAGGGTTGGAGAAAGTTTTAATTGTAAGTATTAGTCAACTAATGTTTGTAGAGTGTAAACGTGCCAGCTTATAATTCATTTTCGTATTGTTACCGTCTTTAATGTGTGAGACGACTATAGTTTATGAACTTTTCAATTAATACCCTGTTGGACATATTTATAAGTGCGATCAGAAACTTGTACAATTCTGACATTATTTAAACGTCGTTGTGTTTAGTGTTGACGGGAATGGCAAGGGTTTGAGTTTGGGTAGGGTATTGCGATATGAATATACAAAAATAATATCCATAGATTAAAAGTTGTTATCCATATCCATATCTTTATTCATATCCATATCTAGTGTAATTAAAAATTAGCATACTGTTTACTATTTCAAAATAAAGATCAGAATATCCATGCTTTTATTGAAAGATCTGAAAGCAAAGAACAGAGATTTCAAACAAAGAAGAAAGTAGAATCTAGGTGTTTTGTAACTTGTAGACGGAATTTAATTTTGATGATTTTAATTATAATTATATTGATTTGTTATTATATTTTCTTTAATAGCATATTATAGTCTAAATTAATAGGAAGAGGTAAATTTTGACTTCCAGATAATTTGTCTACAAAAGTCGAATATCTTTTCTATTTCATCTTCTATAAACTTGTATTTATAGAATCTTGCATGTTGGTCTCAAGTAGATAAGGTAAAACTTGATCACGCTGAAGTCAACTAGTTATATACAATTTGATTGAAATTCAATTGAGCTTAGGTACGAGGGATTAACCTTAGGCTTAGCCCAAAAAGCTCAAACAACCTACTTGTTCGACCAAAATATTTTAAGTGGTCTTCTCAGGCTTAGGTCATATGTTTTTTTGCTCGTTAACTTGGTCTAACTTGAGCATTTATCATATTTGCTCCTAAACTTTTCATTTCAAATTCTCTAACCAACTATAGTTTTGATTCTTTAATGCAATCTTTGTTACAATTTACAACCAACATGTTTTCTATATCTAATAGAAAGATAATGAAAGTATTATCACCAAACTTATTAAAGACATGAGCAAGTGACTTTATTATGTCTTTTGTATCCGAGGCTTATGATGAAGAAATGAGATCTCTTATACCAACTTCTCAGCATCTGATCAAAGGCCATATGGAGGTATGTTCAAGTTATCCTCTTTTTTTTTTCTCTTCAAAACCCTTTTGCTGGAGGATATAAATTTAATCTCTAATATTAAAGTTCTAATTTGTAATTTTAATGATAAAGAATATGTTACTGCTAATATTATTATTGTTTAGAGATATTATCAAGCTCAATGGAAGAATAAAATAAGTAAAAGGGTTAATTTAATCAATTAAGCTATCAAAGAACGAAAAGAAATGAGTAATATAAAGGACATATGCAATTTAAGTGAAGAATCAAGAACGAAGAGGAATCAAGCATATCAAAACTTACAAAAATTATTATAATCCTTCTGGTAATCTTATTTTGGTCATTTCAATAAATTAGATGCTCAATCATTGTATGATCATTTGCACATTGGCATAATCAAGAGAAAGTTTATTTTGATCTTTAAACAAGCTTTTAGAGAAGTTTTAACATGGTTTTAAATCAAGTTTTTGTTGTGAGAATATATTTTGATCTTTGAAAGAATTTAAGAAGTACAAAAAAAAAAACTAGGAAGTTTGATTGTGGTCATTTGATTGACCAATGTTAAGATTTTGGATAGATTGGTTGATTGATGTGGCACTGTAGTTGACCAGTATGATAGGATAGTCGATCAATATAGAAGTGTGGTCAATAGATGTCTTTCAAAAATATGTATTGTGAATTTATGATCACTTTGTTCAACCAATGTGGTACATTAGTCAACTAATGCACTAGAATGGTTGACTTATATATAGAATGCTAGACTAGTGCCACTGTTACCAATTGTTGGCATGATTAGTTTTTGCTTCTAACAACTATTTTACGTGGTTTTGAGTATAAATTGATCACACATAAGTTATATGAAGTAGGTTGGGCATAATAGAGAGTTGATAAGAGTCTTGATGTTGGACCCCATTTTCGGAGCCCACATCCGGAGTCATAAACCTTAAGCTCATTACGCTGTAGGGTCATTGTCCATCATCCCACAAGAGTAGTGTGTCCACACCAGTCAATCGCCCTAAATTACAATTCGACTTCTTCAAGACAATTGTGGCTCTAAGACTCTAGTTTGTTTTGAAGCAAGAATCATCTCAATCGGAGTTCTACAGCTCAAGATATGCTTAAAAAACCTAAGTGTGCTCATACCCCAATCATGCTCTCCTAACTGACCCCTCACTTTCTCTCCATCAAACTTTTTGAAATCAGCTCAAAAAGATACAAATTTTTATGGAGAGATAGATACATGTGTTTGAAATCTATTGGTCTAAGAATCACTTCATTTGGAAGTCGGATGATAAAGTTATGCCCGAAAGAATAGAACATGTTTATACCCTCAATCAATTTGTACCTACCTTGGCGCGATCGCCATAACTTTCAATAAAAATGTCTGATTGAGTTCGTTTAGGACTATTTGAAAGAAGACTTCTATATCTACAACTTTAATGAAGACCACAAAGTGTGATTCTGCCTCTAAAAGGGTAAAAAATCACAATTTCCTAAAGCTGACTCTTGAATGTCCGTTTAACGGACATTGTCGGGGTTGGGAGCCATTTTTAGCCCGAGAAGGTCCGATTAATGGACATCATGTCTGTTTGATGTCCATTAAACGGACATTGGCGAGGCTCGGGGTCATTTTTGACCCAAGAAGGTCTGTTAAATAGACCTAATGTCCGTCTAACAGACATAGGGGTTCCCCAAACCCTCTCCAATGCTTCCTACATCCAAACTAACATCATATTCACTCATAATCTTCCCAAATTCAACTCTTCTAGTGTCAAATCACTTCATCTCAATTCAAACACTAAATTTATCTCAAAACATTCTCAATTCTTAACCCATTTGGTTCATCAAAACCACAATTTCCCATCATTTACCATAGCTGTCCTATACACAAATCCTAAGCAGCATCCCAACTTGTGACAATCATATCTTTCCATTCCAATATCCAAAAATTTCAAACTTTATATCGTTAGAAAGCTAGAAAGATCATATACAACTTCCAAGAAAACAATTTTTATCAGTTTTACCTAAATCATTTCAGATTTTCTCTTGAATTCAGAACACCATTCCTATCCTTATGAAAACTTGAAAATAGCAATGTAAAGATTTGAAAAGCCATAAATAGCCATAATGCATGTGTATTTCATTCACATCAAAATAAGAGTTTTACAACGCTTTAATGGGCATTTCGAGCCAACATAATCCAAAATACAAACTTTGCAAAAAGAAAAATTTCTCAAAATGCAACTAAAGCCTTGTTTTCTAAAGTCTAACTTCAAAAGAACAAAATGTACAAAAATTGGAGTGATGTCTTGACGCTCGACTCTATCACTCGATATCTTGCTCATCGCTTGTGGATGTGAAGGAGTAGGGGTGAGCTTAACGCTCGTGGGTAATGCTTTTATAACGAGAAATAAGCAAAAACCCTTGAAATATTCATTTTCATAGTAAAATTCACATTAAGATACATGAAACACATATTTCCCAAATTCACAACTTACCAAGCAATTTATAACATCAAGAATAATGAATTAATCAAACTTGTCACAAATCATACAACACATAAGCAAAAAAGAATGATTTGAGTAGATCCAAAAACAGAACGTACTACACATTTTCACATAGCGGTCTTGTGTAGTTGTGAACTTAGGGGAGTCCATGAAGGAGCTCCATGCCACTAGCGGGCAGGCGGGAGAAGCCTTTTGTCAAAGTGTACTTAACTTAACTTAGGGGACCACCTCAAATTCACATAACATGTAATTCATGACTTAAAAACCAATTGCCCAAAGGCACATTTCTAAAACTTGTTTGTCATGCACATGACAAATTTCATATGCATTCCCATCAACATTTCACAATTCATTCAAAAGCAACAATTAAAACAATTGTGAAGCAATTTGAATTCATTCCCAAATTTCACATACAACAACATATGGCAAATTATGAATCATTTAAAGAACAATAAATGCTCATTTATGAGGTAGTTGGAAAAATAATTAATTCCATTTAGTTGAAGAACATTTATGGCTTATTAACTCAATTATAAAAATGTAACCCATCTTAGTTTTCTTGCTTGAAAACTTGCTCAAGGAGGTCCCTCTTCTTGCTCCTCTTGTCCGTCTTGCCTCCCTTCACAATAACAAAAATCCCCCAATTCAATAGGAATCCAAATTGGACCACCCACAGAACCAAATGCATGAAATTGATTCTAGAATACTTATACCCATGCATTTCCTAAGCTTTTTGAACCAAAACTCTTCCAAAAGCTCAAAAGATTAAACATCAACTTACCTTGAATCTTTACCAAACAATGATTTTCTTGGCTCTAATGGAAGCTTTAACCTTCTTCTTCCTTTTTCCCTTCTTGTTCAACCCCAAAATCCCTCTTGAAGGCTAAGAAAAATTGAAACCTAACTCATCTCTCTTTCCTTTCTCTTCTTTTCTCCTTACACGACACTCTCTCTCCTCTCTTCTCTCCAATTTCATTTTTTGCCTCTTCTTCAATGTAATACCACCTTTTCTTCTCCCTTTTATACCCTTAATGAAAGCACAAAGTCTATTTTGCCCTTACTTAAGAGCTTATGTTCTTTCATCCTTAAGTGACATGACTAAAATGCCCTTTATGCTTTACACTCCTAACACTTTAATTTAATTCACCTATGTCACATAGTCTCATTAGCATTAACATGCTAATTAACTCCAACATACATTAATCTAGTAAGACCCCAAAATTAATCTAATCATGCTTAATCAAATAAAAAAAGTTTAGGGGCCAACAC
>JANKOD010000005.1:28254395-28276290 GCA_026284645.1 Erythroxylum acuminatum | reverse complement strand
ATAGGATTGGAAGGTTAGCAATTTTTGGTGGGAAAGAGAGCAAGGTGGAAGATGAGTGGGAATTTCAACATAAATGGAGATTAAAAAAATGATCAAAGCCCATGAAGAAGTGGAAGAAGAGAACCTACGAAGATGAGAGGAGGACAACCAAAAAACAAACTCCAAAGGCTGTTAAGAGAAAGCATCGTGAGAGAGAGCAAAATAAAAAGGGTATTAAAAGCTTAAGTGGACTTAAGGCATTGTTTGGCAAGTGATGTTTATCACTTGCCACATGTCCACTCCTAAAGCATTTGATTAGTTCTTTCATTTAACTCATCCCATCAATTTCAATTTCTACTCCAATTGTTCCCCCAAAATTTCATTGGCACTAATTAATAAATTCAAAAATCATTTATCGAAATTTCCATTGTCATTTGACAGTAAATTCTACTACTAGTTAACTATTGTCTTGCTACTTAACATTTTCCCTAATCCAGAAATTACCCTGAATTTTTCAGAAATTTTTTTTCCAAGATTCTCCAAAAAAATTCTAAATCAACAATTACATTCTCCAAGACAATTTTCAATACCAATAAACCACAATTCTCACCAGCAATCACATTTATTAACAAATATACCCGGAATGTCAATGAATACATGTACAATTATTGTTATTTGCAAAGATTCACTTTTCATGTGCATGTGCACCTTATGAAATGCATGAGCATAAGCTATATTTTCCTAATTTTTTAAACCTTTTGTATGGAAACGAGATGTTACAATTATAACATTGACTTGTATTTTTTTTCATGATCTGATTTACTTTTGTACCAACATTTTTTCTCAACACAATAGTCTTACCACAACGAAACATGCAGCTAGAGAGTTAACATTACCCCGGATTCTTTTTTGACCATATGATCTACCACTACCTCAACCATTACTTAAAGTTTTAAACCTCCAAGTCCTCACCCCTATCCTCGATTACTATCAGACCCTCCTTTTCTTGAGGCATTGGAGCACTTCCCATCAAGCTTGGTTTGAAAAGCTTGCTCTAGAGATATCCCAGTTGATCTATTCAATTGAGCTTCATGAGATTCAAGAGACCCCATTAGTTCAACAAATGAGTAATTATATAAATCCTTAGATTCCTCTATAGCTACAACAACATGATCATATTTCTGGGGAAGGCTTCTTAAAACCTTCTCAATAATCTTTTGTTCTGACAAATCCTCACCAAAAGACTGAATTTGATTTACAAGAGTAGAGATTTTGACAAAGAAATCTTGCACTAAATTTGTGGACTTCGTTAACAATCAGCATAGAGATTGCAATTTCACCGTAACAATTTTGTTTGACCCTTGATAGTGTTCTTAAAGCAAATCCTGTGCCTCTTTTGATGTTGTTACTCCCATCATACATGGGAATAAATAAAGCGTTATCCATGCTTTGTTTGATGAAAAATAGGGTCTTCACATCTTTCTTCTACTTCTCCTTAAACTTATTTCTTTGGGTTGTTGTCAATCATGTAGCTTGATTTGGATCTACCAAAACTATTTTCAACCAAATCCCATAACTCTGTGACTTGAATTCAGATACCAATGGTTCCACTAAAAATAAGAACATTAGGAGCAGTTGAGATAGCGTTGTTGGTTGTCATTTTACTCTTCTTTTCTTTGTTTTTGTCGCTAGCATTTTTTGTTTTTTTTTTGCTCACTCTAGATATCTTTATTTCTCATAGAGCACAACAACCTGTCTTGATACCAAGTGCGGAAAAAAAAAAAAGAAAAGAAGATGAACAATGGAAAAATAAAAATGCCTTTTCATTATTCACTCTCTGAAGAAACTTCAACCTAACGATAATAAATATATAAGCTTTAGGTGTGATATATACAATTTATCAGAAGAATGCTGTACATTCTTCTTTAGCTGTGATACTTTAATATTTTGATTTCAAATTCTGTACTTCTCAGTAATCAATAATAGCTGACCATAGCATGTCCTTTCCTAAACACATTAGATCTTGGGATTTACTTCAACAAAGTTGATTATATCAATCATTAAATTAAAAATTCAACAAACTTAGGTTAAAAAGTTTTAATATATTTTACTCTAAACTAACATTTTTAGAATGATGGCAATAATGAGAGTTTCAGATATCACACGTTTTCCTAAATCAGTAATGCGACAGTCCGAGTGCAATGAACCCATTTTCTAAACTACTCAACCCAATTTCTTGCGTTGAGTAGTTAAAAGGAGTAAAACTGTACCAAAACGCCAGAAGATGTAGGAAATAGCGAAATCGGGCATATGTATAAACACAATATATCACAAGATAAGAGCGTTGCATTATATTTATAAATCGAAATGACTATAAATTAAAGTTGGTTGAAGTCCAGGACTAGGAAGGCCTCATAGGGTTTCCCACCCAGCTGGATGTTTCAACTTGCTCGTTACAATATGAACAACATATTCAATCAAATGTTAACACTGCACAGGTTACATAATAGTCAGGCGAAAGACCAACAATCAAACCTATCCAGTCATTGTATTCTCAACATATTCCATAGCCTTTCGTTTCACAGCCTCAATGTGGTCAACATCACCAAGAGATTTTTCATATTCCAGATATTTCTTGAATAAAAACTGCGATTTTAGATGATGAAAGCATGAGACTAACGGAAATAGGAGAAGCAAGATTTAATAAGCAAATGGAAACTTTCGTACTTTCATCTTTTTGGTTGGGAGGCTGAGACTTGTTGCCCTCTCAAACAGTGTCCTAATGACATCCACATCTCCAAGTCTAATCTCCTGTCAACATAGAAACTGGAGCTTAGTTCACAGTGGGATAAAAAAATGATGGACAAAATTAAGTAAACCATACCTGATCAAGATAAATACCATACCTGGTCAAGATAAATGCTCCACAAATCAGTTCTCTTTGGATACTCCCGTAGAATTCCTTCAAACATGGATCGCCCCCTGTCTGGAACTCCACATTTGAACTCAAGTATAGCTGTCTGTGAGATGAATTTGATATGTTTATGACGTGGAAGGCATAATACGGCACGTTGGACAACATAATGAACTCCTTCTTGCCCTTGCTTCAAAAGCCTCTGTATCCGATGTAGCCAGACCTGGATGCCGACAAAAGCTCATAACAATTGTAATGGACCAAATCAATAGATCACTACACTAGACAATAGGAAACCATATGATACCTTGCAAGAATGCTTGAACTTCTTCACCATTTTGTCAAGAAGCTCATCAGCTAACCTGTGTTGCTCTGTTCTTTCGTACATTCCCAAGAGTGCCAGATGGACCTTCTTTGGATCACAATATTGCAATGCTCTTTGAAATATCTTTTTAACAGCTTCCTGCAGAAAAGTCCTAGTTATCAACTTGTTCTTCACAGATCAGTAAGAAAATTCTTATGATAAGTTACCTCCGGTGGACTTCCATATTGATTTTCCAAATTAAAGTAAGCCAGCCAGACATTTAGCTTCTCATTTTCTTCACGTATGTTTATCGTTCTCAGGGCCCTTGAAGAAACAGAAAGCAGCAGTTGGCAATTTAATGTATATTTCAGGAAAGATTACTAATTATAACATTTACTCAATAATTGACTATTGGTTAAAAGGATAATATAAATTTAGATAGTAATATTATATGATGTGAAACCTTTCAGCTATGGAGCGAGCTTTCTCAATGTCAGCCAACGAGAGCATGAAGGCCATGTACTTTATCCAAACAAAACTGCTATTAGGAGAGTTCCGAACCAATTTCTCAAATTCATCAGCAGTTCTTGGTATATCATTTGCCAGCATTCTTTCTTCAGCAGCTCTAATTTCTCTTTCCCTGCTCAGGGATTCCATGTTTAAATGACAAAACGAGGAAAATGGAGTATCGCAAGGCATTCATATAACAAACCATCAAAGAACACAGAACAGGTTAAACAGATAAACAAACCTGTATTCCTTTCCTTTCTTCATTGCCTTTCTCATGTTCTTCTCTGCTGCTGCATCTGCCGCATCAATTTGATCTTGATTTTGACTTTGACTTGCATCATCATCTACACTAGAGTTGTCCAAGTCATCAAGACTGACCTCAAGTGCAGGAATGGAAGCCCTTGATTCTGCTTCCGCAAGTAGTGAGTGCTCTTCAGTTTCAAATCCTACATTCAAACTTGGGACCTCACAAATGGTGGTATCTGGGTGCTCTGATACATCATCACTAGACCCATTCTCACTGTCAGCTTCATCATACTCTTCCTTTGAGGGTAAAATTGTAATGCTATCTTTAATATTCTTCATCTGAAGAGAGATCCGGTGTCTTTCTCGATCCACCTAAAAAGATATTCATAAAGAAAATTTCGGCATGAAGTTCAATTTTTTAAATCAAATCATCAAGCGTAGACATGTCCTGTTCACAACAAAGGGAAAACAAAGGAGGCAATCATAATTTGTCACTCAAAATACTCAACCTGCCATATATCATACACAGGTTTCCACCAATGAAGTCCTACCTTCAAAATCTTCGCCCTAACCTCCTCCCCTGCTCTGTATTTACTTTCAATGTTGTGAATCCGATCATCCGAAAGCTCTGACACATGACACAGCCCAACCTAGGAAAAGGGAATAAATAGATAAATAAGCATATGAGACAATAAGATAAACTTATGCAAAGGGAGTCAAGATCACACTAAATGAATTAGTCAAAGTTAAAGCAACATTAAGACAATGTGCAAATATATTTGCATAAAATGCACATGGACACAATGAAGAGAGTTCCATACAAAATCATTACACCGTGAAATCTTCACAAAATGCCAGACAAAATGAAAAGAATATTTCAAAGTGTGCAATAGTCAGAAACAGTTAGTATTTGTGAAAACCAGATATGCTCAACATATGAACATTTTTCATGAATAACTCTCTCCCTACCAAGTTTGTGTCATCAATTGCAATAAACAACCCATATGGTTCCACCCGTTTAATCCTGCCATTTTTTATATCTCCTACATGTAGAGTATCCATGTTGCTTTCAGATTCTACTTTGCTGCTTGTACTAGACTTTAAGGTAACTTCAACTCGCTTTGACAAAGGCTCAACAGATAATACCCTGCAATGGAACTGCTCAGTAAGGCAGATCTATCATCACTGATTAAGAATTGAAAGATAAAACAACACATACTTGCCCATTACAAGTTTCCCAACTGGGAACTCCTTTTCTGGACTTTCAACAAATCCATCAGACAAATTTGATATGAGAATCTTTGCATCAAGCTTCCGTGAAAGCAAAATAAAGCATCCTTTTGAAGTGACATTCTTAACATAGCCCTGCCATACTCAACAAATAAAATTGACAATCAAAGTTTGTACATGAAATAAAATCATGGTAAATTTTAGCCTGAACTTCTTGAAAGAAAATTAAGCAACTTTTCATTAAGTACTGCTATGTAACTGTGCCAAGTCATTTAGAATATGAACAAATAAGAAGTAACATTCCAGGTACGAAATAGCTATAACAAAAGCAACTGATCAAGTCTGGTTTCAACTGAATAAATGATAGAAAAGTAAAGATATCAAATTTGAGAAAAGTAAAGATATCAAATTTGATAAGGTATTGGACTGTATAGAACCATGCAAGTGATGCACGAACAGAGGAACTATAATAAGAGAAATAGAACATAAATCCTCTATGTTACCTGCACAACCTTGTCAGCATGAAGTTCC
This sequence comes from Erythroxylum acuminatum, assembly GCA_026284645.1. NCBI lineage: Eukaryota > Viridiplantae > Streptophyta > Magnoliopsida > Malpighiales > Erythroxylaceae > Erythroxylum > Erythroxylum acuminatum. The sequence continues at coordinate 28,270,576 of JANKOD010000005.1, read as the reverse complement.
TCGATGTTATTTGCATGTCTACTAGGAATCTCCCTGAGAATCAACAAGGATAGAGTACTTAAGACACTCGAGAGTAGAAATTAGGCTCTAACAATTAAAATATAAAGCAAGTGAAAAAGAGTGGAATTATCCTCAAGTCTTTTCAAGAACAATGCAAAATCACAGTATTTTGGTAACAAGCTAGTAAACTCAGAATTGAGACACCAGATTCTAAAAAATTTCATTTGTTAAAAGATGTAGAAGAAATTGTTCAACCTAACCAAGGGACAGTAGCTAAAGTACCAGAGAGTGGAACAGAGGCATGCACAAACAATAGAGGTCAAATACCACAACAGTAATGGCCATACAAACTGCTCCACAAACTTTCCATCCTAATAACATAACACTTTTTCTTCTCTGACAAATTTAACCAAAGTGCATTCCAATAAATAAAGAACCTAAACAAGAAAGAACTTTTATCAATGAATATTGGAGTATGTTAAATTTTAAGTTGGATAAAGCATGATACTAGGACAACAACAGAAATCTATCAGTAAATTCAATTATTCCTCATTTTATGAAAATCACTGTCCTCCATAAATAAGCATAATAAGGTCTAAACATAGGATATCCACAAAGAATAAAGTTCCAACTTACTCAAAGTTGGACAGACGTGTGAAATTCTGATCAAGCATGCCAGTCAAAGATGATCGTAATGAAAGATCAATATGATAAGTTCCCTTATCTGATCGGCTGATTTCCAAGACTTTGCATTTCACAAATTGCCCTTCATGATATTCAGATAATGGGTTGGACACCCATGAATCTTGAAGCTCAGTAAAATGAACTCTACCATGCATATTAGGACTAACTTGCACAAGCAACCCACCAACACCTGGAAGTATTTTGGATATTCTGCCCCCTATAACATTTCCTTCTTGAATATGAGCAATAGCATCGCCTCGTACAACAATTTTATGTTTTGCATCTATACTTGATTCAACACCAGCTTGTCTATCAAGAGATGGTGGATGTAGAACCAAACGTACCATTGCTTTCTCCTTGTTATAGCTCAAAACATAACCGCTAACAACCTTACCAACATGAAACCGTTTTTGGAAATCATGAAGTTCATCAGGTTCAAATGAACTGTCAGTAATAAAAAGCTGTGCCTTTGCATGTCTTGAAATTGTTAACCAAGCCCACTCTCTGTCTACTTTATACACATAACCACTAACACATTGCCCAGCTGAATACTCAAGTTTCTCATTATCGTCTAGATTACTGGAATCTGCAATTATAAACGGGATCTTTAGATCTCAGGGGCAGAAACTTTACCAGCAACTGTAGCAGAAAAATAAAAAGGAAAAGAGAAGAATCGGTTGCAAGGAATATCTGAGAAATAAAAAACAGTAAGAAGGCAAAAAAGGATAAGCCTCATCAAAATCATAAACCCTTTTAATACAATATCATTAAAGTAAATGGACTGCAAAGTTGATTATCAAAAAAATGTTCAAATTCTTTCACCACATAAAGTGTAGGTAGGATGAGTAAGAACAAATTTAAGCATGCTTCAGTAACCAGTGCTCACATCACTAACTACTGATTTTGTACTAGGGCCCAGAGCTCTAACAAATCTGAGAAAGATCTTCATCAAATTTTTGTTCAAGAACCATTCGACCAAAAAGCTTAAGTAATTGGGCATCATGGATGACTCAATCCCTACTTATCATAACCTTAACCACCCTCTTTTTGAGACAGTTAACTGGGAGGATAGGATCCACACAAAAATTCACCTTCCCCAAAGCTTTATAACCATAGAAGTGGAATGGTCAGCCCAAAAGGGAAAAAGAAAAAAAAAAGTAAAATATTTCACTCCAAAGTTCCAAAACCAAAGAACACCTCAAAAGCACACCATCCTACCAGTTAGTGTCTTTGGTCTGATAGACAGCTCCCACAATTGGCCCTTCACAGTATCAGAATGACTAGGCTTGGCAATGATCCTTGCAGCAATTGTTTGTCCAATTCTGTAGCTACTGAATGGATCTTCCATAAAGATGGAATCATTTACCTGTTAAAAGCACACGAGAAAGATGACCAAGAACAACCCCCATCTCAAAACAATCAAACAAGTTGTCTGCAAACCCCAAACACCGAGATAAATATCAGATAGTTAATGGAACTTACCTCAGTTATATGAATCCGCCCACGGAAACCAATACCAAATTTCATTCTCATTTCAAGGGGTTTTATTTCAGTAATCTGGCAGTAGAACACATAAATCCATAATGTGAAATTGAGAAAAATGCTATCAGAAAAGATGCATGAAGCCTTCACCACGCAGTTCATAACATGTTTGAAAACAGATGCAGAAAAGCTTTCAGACAAGAGACGAAGTTTAGTACCTCTGCCTGAACTAGTGATCCTGGATTATAACTAGACTTCTTTTTGGCTTTCTTAAGACTGGATGTCCCTGTAACCTTGCTAAGGAATGTCAACGACAAAAGCAACCTCCCTGCAGTAGAAGGGCTTGGAAGAGCCATAACATTGGCAATAACACTGCAATGACAATCAGGTATTATAGAGTTTTGAATAAGCATATGCATAACGAGCAAGTTTTAAATACCAAAAAATGAAGCTGCTGCAGAAGAAAAAAAGAGATGGTGGAAAATTCAAGTTTTCCAAAATGAACACTTTCTTTAAGGCCCATTCACAACTTCATAATAAATTTGACCAAGTATATGAAAAGGAATTTGCATAGATACTTAACCAAAAATTCAAAACAAATTTGCATGGTTTATTACCTCAGGAACAGGACAAGCAGAGATGAATTAATATCGTATATTAGTCAAACAATTCATACCCACCTTTGACCATTTAAAAATTGTTTTGGAGGCAACTTTTGTGTGTTGTAATCTGAAATTGATGCATATCCAATAGCATAGTCTTGCTCTGGAATCGAAAGAACCTGCTTTCAAGAGAGTATGAGCTTGTAGATAACATGATCCCTTTAGCACAACTCATAACTAGCACTAACTCAAAATACTTGCCAGGTAATTTTCCTTCACTATCTCAACAATGGCATTTATCGTCTGATGGACCTCAAAGCCCTTAGAAACTTTCCTTTTGCGATTCTGGAATGAAACAACAGTTAAGTTTAAATCCAAATATAATAACTACAAAAAGGAAGCCAATCTCTTTATTACTGAAACCGAAAAAGAAGAAATTTCACGTGAAATAATTTACATGAAAGGTGGACAATGCAAATGTCATCCCTGAACCACCTTTTTCACTCAGTTTCCAGTAACATTGTCAAGAAGATCAAGAATAGAAGTACAATGCTAATATTCAGGAAAAAGGAAAAAGGCTTAACCTTGGTTTGAACTTGGCCATTGGAGCTCTTCCCTAGGGCTTTATTTAAGAACTCTGGCTTTAGAGATAAATCAACAAGGTGTTCTGTCTTGGCAACGTCCAGAACCACAGCTTGAACATCGGACCCTGTTTCCACCTTTGTTCCACCTACTGTAAAGATCATGATGTCTAATTTATAAGCAGTTGAAATTAGAATTTGAAAGAAATGGATCAATCTATAAATGTTTATAGAGGACTAACGTTGGTAATGTGTAAGAAAACCAACAACATCATTATATTTAGCAAAGCTAACAACAACTCCAAATTCCTTCAATTCCTGAATTTTTCCTTCAACTACACTACCAATGTCAAATCCTTCCACCCACTTCAAATCAGTTCCCTTAGATTCTGAAGATTGTAGCTCCGCAATCTACAAAAGGAAAACGAAGAAAAGGAAGTCCAAAGTGACTCCAATTGAAATAAACCTTGCAGGAATTGAGAAAATGTAGTACGCTTTATGATTCATCACAACCCGACGCAGATGACTAGTACAAAAATAGAATACAGCATTGTTAATTATCTATAGCAACTAGAAGGCTTTAAAGATAAGATTATTTTTTTTTAACCTTCTCCTCAGAAAGAAAATATCCATGGAGGAAGGAGGTATCTGTCAATTTGCAGCATGACTGCTTCAACGACACTGTTATTCGACTTGTTTCACTGTTTACCTGGATATTGAAAAAAAAAACCTTTCAATAAACAATTCAAACAAATTATGGAAGAAACTTCAATCCCAGTGCACTCACATCAAGAATATTACTACAAACAGATTGGCCAACATAAAAGGCTTCTGTAAGCTGGATTCTTTGGTCATCCAATGCCTACATATAAGAGGGAAAAAAAGGTATAATAACATAAAGTTAACCCAATTTACATGACTAAATCATTACAGGAAGGGGGTTGGACGAAGTATGCACTTTGCTTCTAGGAGAGAATCCTGTTAGACGTCCAAGAAAACGTACAAAGCAGCCAGTTTCTATTATGTTGCATATATACCCCTGGTCCACAACACGCAAGTGTTACATTTAATAGGCTAATATTAAGAAATGCTTGAAAAATTAAAAGGCATGCCCATATGGAAATAGGAAATATACAGGGACAATTGAATGTGGATGAATCTGACTGAAATCTGAAGGCAGCTCTTGAGCCGAATTGATAAGAGAATGTTTAGCAGAGAGAATTAATTTGTCACTCTCAATATCTGCAGTGATGCAAGATCATCGTTAAGAGTTAGTAACAGCTAATTATAAACATGAAATCTTTCCTACAAGCAAGAGAAGATGTGGCAACCTATTGACAAAATCTCAAACGGCTTCAAAACAGAAATTATAGACCTCAGTGTTTGATATCTTTGTTAAAACATTTATTAGATTGTGCTAGGAATTAACATACTGAAAAGGTGATCATGTTGAGGTGAATTTGACAATCTCAGTCACCTCTATGGGACATTAAGAAGGGTAAAGTTCAATTGTACACCTACTTCACTTATTTCACATATAAAGTATGTCTTGAACAGATCTACATCATTTTAGACAGTAAGAACAAAACGGTTGAAAGATATTTGGAAATACTGATCCTCGAAAAATATTTAACAGGCATTTATGAAGTACCTAAGACAAGAAGTTGATCAAACTCATAACCAGGCTTCAAGAGTGACATCATCAATGAGGCATGCCCTGCATAGAGAAAGAATATACTAGGGAGATGATTGATGACTACAAAACAACTGAGATAAGAGTATTAATGAAGATGGTGAGGCAGAAGAATAATAATTGGAAGTACACAAACAATATAAGAAGAAAGAAGAACACGTACCTCGGTGATCTGCTAAATGTTCGATAGATATTCTACCCTCCCAGTAGCCACTCGCGTTAACATGCAAAATAACTGCAAAAGGAGTTACTTTTTCAACAATTCCTGGAATAACACTACCCAACTTGACAGCATCTTCTTCAGAAACCCTGCCATTTCAAATCCAAATATTAAGGAGTCACCTAAAAAGTTCACGAGACCCAGGGTGCATTAAAACCTACATTGGTGTAGATTCACAAAATCCTTAATACTCATTTCATCAGACGTTTTTCAAAAGCGCAATGAAATAATACCAGTAACACTATGAAAAATAAGGCAGAAAAACACTAAGGCCAAGTTTGATAAACAAGTAAGGCCAAGTATCAAATACCTTTAATATTGCAAGAAGGTTTTAAGAACAAATAGTGTAAACAATAACAGCCCATAATCTGAAGGTGTCACATCACAGTATTTAAAGAGGAAACATCTATTTAAATTTACACAAACTAGTATCAATAACTGCAGCAACAAGCCAACCTTGCACGCTTCATTTCAAAGCTGAGGATGATCCGTCGTGAAACAGAGTGTATTACTTTGCATTTGACAACTTGTTCAACATGGTACATTGAACTAGCAGCACTTCCTTGTTCTAAACCAAGCTCAGATCTGGTTCAAATTAAAGCAACCAGTAAAGACATGTATGGTTAGAGATGAAAGAAGATGACCACTGTAAAAACAGAATAACCACCAAAGTATTTTCAATATATTGCAACAACAACAACAACACTCAGTGAGGGTCCCGCTGAAACATGAGTCTGGAGAAGTCCAGTAATACGCAGCCTTACCCCTACCTGGTAGAGGTTATTTTCAACAGACCCACATATAATGCAAAACAGAAATTAATGAAAACAGAAAGCATTACGAAAGCAAAAAAACAAAAACAAAAAAAGAGAACAAATATCCAAACAGACAGGCAAAAACAACAAAAGAAAATACTAACAGAAGAGGAGACTTTCCTCTTCATATTAACATAAGTTAAATGTTTATCATCTACATTCATATCAGCATAAAAGTCCCTATACAAAAAGATGCAGCACCAATTTATATCTGGAAATCTTCTACAAATATCATGATTTTAGAATTGATCATCCAGTTTAAGTTCATATAATTTTCCCCAAAAGGCAGAACTTGAAAACATCAAGCAGGAGCGAACCATAAGGTCAAACATGAAATTGTTGTATGTCACAGGACAACATAAATTCCACGGGAGCAATATAAAAAAATCATTTTGTCCTTTATATTTTGGTGGGCGACAGGGAGTTCCAACCACAAGTGTTCTACAGGTCTCAAATAAATACAGGAGAAACACGAAAATTTTTCATAAGTTAGGAGGGAAATAAGTCCTAAGATACATTTAGTGTCACCAAAATCTCAATGTCTTAGCTGCACCATTCACGCATAAATCTCATTTATGTAATAAATGGGAAGGCAATTCAAAAGTTCATCACTTCCTTTATTGCCTTCCTTATTGGCATGTACCAGCCTGCCTTTCATCATGATTGACACTTTATTCCACACTACACCAGATAATATCATTCTTCACCTTGGAATCTTAATTCTTAATGCACAACACTCCAGATAGAGCCCATTTGAAAATAGCTTCTTAGAAGGCAAAAGAATATTTAGTTTCAGCTATCCATAGGCTATGCAATAAACCTTACTGGTATTCATCGTTAAATTCTAGTTTGCTACTTAACCCTGCATAATAGTATGCATCCAGAATCATGTCCAATATACATCAATAAAAGGACAATGCTTACCAAGTCAGAGTTAAACTATGTTTCTTCCAGTCATAGAAATCCTATCTCATTGGTTGTTGTAACAATGAGCAAATGTGGGCAGGAGAATTTATTTATTAGCACAGTAATTCAAGCATGAGCAACCACACAACAGAAATAGGTCATTAAAAAGCAAGTCCAAATGTTTCAAAACTTGCCTTGGAACAAATCCTTGGACTCCATTGTAAAAGTGGACAAAGCAGCCATGCTTTTCAATCTTTGTTATCCAACCATGTGTCACCAGTCCATTGTTGGCATCAGTATACGAGCTGAGAATTGGAAGTTTTGATTTCACCTGTCAAATCATCATTCAATAATCAATGTGTCAGATTGTAATTATAGAACTGTAAACTTGCAGACATTATTGCAAAACATAAATAAGACGTATAATTATAAGACAAGAGCAAGAATGTCTAAAAATTTATAAATCTGCATGTGAAGGAAACAGAGTTTTCTCCAATTAACAAAAACAATTAAAAGGTATGTAAGCAATGCATCACCACAATAAAGTGCAACAGAAGTGCATACACAAAATCAAGGCAAAACATACTAAACCTCTCAATTTTCTTGCTGGAGACAAGCACAAAGAGTAAGGACAGAAAAAATGAGAAATGCTGACATTGTGAAAGATACAAATAGTTATCAGGTTAATTAAGCAAGAAAGGGCGTTTTTCAATTTGGATGCAATAATTCTACATCACAATTGATTCTGGAAGAGCTTATCTACAGAGTTCTTGACACCAGTGAGTATAAATACCTTCAAGCACGCATGCACAACCCACACAAACAATATGGCAATACATGTGAACATCAGGTCATAGAGTGTGGAATATTCAATAAATAAATTCATACCCAACCTGGACATATTACGCATTCCAACAATTGAGACAACAATGGATACATTGTTGATTGGAACAAACATGGACAGAAAGCATATAAATTAATTTGGGATGTGATAGCAATAAGAAAGTGCAAAATTGAGAGGCAAGAATATTGACACACATGATTGATAAAAAAAGGATGAACTTCAGAAAATGATTATAAAAAAATTGGTTAGTTATAAAGAATCAAACTAAAAGCTAGCATAGAGAAATTTGAGAGACTATACAAGGCTTTTCTTGTGAGTCACGGTTATTCTCTTCGACTTGCAGCCAAGCACACGGAACGAAAGCTCAGCTCCAACCTACACAAAAGCACATGTAAGCTAATAAAAAGCAAGATGATATTATAGGCAATTACTCAAGTACTCGATCCAGATCCTTATATGAGGCATAAGAAATGATAACCTTGAATTTTTTCCTAGGCTTCACAATCTCAAATTCAGACATATGCCTAAGAGGGCAAAGTGCCTTCACACCGCCTGGAAATTGCACAATAGCACCAAACCTGTCAACAGCTACAATTTTAGCCCTTACAATCATCCCAGGTTTGACATCTGAATGGGTGAATACAGGACCTTCAAAAGCACTAGCCTGCATGACAGGAAAGGAAATTAGCAAAATGAAGCCCCAGCAAACAAACAAACTCATCCTGCAACTCATTCAAGCACTGAGCAACTGAAACTTAATATGCTACTAGAGAAACCATATTAAGACAATTATGCTTTCTGTGACTGTGAATGAGACCTACTCATATGTGCTAACGAACTCTCCCACTTGGAAGAATACAGAAGGATATAAAGCTTTTGTAAAGGACAAGAACCAAAGTCAGAACAAACCATAAAATCCAACTAAGAAGCTCCCATTGGAAAAAGAAAGAGTTCAACAAATCAATGATTTCATAACTAATATGGTTCACTTCCTTCATAAACAAGATAAACATTTGGGAAATGTGTGTTTTTAATTAGTAAAACAGTTTAAACTGCTTGTTAACACCTTCACACAGGTAATAACGAGCATGCTTTAACAACTTATATAATGTCCATAAATTTCCAAAAGCAAAAAAAAAAAAAAACTCCTTTAATGTCCATCAACTAGTAGAAGGAAATAGGATATCAAGCTCCTCAAGTAACTTGAAAAAGAACACCAAACTAATTCATGGAATATAAGTGAAACCAGCAACATTTATTGACTGCCAAATTATAAAATGGATTCTCTTCAATTATTCAGAGAGGATATCCTTTATAAGGCAAAAAAAGTAACCTTTGAAATCCCCGTGCCAAGTCCTTCCAAATGCCTTCTCCCAAGTATTCGAACACGAAGTTTACTTCCCTCCTTGAACTTTTTCTCAAGTTTCTGAACCCCATCTTCAGCCACGTCAGATACCTGTCACAAATGCATCTTAATTTAACAATAGCCAAGCAAGAGTATAATGACTAGAACTGATAAACAAAATCATATCAAGATCATACACTAACAAATGTCGCCGTTGAAGCTGGAAGAGAAGGTATTTCGAGTAGTATTCCCAAGCCTCGATCCACTCTGACTACTTTTGCATTGTCATAAATTTCTCCCACTTTAACATGCTGCATTCCAGATAAAACATTACTCTAGACAATTGTGCATGCATACACACAAAATGTACAACATAGTAGCTGACAGAGACTGTTACCAAGCTAAACAAATATAGTGTGTGTAAAATTAAAAGAAAAGGTAAGCGCCTAGATCAAGGTGATTTGTATTGGAAAAGCTCGGAATATCAAATCCTTTTGTGATACTCAATGTTGAGTAAGTAATCATGAAAATTGTTCTGCCAACGAAATAAATCACAGGATTTGAGTAAAGCCATGGACAATTTTGTCTCAAGGTAGAAAAGCGCATAAATTGAGTTCTGCTTTATGAAGAATACCTCTTACAACCCAGAAAATCCAAAAGATGACAACCATACCTTTTGCACACAGAAAAGAGAAGAAATGAGCTTACAAAGGGAGGAGCATTCTTGTGAACAAGATGCTGATTGAGAGTCAAGCCAACAGCTCTAGTAGAGGGATCAATAAATATTATTCGCGCATTCACCTAAATCAAAATAAATAAATAATCAACAATGTCACAGTAGAAAACCCTGAGTCAACAGCTACATATTAGATATATGAAACCAGCAGTCACACAAATATTCAACCGGGAGTATAGGAAATAGAACATTATAATAAGCAGAATATCATGCAAGCAAGATGTGCTCCCAAAGGACAAACTACCAATCAAAATAAGATGTAATTGTTTTATGCATCTATCTTAAATCAATCCATCAAAAGGATATGTCATCATTTTTACTTGATTAAAATGGAAAGAAAACATAGAGAAAATGAATACAAAAAGCAATACTCTATAGGAGTTAAGAGGTAGGAACCAAGACCAGCATTTGCCTCATGACAACAAAAACCAAGAAGTAAGCAACTCTTACTTGTGTTCACACGTCATCAGTTAAGGACTAAGATAAGATGCAGACCTTCTTATTTTTCGGGTAATCATCCTTCCAATTTGATGAGGAAAAGATATTTTGTAAATGAAATAAGTCAACCTGAAAAGCAATGGAAAACAAGAATATGAACAACAACAAAAGTTGGGTTATCTGCAGCAATAGGATAACCCTGTTGGAGTCAACTGGGAAGACAAAGATGGGACGAACTTACAGTTCCAGTAAAATATGTCAGAAATGACAGCATAATACCATTTTCCAACGTTGACTTCACACATGCATTAACCATCATCCCTGGAGAGAGAAGGTCGATTGAAATTCCCTTCAGATCCTTCACCTTCAGAACAGGTCAACAAGTTCGCTTCAGAATAATCCAGCAACCCAGAAATTATTTGGAAAAACAAGATAAATAAAACCATTAAAAGACAAAGGCTCACCACACATTTAGAAACTGTTTCTGGCTCAGAAGTCAGATAAACAATTTTTCGAGATTTATCAATCCTTCTAACAATCCCCTCCAAAAGTTTCCCCGCTTTCACTTTTGTTTCTCCACTTTCTGCAAAGACATCAAAAACTTGATTCAGACCATTCATTGTTTTGCATGTAAGAAGTGGATAAGCCTTCTGATGGCTTTCAAATAACCAGAGCTCAAGGTCAAGCCAAGTTTTGTCCACAGAGAAAGGTGAACAAGTGAGTTCAAAACTAAAGCCTTGCAATTGGACAGAGCTGAATGAGATTTCTCTATGGCCAAGAGAGATACGCAGGCTACTTAAGATTTCAGAATTTATTATTATGAAAGGATTTAAAAGTATAGGGATTAAGTAGACTCCAATTTATTGTGGAACAAGAAAAAACCTAATAACAAGCTCTAGTATCTGAATTTATTAGAGTCTATGATGTGTCACGAGGTAATAATGCAGAATAACGTATGAAATTTATAGAATACATACCTTAAAGATTATGCACTCCCCCTAAACAACTATCAAAAAGGGAAACACAAAAATCAAGTTGTCAAACATTTTTCCGACCAGATTCTCATAGATTAACTCAGGTTATTTGATTGCCCTGGGGTAAGGTTTACAAGGAGAAAATGGAAGGTGGAGGAAGACCAAAAACCTCGAAAATTTGTTAGTATGAATATCATGTAGCTGGTCTTTGAAGAGATATGGACGCAAAACTAGGCTGTTAGCATGCACCTTCACAATTAAGAATGATGAAAGCATGAAATCCTTAATTCATTTTTATTTCTAACATTCATTATCATAAAATTATCAGTTCCCTTTTACTCTTTAGTTCAAAGCACTCCTTCAGAAACTTTAAGAAAGCTGAATGGTTGATTCAAATTAGATGTGGGGAGTAACCAGGCTAATGAAAGTTGCAAGGCAAAAGCTAAAAGTTGCAGCAAATCATGTAAAGCAAAAAGTTATCAACAATGTAACATTGTTTACTGACAGCAGGAAAAGAAATACAAAGAGCATTTGTTTACTGACAGCAGGAAAAGAAATACAAAGAGAAAGTACATGATATGTGTTTGTCTTAGGTGATTCATAAAGTATGAGAAAATGTCTAGTTTTGTATTCTAACATTTACTTTCCATAAGAAAAATCAATGTTCAGCCCTCGTTCTCTTGGCTCAGATCAGTAAGTTACAACTACTCGTAAACTTTTTCCAACTTGTTATGGAGACTACCATAATGACTTTCAACTCAACAGATGAAGCAGAAATGAAACCATTGATTATTCACCAAAAATAAAAAATAAAGTAACAACTCAACAGCAAAAACAAAGAAAAAACTGCATGACCATTTTCTATTCTCATCTCCACAACAAGTACAGAACAGAAATTGAAGGCAGAACTATGTATGACTCAAAGAATAAAGAAAGAAATGCTGCATGAAAGTGTCAGTCTAATGATTGAACTAAATAGAAGGCACCAAATGTTCATTAGATGAAATTTACCAGCTTGGCTGTCCTTTGGCAAAAACCCTGTAAATGAAGGCAAACCAAAATGAAGGATGTATCCGTGATCTTCAATGCTTTTCACATATGCGGAGATGACCTGAAATTATAAACAATGCCTCCTGTAGGATCTATAATATTTCTGCCTCTCTTATGTAATTAATCAATTTATCAACAATATAATAACTGGTGCCTTCATCAAAAACATAAATTCATCATTTTGCCGATAAGCTGGACAAGCTTAATTGAAAAGAGCATATTTTGCCATCAGATTAAGTTTGATGACCAACTAATTTGAAAACATAGATCTAATAAAAGTTTGTCCCAACAATCAAAGTAAAGGATACATATGTACGTGAGTGGCACAAAATAGGTTCCAGTCAACTAACTTCAAATTCGCAACCAATAATCTCACAACTAACAATCTAATATGATTGTAAAAGTCAAAAGTTGTCTATAGGCTTTAACTAGAATTGAGGTGGCCAAAATTTGAAACTAAACCTGAAAGGCTATTGTCAGTTTAGAGACATGCTAAATCCAAAAAGATATACATAAATTGGAATCTAAACCACCAAAAAGACAGAAAAGATGACTGAGGAAAAAATGTCACATTTTTAGAACCTATCATCTGAGGAGCTTTTTAATACTCTGAAGCAATTCCATTACATGATGGTAATCTGTAGAGACCTTGCTAACACTTTAAGAATATGATAAAAGGTATAAGGAGGCTTTTCTTTTGTTTTTCAGCAGGATGTGTCAAGCCCAAAGATACTGTGAAAAGATAAACATCCCACCATATAAAACTATTGTATGAAAATCCATAGCAATACCTCTATGAAAAACTATTAGTCATGAGTCATGGCTAAACCTTATTTTTATCTTTTCAGAAGCTAAACTAGCAATTAAATTTTTCACACAGATCAGTGGAACAATTACTATAATAGGTTCTCAGATAATTGGATTTCATTCCATGGAGAAGTGATTAATCATTATTTTAGACTACAACAATTAACTGATAATGATACATCGTTTCATAAGCAAGTCTTGACAGTCTAACTTATCCTTAGAAGCTAATCTAAAACTAGGCCACCTTATCCCATTGCTAGATTATTGATAAACTTGGACTACATTCACATCATTCCTTGCATCATATAATGCTTTTTGTAGCTCAAATTACATAACAACATAGGACAAGAAATTTGCATCACAATCAGATTTAAGCACGATCACATAAAAATAAGACCAAATATTTTGTATAGAATCCTTTAATAGATTAAGATTCATATTCCTTTGCACTAGGGTTCAGCCTCCTAAGTAATGTTTTAGTTAAATCTTGTTTGTAATACCCAACTCAACCTATTTCAAGTTTCAAATTTGCATTAAATGCTCATGAGGGATCACAATTTCACACAAATGGTACTATATATGACAATCTATGTGATTAGCAAATATTATTTCAGACATTTGAGTTTCCCTACCATCCCCTCTTGAACAGCATCTATAGAGAAGCCTTTATGCAACAATGAAAGACGTAAGGAAAGCCAGATCTTTCTCTTTCCATTATCTTTCCTATCATCCTCCAATTGCAATACGATGCATGAAACCAGTTGCCCAACATAGAATATGCTTGGAAGAATACTTTCACTGTCCTGGTATCGAAGAACCATATTATAGTGTGAAGATATTATACAAAACAATCTTATGAAATCATAAAAACAAAACAAGAAGAAATCCTTCTTCTAAGTACCTCAATTTCATTGTCAAAAATAGGATCAAGTGCATCTTTGGGTCGTACTAGCCCACGCAAGCCACCTGGAAGACTAATTACAAGATCCTTCTCATTTACTTCAGCAACAACTCCCCAAAGCTTCATTCCAGGAGAAATGTTCTGCATACGAATGTAGAGAAGAAACTTAACCAGAAGTTTTGTAGCAGTACTAAATATGATAAATCTATTTCATGAAATTTGGACCAAACAAAAAATGTGAAAGAGTTAGAAACCCTCAATCCAAATCTTGAGTACTAAATACTCGTGTGCTTGTGTGTGCATTTAGCTTCCAACAATTCCTCAATTTGAACAATAAATTGCTTTATAGGACTAGACACAGAGTAATTGCACTTAACGAAGATGATTCTACAAGCTATGCTACCAAGAAGCCTTAATGGATAATCAAGTGCAACTACATTGCAGCAGAAAAGCCCACAGCTTACTGATCTTGAAAACCAATCATTGTCAATTATACATTCACTACTCTAGGATAAACTCTCATCATAAATAGCATCCTAACACCCTCCTCTTTTAACAATAATGAAATAAAGGATAAGTTTTCAATAGTAACTTTAGTATCAGAAAATGAAAAATCAAATATCTCTAAGCTTGAGAAGTTATAACTTCTTGAAAAAGTCATACCTTATCACATTTGTTAAAAATCATCCTTCTCCTTCCATTAAACAAAATGATCCTACTATATCAACTAAGACAGTGCTACAGAGTACAAAAGAATTCAAAACAACAAGAAAAGATAATACAATTCACAGTTTCCAGTTTGCATTCCCACTAATTAAGTCACACTTCAAGGAAATTAATTGTTATTCTAACTATATCACGTGACATTCGTCTATTCCATTTACTTTCAAACGACAACATAAAAACTGACCATATATCCACATATGCATATGTTTCTATAGAAATAAATTCACTTTGTTTCAGTTCAATTAATATTTCGTAGTAATTTTACTCCAAACCTTCAGCGTGATTTTATTGGCAAATCGAGGCAGTTTGCCAGCTAACCCATCACCAAAAAGTGAACCAAAATCATCTTCTGCCAAATGACTCTTGTTCTGGGGCCTCTTCCTCGTCTTTTTAGTCTTCTTTAATACACTCTTCTCAGCCTCAAATTCAGCATCCACTTCTGCTGCAATGTCATCCCGTTCTTTTCGGCTCAACAAGCCTCCTCCACCTTAAAAATACATAACCATTAAAAATAGTGCACAAATTGATTGCAGATAACTATTACCACAATCAATGGAAATGTCATTCCAATTAACGAAACAAGTATTCCCTAATTATCAGTATTAGTTCCTCAGTTTTCTTGGAAAGCAAACAGGATGTCAAGTTGCATGATGGCGAAAGAATAAAACCTCTAGGAAAGTCAGGGACGTCGTCTTCAAGCTGCAACGCAACGGCTTCATCTTTAGTGGCGTCGTTTGAATCCTTCCTATTGCCTTTGAACTGCTTCTTCGATGCTTTATTGAATTTGGTTTCGCCCTTCGAGTTCTTGTTCTGAGACTTCTTCTTCGAAGGAGCTGTCATTATCATTCAATTGACAAGTTCCAAAAACCCTAACAAGCAAGATTGTTCCTTCTCTATCGGCTTTCCAACGGCATTATTTTTAAAGCTAATAGGTTATGGAAGAGAGAACAAATGAGGAGACGAGGTTTATCAAGGGTTTAAGAGCCCTAGCAGGTTTCATTCGGGTCGCTTTTAAAATGGCTCACATAACCCATTAATTATTGGGCCGAAAAGCCCGTAAGATTTTAAGTGCTAGTTAGGTGTTTGGCTACAAATTTCAAAAACACTTTTAAAGTAGAAATAGCTTTTTTAAAAGCTCAAATATAACTTTTTCAAAAGTTGGGGCTGTTTGTTTCCGTTTTTTTCTTCTATTTTTTGTTGTCATTTTTGTAAAAAGAAAAACAGGTAAGTAAAACGTGTTTGGTTTACTTTGTTGTAATTTTTTGTTTCTGAAAATAAAAAAATCACAACAGTTTTACAAAAACCAGAAAACATCGTTTCTCTGAATTTTGACAACATGTTTTCTTCGACAGAAAAACAACATATCCCTATTTTCTA
>JANKOD010000005.1:28213776-28231161 GCA_026284645.1 Erythroxylum acuminatum | reverse complement strand
AACTCATGCGTCTTCTAAACTCTATGAACTAAAATCCTTTTAGAAATCCAAAAGATTCAAAATGATCTTACTTTGATTCTTCACCAAATGAAGAGATCTTTGGCTCAAATGGAAGCTCTTCTCTTCCTCTACCTTTCTCCCTTCTTGAGTAACCTCAAAATCTCTCTTGAAGGCTAAGAAAAATCGAAACCTAACATATTTTCTCTTCTTTCTCTCTTCTCCACCGAAACTCTCTTCTTTCTCTCTCCTATTTTTGTTCTTCTCTCTAATTTCACATTTTTCCCTTCTTAAAAAGCAAAACACTCTTTTCTTCTTCCTTTTATGCCCTTAATGAGTCTAAATTGTCCATTTTGCTCTTCCTTACAAGCTTATGGTTTTATACCTTTAAGTGATCTTCAAAAAATGCCCTTGAACATTCTTATAATCTTAACACTTTAATTCCATTAACCTATGCAATAAATCCTACTAACTTTGACATAATTAAATAACTCCAAAAATCTAATCTATCAAAACCTCAAAAATTATTTAAATCATGCTTAATTTAACAAGACAAAAATGCAGGGGCCAATATCACGGGTGTGACTCCCTTGTCACGAAATTTTCATTCAACATTTAATTTCATACAATATTCACAAAATTCTCCATTCATCATTCATGCAATAGTCACTCCATTTTCACTCAATTCATCATAAATTTAGATTAAAACATAAGAATTTGTAACCAAAATTAAGATATAAGTGATACCAAACTCAATAGAAATTAGACACAACATGCCCTCATGAATATTTTCTTCAACATAGATATACGAATGAGTGGATCCAGGATTGATCAAAGCATGTGTTTTAGAGTTAAAGAGAGAAACAGTACCCGCAATAACCTCAGGTGCGTCTTGATCCTCACGAGCTTTTAAAGCATAAGCTCGAATCGAAGCAGAAGGCACAGCAGGTTGATCAATAGTTTCCGAAATAATACTCGAATTAGGTTTAACCTGACTAGATCTTTCAAGACCTCTACCGCATCCTTTATTCCCAGTTAATACATAAGAAACTTCCTTACTAGCTTGTGACATATGAGGCTGTCTCATAAGACAATTTACTACTAAAAGATCAGGGCTGTCACATCGAATACATGCACCCGTAGTCCCCTTAAAGGTACCTCGATGATATTTGGAGCAATAAGGGCACTTCGGAGCTCCAAAACCTCGACCCACAAAAGAACCCTACTAGAATTAGCCAATGAGGGAAAGTCTTATCACTTTCCCCTAGCTGCAGATCTCTGAGTAAATTCTTACGCAATGGAAGCACCTTCACTACTTCTCTTACCCAAAGATTGACCTCCTCTAGCAAAAGCTCTTTGTTGAAGCCTTTGTCTCCTAATGATCTCTTGCGTCTCTATCTTTATGGTAGCTTATACCAACTGATGGTAACTCACTTACTGCAATAGAGTGAATGTCGCAAGATGACCTTTGATTGGGTTGTTCAAACCATCCTCAAACTGATGACACTAGAACTCCTCAATAAGTATAGATTCAGGTGCATACTTGCTTAGTAGATTAAATTCTCTTTGTGCTCAGCAATAGACAGACTTCTCTACTTTAAATTCAAGAACTGCTTCCACTTCTCCTTTCTATAGGCTTCTGTCACATAATTGACTTTAAACTCTTAGGAAAATAAATCCCAAGTCAGAGGCTCAGGCATCTGAGGATACCTTAGAACAAACTTCCATCACTTATAGGTCGCTCCTTGAAGAAGGGAGACGACACAATGTACCATCTGGTCAAGTAGGCAGCTAATTTCATCTAACACCCTTTTCATCCTTTTCAACCAAAATTCTGCCCTTTCAAACTCCTCCAAAGATGTTTCGGTAAATTCTTCAGCTCCAGTCTTTTGCAACTGATCAATTAGAGCCTTAGGTGCGGTCATTTGATGTAATAAAGTCATCATATCTTGTGACAACTTAACTAAAGCCTCTCCTTGAGCTAGAGGTGGAGGAGGGTGTGGGGTTTCCAATTCATCTTGATTTTCTCCAGAGGGTCCAGATATAGATGGACGAGATTGCGTAGGATTATTACTCTCTGCGACCTCGTCAACGACTTCATGAGATCTTCCTGTACTAAATCTAAAGCCAAAATGTGGGACAAACCACATTAGGCCAAATACAACTCTTATATTCAAGTACAAGTAATAATTAAGCGCTAGTTAAACCAGAATCGCCTAAACCATGCTTTGATACTAAATAATGTGACACCCAAATACCCCGTAAGAGGATATACATATGCCGCACAAAACAATCCTAAAACATACCAAGATATTCCAAAAATTCAGTAAAAATAAGATAACATACTTCACATTCATACTTTACTGAGTTATATACAAAACTTCATTTACATATTGTACTCATCATAAACATGCCTTACATATAAATCCATCATATATTATAGTTATTACAAACCATTTTTACAAAATACAATATCTCTCAACACTTTAAAATACAAAATTAAAACTTAAACATAACATTTTCTAAAATCATATCGAGTCCTTCAATGACCATTGCGGTTGTCCTAGCCTTAAGTCTATATTAGAACCTACACGGAGGCAAAACCACCATGCTAAGCATATAGCGTACTGGGGAATAACTAAATAGGATATATAATGGTGATTGTTTTTAACAGTCAAATAACATTCACATGTACTAAATCAGGTCATATCATAAGCAATATTTAAGTGTTCATTTTAAAGAGCAATCTAAGCATTATTTGTCTCAGAACAGAATGTAATTCATCATTATAGAACATTCTTACATCAGAACAAAACATATAAGTATTAGAATAGAGCATCATTACTTTAGGACAGAATGTACAAGTCTTAGAACAGGATATAATTGTGTCAGAACATAGAACTTGTATTAGATCAGAATATATCTTGTATCAAATCCGAACTTATCTTGTACTAGATCATAACATATATCAAAACACAAAATAGATTAGCCTGCTAGCCCTTTTTACAAAAGTAAGTAACGGGACTAGAACAGAAGATACCTATGATTGGTATCTCAGAAATAGAAGAGATTTAAGTCTCTGAAACAGAAGACACTGAAGTGTCTAAGAATAGAAGACACCTTAGAGTCTAGTTGCAGAAGTAGCTACAGACCCTTCTAGGCATGCTTATTTACCCACGACTACGACTTGGGAGTTTTAAAAAGAAAACATTTCGGATGTAGATATGACTTTATTCCATTTTGCTCAAATTTAACATATTATTCACATTTGATCAAACTTAACATACATTATAAACATAAACATTTGCAATAATGCATTAATGAATACATTAAATAATTACACATTACATATATTCATACAAGTTCCCAATTCACAAACATTCATAACTAACACATTTCTCTTGTTCTTTAAATCACATTAGCATTTATAAGTAAACTCCATTCCTTTAACAACTTATAAGTTCCAAAATTAGATACTTTGTTATCAAATAACACCTTCCTTAAGTTATTACTTCAATTAATAATCCAAACCTTATTCAACCTTTAATTAACTAATTCCACATCAAACTAAGTTCATTTTACACCTTAATCAAGTCAAATAACACCATTAAAAAGTGCTTTAACCTTATATAGACCAACAAATGTACAAAACCAACCTTTTTCCCTTCCAAAGCATTTCCCACGACCATGGGAAGGTACCATATAAATCCCACGATCGTGGGATGTGTGAACCGACTCACGCATTGTCTTTTGAGGATGCCTCTATACCTTCCTAGACAACTGCCTTCCAGGACCTGAAAGTCTCAAATTTTTGAGGAGCTAGAGGTTGAGAAGAGGTCGTAGGGTCCGAGCCCTAATGGGTGTTGTTGGATGGAATTAGGTTTGGATTAAGGGAAGGGTTCAATTTTTTAGGATGATTTGTTGTTGTGTGAGGTACGATGGTGTTTGGATCGGTATTTTGGTTATGGATGTGGTTGCGATTAGGGATTTTCGATTTTTGGATATGGAAGGAGCAAGAATTAGGGTTGGTAAGGGGGAGAGAGGGGTTCGAGTGTGGACAGGAGAGGAAGAAGAAGAAGAAGTCATAGATGGGGGGAGTGGGTGCTCGTCTAAAATCTCAAAAGTTAGGGTTCGAAGCTCGTCTGAAAACTCTCATCGTCTATTTCTCTCCCATTAAGCTTACGGGTTGGTGTTAAGGAAACAAAAGTTTCGGTGAAACATTATTTTTGTTATTCACATACACCAATTTCCACCCATATTAGCTAAGAATATTTTTGTATCGGTAAATACTCTATTTAAAGATTCTAAAAGTAAGAATGGCCTAAAATGCACGTTTTAACAATAACTAACAAATAATGGAATCCAAAGGAATTAATGGATCGATTTTATAATAAGCAAGACTAATTGTTAGGATCCTATCAAGTTGACGAAGAATACAAGGATCCTTTTCTTTTTTTTTTTGGTTAAATCCACATGGTCGTGCCAGTTGCATCAAGAAGTCAAAAAATAATATACACGTCTTCAACTCATTTAGGAATAGTCACTAATAGGACCATTGTCTTGGTATACGTAATACACAATGAGAATTTAAGTATTAAAGTGGAAAAAATGGAGTTCATACTAATTTTAATAATTTGCTTAATATTTTATATTAAATTATTAATTTTTGCTATGTAATATGATAAATTAATAAATCAAATAGGATTAAATTAATAAAGATAGTATTAATTATTAATAAAATGATATATTAATATAATATTACTTGCTAATAGAAATAAATTAATATACATATTAACTATTATATTTTTAATATATGTGATAAAATAAAATTAATAAATTTAATACAAGGTTTACTAATTTATAGTAATTACTAATGTTGAAGCTGTTATGAGCAACACTGTTATTAAATATTAACCTTGAGCTTTTCGATGAAACAATAAAAAAAATCAAAATCTTCACCTAACAGTGTCCTTTTATTGGTACCGTACATTTTACGTCCTTGTTGCGTGGCTTGTCCGACGACCATCTTTCACAGTTTGTTGTATATTTCTCATCACTTATTAATCCTCACCCAGACCATTTATACATAATAACACAAACCATAACAGTTGGGACAAACATATGGGACCATAAATATGTTTCTATTTTCTTACAAAATTTAATTTTCTATAACGAAATGAAATGGAAAAGGAAAATTAGAGGGAGAAAAAAAAAACCTAAGTTTGCACCAAACTTACCAGAAAAGCCATAATTGCAAATAGGAATAAGACGTCGACGTACCATCTACTTTGCCTTCCTTTCAAGCTCCTTTTTCTTCATTCACCAAGCAACCATGTTATACAAATTGACTCCACGCGCCAGCCATTTTTTATACGCAAACTTATATCCTCGTAAAAGTTGATATGTCACATCCACGAGGCCAAAAAATACATACGCATTTATATGGTGTGAATATGTGTATACGATCTGAGGAATCGTAGGCTCTTGTCTGTGTGTCGATTGACATTGAGACCGAAGCACTTAAATGAGTGGGTTCACATTGAATTTAGTGCAAGGAGGTACATGTCCTTACCTTCTACCTATTTCAATTAATGAGATTCACTCTATCAAACCCACTCAAATTTTCTAGCCGTGCTTACGTAAATAAATGGTTGAAATATATTGAGACAGAGTTGGTACAAGATTTACGAGCCAGAGGATCACGTCCCGTGTTAAACACATTGAAATTCTTTTACCAATTTTTTGTTAGAAGTAGAAGCAAGTATGAATTCTGAGTTATATTTTGTCCTTTTTGAGACATTCTTCTTTGTTATAAATGACTTCTACAGTTTTTTAATTTAATATTTTAAAATCACTACTTTTCTTAATCAAGTTCTTTTTGTTAATCATAAAAAAAGAAATATGATAATTATATATGAGATATATCAATATATCTTATCGGCGCACTCATAATATTGAAATCTTACGATGCCATCATGTATATCTCATGTTATCATAACACTTGCATGTCATCAATGTGAGTTTCACGACAACATTTTAAGTTAATACACAATTAGTACACGTGGCATTATGAGTTTTAGAGTATCGCGTATACCAAAACTAATGTATCTCGTTAATAAGTTTTTCTATTTTAGTTCAAAATATTTAATTGAAAAAAATATTAATAGTATGAAGTAAATTGTCAATAATGATTTTAAATTTCATAAGTGTATTGAAAATAATAATAATAATAATATATTAATTAATCATACAATGGGAAATATTATTATGATGAATGTAAATTATATATACTAACTTGTCCTAAACTCATATCAAATTTTATTTTCTTACCTAGTATTATTAAAACAAATAAACCTCAATATTCTCCCTAAACAAAATTTGAACTTTGTACGCCAAACTATCCAACTTTCTTTTGTAAGAATATGATATTCATACATTTTTTAAAAATTATTTTGAAGAATTTTTTTATCATTTTAAAATCTTAACTTTTATTTTTTCAAATATCATTTAAGATAAGATCATAAGCACAAAGTTAATTTTAGTATATTTATTTATGACCTATTGAAAGTTAATACCATGTTTAAAAAAAATTTATTGTCTTCACCCAATAACTTGTATAATTTAGTTAGAGTTTATAAAGTTATTTCCCGAACTTTTTATGTTATCTTTTGCCAAATTGATAAAAGCAAGAAACAAGGATTCATAACATGAAATCATGAACAAATGGAGGATTTGGAGGCTACCTTTTTTTATTCCTTTTTATTTAGTTCAATGATATTTGCATTTTTATGAGTATAGAATAAATTAATATAGATATAATTAAAATTTAATAATATGGTAATAATTTCACTATATAAACTATTAAAAATTATTAAAATTTTCATATATTTTTAATAGTTAAAATTGTACAAAAGGATACTATTATGTAATTAAATTGAATTTGACAATTTCTTAATTGAGCCATCTTATTATTAATATTTATTAATTTTGTGCTTTAAATTGAAGTGTATAAATGTATTGAAAGGACACATAAATTTTAATACATATTAGTATCATAGAAATATAATATGTTCATATAATATTATAAGAGCCACAATATCACTTGTATTATTATTACTAATAAAAATTATATAAAAATTAATTAAAAATATTAATAACAAAAAATATCATTTTACTTACAAAATTTAAGAAAGTCTCAACGTATGGACATCTTAGATGCAATGTCTGTATAGTTTTTTTTTCTTTGCCTTGTCTCTTGATACTATTCAATTAAGTCTCCTCTAAATTACTATCATAAGTAACTCTATTTTGGTTGAGTTCGTTCCACCTAAAGGAGGACTGGTATTGTTGTTAAATGGGGTAACCTTTGGGTAAGGAGCTTTTGACTTCAAAGTCTTCTTTAGTCTTTATTGCACCAACTAGGAGCCATAATGCATTAGGCCCTAAAGAGAACTAGGAGGAAGAAGTCCCTCCACTAACAACAAATGAGTACCCTCCACTAAGTCCATCTAACTGGAAGCTCTGTGTAGTTAGCAAATCCTCCAAGTTTGGCCACTATTTGGCCTTAAAATCTTAGAAAATATGGTAGAAATTGAGTCAGCTAAAGAAAGGCTCAAATACTTTTAAATACTATACAAGAAGGGGTTCTAACCCCACTTATGGAAATATTGCAAGTTGGGGCTAAAGATGGCAATTGGGCTCAGGTCCGTCCTAAGGTCAATAGGTCTCGAGTCGAGCTCAGGCTCAAACTTAGGCTTAGGTTGTCCAAACCCTACATTTTTTATTTTTAATTTTTTTAAAAATTAGGTTGGTTCAAATTTGGCTCGAGCTCGGCTCGGGCTCGGGCTAGGATGTTTTGGATGGGCTATTTCTAAGGCCCAAGCTTGACCCGACTCAGCCTATTGTCATCCTTAGTTTGGGTAACAACATAGTCCCACTCATTGGTATAGGTTTCTCACAGTTCCAATATTGGGCTAGCTCAAAATGAAGTAAGGTGAGTTTAGAGAAAACTCTAATGTCTAAAGAGGATACCTTTATATTCAAGTTCTCCAAGAATATTGACTTGCTGAACATTCTTTAGCAAGGTCCTTAGTACATTATTGGCGAACCTCTTCTTTTAGAAATATGTAAGCTTGAAATGTCACTCTACAGGTGCAATGTTAAAATTATTGCCCCTTTGGGTGAATTTTCATAATATGCCACTAGAATACTAGAAGATATATGGTTTGAGCTACTTAGCTAATGCTCTAGGAAAGCCAATTTGTCTTGACTCCCTTATTACTAGACTAATAGGATTAGTTACGCTAGAATTTGTGTTGAAATGAATAGAGAAGAAGAACTTCCTAAAGCCCTTCCTGTTATGAAATTGGATATGGATGGGAAACTTACAAGGGTTAAAGCAGAGCTATCTTACAACTGGAGATCAACTAACCTCCTTAAGGTGTGGAAACTAAATAGGAGGGTATTTAAAACTAGTTTGCACAATGAATTTTTGGGGCTACCAAAGGATGAAGTCCTTGACTCAAAAGAAGTGACTAAATTGGTTTCTCCTATAAATGAGCTAGGAATTGAAAATCCTACTCTAAATACCCTTATTGGCTAAGAACTCTATATTCAAGGAATAATTAATTCTAATTAGCAAGCCAATGGCTGGGAAGTGAATGTGACTGCAATAATCATTAGAATTAGTTAGTTTGAAGGGCATAGATGGTTTCACTAAAATCACCTTTATATCCTCAAGAAGGAAGTCTAGAAGGAAAGTAGGTAAAGCCTGGCTAAGGAGTGCCAAATGATCCAATTAATGGCCTTTCTTATATAGAGTATTAGGGGACTTAATGATCCTCTTAAAAAGAAAGCTGTAAAAGACCTTATTTTGGGGAAAAAAAAGCTTATTGTAATAGGTCTTTTAAAAACCAAAATAAAGGTTGAGAAGCTAAGTGACGATCTGAAATTTTTAGCAATAACTGGAATTTTGTGACAAATCATTCCTTCCATGGTATTGTAGGACAGTAGTGGGTTTTAATATAAACCATGTTCAGATTTTAGTAGTCATTATGTCTGATCAAATGATACTTACCTTATGTGTTTTATCCTAGTCACGATTACTTATTAAGGTTATGATTGTTTATGCAACAAACTTTGTTTTCCAAGAAGTCAAGATCTAGGAAAACCTAAGGAGTATAAATGGCTTGATGCATATGCCCTGGATCTTAGTGGGTGATTTAACCTGTACTTTTCATATTAAGCAAGCTAAAGGTGCTAGAGTCAACTAGAAAAACTTAAAGGGTTGAATCAAATCGTAAACCAATAAGGAGTAATGGACTTAAATTATATGGAGCAACTATTTACTTGGAGCAATAATAGATAATAATGAATCATGTTTATCATAAATAAACTTGATAAAGTTATGAGAAACTAGGAATGGCTATAGAAGATTATAAGTAATTGTATCCTATTAAGATATCAAAGAGGTCCTTTTTAGGCTTAACCCTAACAAATCCTCTAGATCAGACAATTTTAATGCTTATTTTTTTTCATCAAACTTGAAATTTGACAGTGACTTAGTGGTTGATATGGTTTAAGGATTTTTCTCTTTTAATAAAATGCTTAGATATCTTAATTATATCCACATATGTTTAGTCCCCAAGACAAGAAACCTTAGTATAATGGTTGATTTTCACCCTATCTCCTGTTGTAACACAATTTACAAGGTTATCTTAAAATTGTTTATTAACATATTCAAAAAATCCTTGCAATCCTTAATTATTCCTAGTCAGGGAACATTCTTTCATGGTAGAGCTATAAGTGACAAAATCCTACTAGTCTAAGAACTATTCAACAACTATTATTCTTAAGCTTCCACTCAAAGTTGTGTAGAGGAGATTGATTTTGTTAAGCCTTTTAACTCCTTAAATTTGAATTTCATATTTAATGGTATGATAGCTTTTGGATTTCCTGTGGACTTTATAGATTCGATAAAGGTATGTATAACTACTACATATTTTAGGGTTATGGTTAATGGATCACCCTCAAAGTCATTTTCAGGAGCCAAGGGATTAAGGCAAGTGAGTCCATTATCCCTTTATTTATTTGCCTACATTATAGAGATTCTCATTAGGACGATAAATTAGGAGGTTGATTCCTTGAGATCAATCAAGTATCATCATAAATGTAAGGAACTCAAAGTCAATAATATTGTTTTTTACAGATGACTTAACACTATTATATGGGTTTAATCAAGGGTCTATTCAACTTCTAACTAGAGTAGTATGTCAATTCTTTACTTTATTTAGACTTAAGGTAAGTACAAAGAACTCCTTTAATGTGCCAAACACTTTATCCCTTACCTCTACATCTAGCCTATAGCCACATATCGCTCCTTTCAAGTATCTAGGAGTACCTATAATATGAAGAAACCTATATTTGTTAACTGTGCACCCCTTATTGAATTTGTTAGTGTGATAATTACCTCTTGGTAAAACACATTTCTCTCTAATGTGAGCAAGTTACAATTGATTTCCTTTATTGTAAGTAATTTTTATATTCATTGGAGCTCTCACTTAGTCCTCTCTAAAAATTTGATTAAGGAAATGGAGAATTTGATCAAGAATTACCTCTAGACAAGGAAACTTGACAACTCAAGGAAAGCCAAGGTGAAATGAAAGGATGTGTGTATACCAAAGAAGGAAGGGGACTGAGGCTTGTCTCTATTAAAATAATGAATTTGGTCATAATAACTAAGAAGATTTGGAGGTTATTTAATGATAAGGAGGCTATATGGTCCAAATGGATGCAGACATGTTATCTCTCTAATATAAGTTTCTAAAATATAAAAATTGGCAAGGAACACTCATGGTCTTTAATATAAATACTAAGGCTGAGAGAAAGATTAAGATATTCACTTTAAAAATGTACCTAGTTTTGCTGGGACAATTGGAGTGATTTGGCTCTACTATACCTCAGGAATGAACTGAACTCCCTTAGACTATGGGTTCTAATAAATGCTAGGGTAAATGAGTTATCATGGAAAATAGGTGAAGCTGCAACCTAAGAGGATCTATTATCTTGTTAAATAATCGTCCTGATTATAACTCTGACCAATCTGAGGGTATAATTGGTATTATGAAAAATTATTGAGGGTATATTAGGTAATACATATTTATTATTTAACATTTCATCCTAAACCTCTCAAATCGGAGGTAGCTCATTTTTACTGTTTAAGATGGAATAAGATATAATGTGCAATCCTCCCCTTCCATCATATTCCATTCAATTTTATTATAAACTCTCATCTCAAACGATGAAATAATATTATATTACATTCCATTCTAGTACTAATCACCCTATCAAACATAGCCTAAAGATACATTGTAGTTAACAAAATACAATAACAAAAGGCGTAAATAGAAAATAAAGAAGAATCAATTCAACGATGTTTGATTTTATTTTATTTTGTTCAGGTCCAATTATTTTTTGTTTAAAAGTTAGTTAGGTCCGATTGTTAATATCATTAGTTGTTATATGTATTTTATTAGTAATACTAAATAATAAATAAATTTAAATTTAAACTAATTACTTATGTAAATCAATTATATAATATTTATTAATAAAAATAATAAAAAAGAAGTAAGTAAGTGAAATTTTGTAATTAATTAATTATTATATTTTAATTATTGAAACTAATTTTATTATTTATAATTAACTATTTTATATTGAAAAATATTTCAAAAAACTATTTTATAATTATAAAATTTATGTATTTTAGAGATATTTTAAATTTAATATATATTTATTAAATGATTATTAAATTTCAAAAATATTAT
Organism: Erythroxylum acuminatum; assembly: GCA_026284645.1. Classification (NCBI taxonomy): domain Eukaryota; kingdom Viridiplantae; phylum Streptophyta; class Magnoliopsida; order Malpighiales; family Erythroxylaceae; genus Erythroxylum; species Erythroxylum acuminatum. The sequence goes on along the minus strand of JANKOD010000005.1, from coordinate 28,219,342 downwards.
ATTAGTTATAATTATTAGTAGTAACTAATCTTAAATAATTAAATAAAAATCAAATTATGATAAAAGACCAAAATAAAAAAGAAAAATTAATTTTTATGATTTCCATATAGTTATTAAAATAAAAAATTAAACCAAAATCAATCAAATAATTTTTTATGAAGTTTAAAAATAAAAGTAAAAACTAAAAATGATAGTAAAACAAACAGTTTCTAGTTTGAAATTTCTTTTCATTGATTTGATGTACATCAAAATCATTTTTTTTGACCTTTCAAAAAAATCAAGCTTAGAGGTCAGTATACATATATATATATCAATTGAGTTAAAGTTTACCGACCTTCATAAATCAAAATAACAAAATTGAACGACTTAAAAGTTTACCAACGTTTATGTTAAGATTCAAATTCTTTTTTTCGGGTCTCACAAGGTACCTTAGGAGGGTCCTAAATATAGAAAGGTCCCTTTAAACTATTAACGCTCAGATTAATCCCCGCTCATACCGGGTTAGCTTGTAAAGAGTAAAGTGTTGGCTAAACAGATTTTTCCATTCTCAAGACTTTAATTCGAGACCTTTGATTAAGGGATGAGAGTGCTGAACCACTCACACGATCCATGTTTAATTAACATTCAAATTCTTTTAATCAACGAAAGAGTGAGAAAAGTTACCTCTTCTCGTTGTAAAACTATGGTTCTATGGTTCTTAATATCTTCAGCAAATTTGTTGGGTCACACCCAAATTATGGATTCCTTGCTTTTCCTGTAGAGTGCAATCATCATTTGTTAGCTGCAAAGTATGCTTTTGTTGTTTAATAAACAAAAACAAAAACTTAGTCGACTGACATGCTTCCTAGGCTTTCCCTTTGACTCATTTACTAGCTGGACTCCATGCTCCCACTAGTCTTAATAATTTTCTTATTTTCGTACTTTCCTCGCTGGGGAAAAGCAAAACAAGAGTTAGACATTTGAATGGAGAGTGAAGACATAGCACAAATATTTGGCAAAAGAGAACAGGAATAAAGAGAATTGTGTTGCACGCACTAGAATAGCGTGTGAAACAAAGTCGATAACAGAAACGAAAGAGTCTCTTCTAGTACACTTTCATCTCAACGTCCTGCGGTTTTCTGCTTCCGTAATAACCAAACTCCGCGTTTCCATCTCTTTTTTCCTTTGAGAAAACGAAAAAAGAAGGCAAAATGAGTCGTCTTGCACCAGTGTCAGAAGAACCCATAAGCGAAGGAGAAGACAACAATGGTATAAGCAGCTCATCAAAGAAAGATCATTCATGGAGAAACTGGCTCAAAGCTCACTTTACTCTTCTATTCAACAAAAAATCTCACCTCAAGACTCTCTTAAGCGTTCTTGGTTGCCCTCTTTTCCCAGTTTCTGTCCACCCAAAACTCCCCATTAACCAGGTTTGAGCTTGACTACTTTTCTTGCCTACGTTTATCACTTGTCTCTCCACGACTAGTCATTGTTTTAGATCACTCATTTAGGTCTGTGAAAGTTTGCTCATATCTGTTGCTCTGGTAATATTACTCGGCTTCCCAAATATTTGCTTTCTGGGTTCTTTTGCATTAGAGCTTACTGTTTTTAGGTGCTAATATACTATAATCCATTTTTTCTTCTCTTAATATCCTTTCTGTACGTGATGATGTGCCTGTCCTGAGTCATGATGTCTGGAAGTCCCCACTTTCCTACTGCCAATCCACGATCAGAGAACATCAAAAACCACTCCCTTTTTGGGTCTATTCTCTATTCATCAGTGTAATATCTATTGAATTTGCTTGAAAAAGTAGCGAATTTATCAAGTAGTTGTCATTTAATCGAAGGGTTCTTACTGGTAATTTTTACTTGATGAGTAAAAATGATTTAGCTCAATGGTGCTTCTCGATTTTTTAAAAAGTAAATGTTGGAGGAACGTGCATCAATGTGCAATATATTGAATGTCCTCAAGAGCTTAATATTCTTCGGTTAAAGAGAAATGATACAGTAGAAAGCCAACTCAATAATGATTTACTGTTAACAACCAAAAGTAACAGTCTTTTTAATACATACAGGTATCATCCTCGGCTCAGTATATAATCGAACACTTCATTGCAGCAACCGGTTGCCGGAAAGTGAAAGGGAGGGTGAAGAACGTTTTTGCAACAGGGAAAGTGTCAATGGCCATGGTGGATGAGGTCAGCAGCGGAGCAACCGCCGGGATGGTGCAAAAGGGTTGCTTTGTAATGTGGCAAATGGTCCCTGATAAGTGGCTAATTGAACTGGTTGTGGATGGCCAAAAAGTTGTGGCTGGTAGTGATGGCAATGTTGCTTGGCGCCACACCCCATGGCTCGGTGCTCATGCTGCTAAAGGGGGTGTTAAGCCTCTCCGACGAGCTCTCCAGGCAAGTTGTACAAACATTCATTATAATTATGTGTCCAGGGAGAAGGGAATAAATGAGGAAGGTTGCATAGTCATATGCAGCCTACAGTGTAGGCGCTTAGTGGTCACTGTTAATTTTGTACCTACTTTCAACTGAAACCAGATCCAACTACTCCCAAAATACCGGATCTTGATTCCTCGTGTTCTTTGAAATATGAATCAGTTTTGAAAGCTTATCCAATGAGAAAAGAGATACGATATAGGAATAACCAATTAAGCCAACCACTCAATTTCACTCATTACTGGGGACGCTTGTAGCAATTTTGACAATAAGATCCTTGTTCATATTACATCATCAGTGAGATCACACCCCGTTAATTGTTAGCGAACTACAGAAAGTGCCCGCCTTTTGACAAATTAAACTTTTTCTTATTCAAATTAGCTAGCCCTGTGATTGATAACGCTCAATTTAGATGAACGTTTATGTAGGGACTAGATCCTATGGCAATATCAGCTGTGTTCTCTCCGGCACAATACATGGGAGAGAAGTGCATCTCAGGGGTTGATTGTTTTGTCCTGAAATTGTCCGCTGACCAAACAGACTTATCAGACAGAAGCGATAGCACTGCAGAGATGATTAAACATGTCACATTTGGATACTTCAGCCAAAAAAATGGCCTTCTAGTGTTCCTGGAAGACTCGTACTTGACTAGGATTCAGTCCCCGGGAACTTACCCTACATACTGGGAAACGACCATGGCAACGAGCATTGAAGACTACCGGACAGTGGACGGGGTGATGATAGCTCACGGTGGTGAAACTAGTGTGATGATCACAAGATTTGGTGATAACCTGAAAGCAGGTCTTTCAATCACACGAATGGCAGAGACGTGGACTATAGATGACATTGCGTTTAACGTGCAAGGCCTGTCTGTGGACTGTTTCATTCCTCCTAAGGAGATGAGGAAACATTGTTGTCCGGAGGAGAACAATCTTGACTACTGGCGGTCACCGTCACATGAATGATGTATTGAATTGGGTTGGGGGGAGCTGGGTAGTAGTACTACTTAAGCAACTTGTGTTTGTCTACATATTACCTCATCGTGAAAAAGAAAAAACATTAGCAATATCTTTATGATATGGCACGAGTACTCGACATGATATCTTTTTTTCTTGATGCAAAGCAATATCCTGAATGTTATGGCACGAGTACTCGACGTGGTATCGTTTTTTCTTGATGCAATTTGTGTATGTTTTTAACGTAGTTCTGTGTTTGTCGGTTTTCACTTTAATTTTAGTTACTAAACCCCTCAAAGTAACCAAACCATAACTCCAAGTCATAAAATACAATCTTGAAAGGACTTATTTGGATCATTTACCCCTTTAGAATGTAAGTCCAAAAATGTTTGATCACTTGAAGAAATGGGAACCTTCAATGTAGCTGAGCTAAGGTAGTCCCATGTAATTTCATCAGCTCATATAATTTGACAGGCTCAACTGGTTAACACGCATTAAGAAGATCAACTCGAGAGAGTGTTCGTTTAAAGTATGGTCAACCTGAAAGTGAAGTCCATTGCACAGAAAGCAAGTTTTCTTGTACCATATATAGAGAACATGGTGGAAATTGTTACGTATGTGTTGGATTGACCCAGAGAGTACTTGAGAAGTTAACCAGTTCAAGGATGGTTCAGAACGTGGTGTCAATCATCACCGTGTTGATGAAAATAACAACGTCGAAATTTTATTTGTTGGAGTGCAACGATTGTCCCAAGTGCATTATAGACTTAAGAATCTCTTTAATTTTAACGTTCCTAATTCAACGATGAAATGCATGAGCAAGGCATATGTAATATTCCACTTTTGAAGACGAATTTTGGGTTGGAACCATCAAAAGTGAGTTCACGTATTGAGTCAAGAGGTCTTATATGTAGTTTTGAATATGCTAAAGGAAGAAGACGAGAGACAATAAATCAACATCTTACAATAACGACAAACAATCATGGATACAGGTACACAAATCATTCAATCCATAAATGATTTTATAATTGATATCAGAGCCTTGTATTGCATGATTTGTTTTCTACCGTTTCGGTATGATTATGTTTCTGATTGTTTTCGTATGAATGGAGTGTTTGTCTTCATATACAACATGCATATAACAGACAACGATTGCATGTTGTTATTTACGAATATGAATTGATTTTCATGCGCCATGCTTTATCACCGTAATAAATACAATACGGATGAATGTTTTACAAGTGCCAGAAACGAATATGAAACTTGGTAATATTGGACAGTGGAGAGAATTGAAAATCATCACTACAGTACAGTTTTCGTATGGGTTCTGTATTTGGTTTTAAAAGTTGAAAGCAAACATATTCTTGAGAAAGAACCGAGAATGAATTGCTTCATGTTTTTGAGAATATTTGTTGCATTTTATTTGTGTTGATGATTGTTTCAAATTGGAATGATGCCATCATCTCCTGATGATTATGGGTGTTGAAAATTAACCAGAAATGCTTTGGGTAATGTGGAATGATTTACGGTATATAGGAAACGAACAAATCTTCGGTTTTGGTATGAAAGATATGATAAGTGATTTTCGGATGTAAATCGATCAAGAAACCCGTTCTCAATGCTTAACCGACACATAATATCTGTGGGTTTGTTTCGCTGGTTAACCACCAAATATGTACATGGTGGATGTATTTATTGCTAGCCTAGACCAAGAGAGGATTCTAGAAAAGAATAGCAAGAAGAATCCATGGACGAAAGAAATGTTAGAATAGATTTTAAAAAAAAAATTACAGAAACAGCGAAGGAAGACGCTGCTGGCTGGGGAAGAAGCTGGCGCGTGCCGTGTATGCGCCAGACGCAGCCCATCTTTCCAGACGGGCTTCAGGCCCAATAATAAGCGTCTGGACTGTTCTTTTTATGAGTTTTGGCCCATTAAGGGTTATATTGAGTTAATAGATATTTATGTCCCAATTTTAAAGGATTATTTAATTCATAATTGATTCATACATAATATAATTTTATAAATTAGTGCCATATTATAAGTTTTATTTGGTACTTTGAATATTTTATATTATGTAATAATTGGAATTAAATTTTCCTATATATGTTGAATGTAATACATGACATTATGGACATTTTGAATAGTTTGTTTGTCACCAAAGTGACCAAACTAGTTAAATTAAATTT
>JANKOD010000005.1:28185767-28206174 GCA_026284645.1 Erythroxylum acuminatum | reverse complement strand
CCTCAATTCTTATTCAATCATACCTAATTCACCATACTCATATTCTTTGGATCCCATTTGCATTCATAAAAACATATTTATACTATTAAAAATCACATTTTGCACTTATCCTTGAACATTTACATGATCAAAAACATCTTATAAAGCACACACAATTGTTACTTTAAATCTAGAATTTCAGCAATCTAAATCTATACATTCACCAAACTTTTTTCAGCAATATATTTGCATACATTTACTCAATTCTTATTCATAATTACCCCATGTTCTTATCAACCATACCCTATACACATTTCTCATGTTCTTAAGATCATGTTTGCATTAAAAGAACTCATTTATTCCTTTAACAAACCATAATTTTCCAGATTTGAACTCAACCACATCAAAACAGTCCCTTCTTTAGGTTATGACTTCAATTAACTACATAAACTAATCAAGATATCTTCTGGCCAAAATGTTTCACAGAAGCATTAATAAGACATCAATAATTATTTTTCATGTTTTATACTTTGACTAATTAGAGCTCTAAAGTTCCCAAAAATCAGGAAATAATATAAGGTTCCTACACAAGGGTCTATCACAGGCAGTATTAGGAAAACAAGCATAACTCAACCTCTAGTCACTATTTTATAAAGAAAATTTCACAGAGGTCAAGCTAAGACCTATATCTACAACTTTAATTTTTTGAGTTTCTTCAAATTCATGCCCTAAAGATATGTAAAATAGATCATAAAAGGAAGATGAAATTGAAACCAGAATGTTGGCCTACAGCTCTAATTTTCCAGATTCAAGAACACTTTGATAACACCTATCTTTACCATGAATCCACCTTCATTTATACATCAAATCTTAAACTAAATCATCCATTTAAAATTCTATAACCTACTTTTTTCGTACATGTAAAAATCAAAACAGAAAAGTACCCAAGTTCATGCAAAAATTTCCAGCACAATCAATCATTAACATCATTCACAATTCATCCTAATTCATCATCATCAATTCTCTATTATAGAATGCCATAAGCACTAATCTTTTACTTACTTGTTTAGTTCTAATCCCAGCTCAAAAGTCACTCTAAATTAGTACTCCAAACATGCATAATCATCACACATTCAAGGTGGAACTTGGACGGATTTTGGCTAGGTTCAATGAACAACAACAATTTGATGTTTTACTTAACTTTGTGAAGGTAAAACATAGATTATTTGTGTAGCAATTGGACATGATCATAAATAAACTTAGGGAGGTGAAAGAGAAGAGTGTTTCGGTGGTGTGTGATAGGAAGGAAGAATAAGAATGAGCTTAGCTAGAGTTGCTCCTACTGAAGCTTACACCTAAGGTGTTAGGTGTCACCTTACTACAATGACGTGTGTCATCAAATTAAATTACCATATGTCTAAAGGCATGTGCAACATTTATCAAGTAAATATGCTGCCATATGTTTCCAATAATACTAAGTCATATGTCATGTAATCACAGCTGCCAATTGTCATAAACTTACTAATCCATTTGTTACACAATGATAAATGCCAAATGTCACTCAATTATAGGCTTAATCATCCTAATTTCCATGTATCAATTTTTCTTACTACTTGGCATTTTTCCTAGACCAAATGTACATTTATTTCCTCAATTTTTCAATTATATCAACTAATTCCAAATTCAGTACTTGTAATCAATCAAACCAGAATTCAAGGCATAAATGTTTCACAATTCACATAATGAACGTTTTAATCTTTTTATACCCTGGAATAAGTCAATTGAGTGTATATGCATTCCTTGCAATGTGTGCAAAATCATAATTCATAATTTGTGTGTGTATTCTAACGATATGCATGTGAATGAAATGTAATTCATGAATTCACAATGACAACTAAAGCTCTAACCCTCAATATGGAGAAGGGGTTATTAAAGTCTCTCACTAGTTTAGCTCCCTCTTCTACGATAATCGTATGCATGCACATGGAGGGACTAATTCCCTTAATGTCACTCAAACTCCATACTATGGCCATGTTTAATCTTTTCATCTCAATCAAAGTTCTTTTTTCATGGTCAACATCTAAAGTAGACGCAAGAATGTCCAGATATGTTTCCCCTTCATCTAAAATCACATACTTCAAATTCTCAGGTAACTGTTTCAGCTCTACTTTTGGTGAGGTTGCATTCTTCTCTTCATTGGAAGTTGTCTCTAAGAATTTGCTAAACTCTCCTTCTACAGCATCATCTAGTAATTGGCAGTACTCATCAATCTCTTTAGCTAAGTCTAACTCCCTTTCTTCTTCTTACTGTAAGGCAAAATCAAATTCTACAACATTAATTTGATCAACATGTGAACATTCTTCATAAACAACAGTAGTAGGAATAAATTTAACATTGAAGATTAAAAATACTATTGTTTCTCCTAGGATAGTGATGGTCAATTTCCCATTCTTCACATCAATCAAAGTGGTGGTGGCTATAAAAGGCCTCCTTAGGAGTATAGTGTGCTCCTTTTCTTGCTCTTTTATTTCCCCCATGTCTAAAACTACAAAGTCTACGGGGACAATCAATCCTCTAACCTTAACTAACACATCTTCCATTATTCCTTTTGGATAACGGATTGACCTATCAGCTAATTATAAACACATGTTGGTAGGTCTTAACTGTCCTAGATCCAATTTCACAATGATCAGAAAGCATGTTACAATGATCATGCTTTCTGATCATAGCTAATATGTCACAATGATCAGAAAGCATGTTACAATTAACTTTAGAATGCATGTTATAATGATCAAAAAATTTATAATCTTGTTTTGAGTCCTTAAGGCAGCTTGGATATAGAACTGGTGGTCTATAAGGATCAGTAACCGTATACAGTCTTAGTCCTTCATTGCCTTTGGTTGCATGCCTGAGTTTTTTACCTTCCAGAATATGACTTGAAGAGTTGTTCCCTTTGCTTTCCTCATTTTGCTCATCCTTGCCCTTGATGAGGCTCTCTTCTTCTTGATTATCTACATTAGACATACTAGAAGGAATCTTAATGTGATTATCAATCACCTCACCACTTCTTAGAATCGTAACAACCTTACCTAGTTTGGGTTTACTAGGCAACTTTCCTTTTTGATTGTTTTGCATTTGAGTAGTGAGTTGTCCTATTTGAGTCTCAACCCTCTTCATAAAAGCTTCCAATGAATCAAATCTCTTATTGTTCATTTCTTGATTCCGAGTGGTTGTTTGAATGAACGCATTTAGACTTTCCTCAAAAGAAGGCTTTCTCAGTATGTTCTGATTTGAGGATTGCCCTTGGAACTGATTCTGCCTCTAAAAATTTTGACATTATGGTTGGGGTTTACATTAGTGGATTGCTAGTCTTCCAAGAGAAATTGGGGTGGTTTCTCCAACTAGGATTGTAGGTGTTCGAATATAGATCATTTTACACCCTTAGCTGAAAATCATTAAGTGAGTTTGCTTGTTCTTCCTCACCTACAAAAGACTTAAAAGAATACGAATAAACATTAGCTCAATGACCAAAAGTTCCACATATACCATATATCTCAAGATTCGGAGTGTCTTGGGATTGTCTCATGGTTAACATTTTCACATGCTTCGTTAGGTCAGCCAATTGCATAGCCATTTCTTGGTTCGATTTCACTTCACGAACTCCAGCTCTTCTCCCCCTCAAACTCTTTTGTTGAGAATTGGCCCCCAACATTTCAAAGATTTCACATGTCTCTTCGGTGGTCTTCTTCTCTCCCACAGCTCCTCCTGCTGCATTGTCCACTGTATAGTGACAATGTTGTGTTAATCAATCATAGAATAATTGGTTCTACATGTGAAGTAGAAAATGAAGGTGTGTACATTGGATTAGCAAGAATTTGAAACGTTTCCATGCCTCATGGAATGGCTCTCCATACGAGGGAAGGTAGCTATCTTCATCCGCAACTCAGAGGTTTTTTATGGGAATAGAATTTTTTAATGAATTTATTATACACCTCCTCCTATATAGTCAATGAATCGGATGGAAAGGTCATCAACCATGCCTTCACTCGATCTTTCAATGTGTATAGGAAGCATCTCATCCTGAGTTGATCTTCGTTTAGGCCATTTAAAAGAAATGTCTGGAGAGTGGTATAGAATTCCCGAATGAAGTTTAAAGGGACTTCATTGTAAACCCCATAGAAAAATGGCAGCATATTGTAGCGGATGCTCTTCAATTCATAATTTATGGTTGCCTCTCCCAAACATATGCACGAAGTGACAATACCAATTACTTTCTGGCATACTAATTCATTACTGGCTGCCTTTCACCTATCTCTTGATCTTTAGGCATGGGTTCTTTGAGATTGACTTCAAAGTCCCTTTGAGGTTCTCTTATTCTATGCACGTTATCAATAAAGGGAATGAGTTCATTTTCCCGCGACCTCCTTCCTCGCATAAACAAAATAAAGACACCATTGAATTAGTAACAAAAAATGCTAAAACAATTTAATAAAATAACACGATAAAAATGTATGCATGAACAGACAAAACAATCAAAATTAAATTAAATGTAAGCACCAAACACCTTCTCGGTAATGACGGTAAAAACTTGTTGTGCCAAAATAAGTTCTAAAAACCAAGGCTATCCTACTCACAAGTATACGAGGTAATTGTAGTTGAATACCTAGGGTCATCCTCTTAAGGAGGTGAAATTGTTCCTCTCAAATTAACTTTGACTAAAAATAAAAAACAAATGCAATCTTAAACATTCTATCCCGATTTGTTTATTAAACACTTTAAAGAAAATTATGCAATTAGACTAAAAAGTTAAATGATTGAAATGGAAGCAAAAACAATTTGATCAACTAGTGTGAAAAACTCTTAAGGAATTAACTTCACTAATTTAATCTCCTATGCATAACTAAGGGGAATTAATTAGATAATTGTCCTGCTAAAAGTACCAATTGGGTTCTAAAATCAATTCAAATAATAAACTAAATCTAACTTTCATATTTAACAAGTTTGTCATCCAAATCAATTATGTAAACCCAACTAATAATTTCCCACGTAAGTTAATATATTTCTAATTCATAAGTTAAACATCTATAGTTTATCGTTCTAATATTAAGCTTCTTCTCTTGATCTTTCGTTTAATACAAAAATGATGCAAAGGTTGGACACACTATTACATCCAATAAACTTAGAAACTATAGCAAATAATAAGACAACAAAATAGTCCCTTCATCATACATAATCGACTAAATTAGCTACATTAATTCTTAAGAACAAGAAATCAACCCATCATGAAATAAACACAGTTCATCATCATCATATACTTCAATCTCATAGTTAATAGTAACAGATAAGTATTTAGGCAATAAACAGAGTGAGTAAACCAAAATGAACTATCAAACTTTACAAAGGAAGACAGGTTCAAGAGACAAAACATAAAGGATTTCAATAATAGTAGCAGAGATGAAAAAATAATGAATAAACACAAATGAACTCTCGGATGAGGAAGCTGGCAGTAGATCTTCTACCCAGCTCAACTTTCTGGCATTGGTTCTTGCCTTCTACATGCACTATATTCCTCACGCGACAGCTCTCTTTTATATTTCTCTTCTTTTCTCTGCCTTTGTTCTCCTCCTCCTCCTCCTCTCTCTCTCTCTTCTTTTCTCCGCCTCCACCTCTCTGGTTTTTTTCTCGTTTTTCAGCCCCCAGATCCCCTCCTTTTTCTACATATAGCCGAGAGTCTAGGTTTAGGTTTCGTTTTTAACCCTGCTGATCCTGCACGTGTTAGACTAAAAAAATTAGTGCAAATAAACTATCATGCCCGTGACTGTGGGAGTCATGGGTGTGACTCCCTTATTAAACTTGTGACTTCCACAGTCACATGTTTGATTCCATTAAAATGCTTGTATTAAAATTAATGTTATACCATTAAAATGCATGCATAATTCATGTCTAATATTCCTTCTTTCATGCATAATTTTTCTTGTTTTCGTGCAACATTCACAAGACACTCCATTCAACATTCATGCAACATCCACACCATTTGCACTCAATTCATTTCAAATTTGAATTAAGACGTAAGAATTTGTAACCAAAACTAAGATATGAATGCAAGCAAAATTAATAGAAATTAGACACAACATAATTGTATCAAACATAGGCTTAATTCCAATTTTCAACAATTAATTTAATGCAAGAATGTATAATTTTGAAAGCCCCAAAATTTCAAAAATAGAAACATGAAAAGTGCTTAAAATACCAAAAATAAACAAATTAAAGATGATTTATACAATTAAAAGGGAAACAACTTTAACTCATTATACAATTTAACTATGAAGGCATTAATTTTAAAAACTAATTCTTAAGAAAAAGATTTAAAAATCCTAAATATGAAGTTCAAAAACAAAATTTAAATTTGATGAGATTTTTATGAGATAAGGAACAAATTGTTTATGATTTTAAAGATATAAACACATAATATGAAAATAAAAAATATAAGTAGAAAAACTTTAGATCAAGAATACCAGTCAACCATAAGACTATACTTATCAGTTAGAGTTGGTATTGAATAAGATATATGGAGCAGTTTTGAATATATGAGAAAAAAGGCTAAAGGTTTGTGTTGAACTTATTATATTGATTTACTATAGATCTATACTAGTCGATCAGTTACTAATATGGTTAGCTAGCATATAAAGTCATTCGATTTACAAACTCACTAGAAAGATAATGTCCAATGCCCCAAACTCACTAGAAAGATAACGTCCAATGTCCCAATATCTAAACGTCCAATGTCCCAATATCTAACAATCTCTTATCTTTCTAGTGAGTTTGTAAATCGAATGGCTTTATATGCTAATCGACCATACCAATCATTGGTAGACCAATGAGACTATTTAGGCAACTAGATAAGTAACCAAAAAAAACCAACAAAATCAATGGAAAGTAAAAAAAAGGTGAATTTTCAAGATAATGGTCGACCATTTGACTGGAAAGTTTAAAGAGCCATATTTGAAACTCGAACTAAAACATCAAAACTTCAACAAAATTATATTAAAACATATATCAATGAACTAAATATCAGTAAGAGAATTTAATCATATAAAAGGGCCTTATTAAAAAGAATTCCTATAAACCAAAGCTAATTTTTCCTCTAATTGAACAACATTTATCCTTATTTAAAAGTTTATAGAAATAATAACCCAATTGATGTAAATTCTAACTTAGTGACCTTATTTTACATATAGTCTCTAATTCTAGGTACTAAGGTTCACACTTTAAAAACACCTTATTCATAATTCAAATGCAAATAATCATCACTAAGGATTTATAATCAAATTGACACATAAATGTAAGTAATAACATATTTCTAAATTAAGAACTAATAATTACCTCATGTTGAACATTACATATGAGATTTGAATGAAGAATCTTCTTGAATTGTTAATCCATTAGTGGCATCACATCCTTCTCATCTTTCCAATTACTAGGTTCAATAATTTGAGAATTCTTGATGGTTAATTTTAGGGGTTAAGTTCTCCATATCCTATAATATCTTTAATTTTAGGTTACTTCTTTGAATTCATTCCTTTTAATAGTTCAGTAGTTGGTGTCTCTTCCTCTTCACTTGATTCTTCTTTTGAGGCTTTATATGTTAAATTCCTTTTTTTTAAGCTTCTTCTGTTCTTGTGTCTCTTGGAGCCTCATTTCTTATGTGATGAGAGATCTAATAAATTCCTTTAATGGTAGCGTTATTAGATACTTAGCTTCTTGTATGGCCAACACTTTAGCATTCCACACATTTGGAAGTAACCTAAGAAACTTTCTTATCATTTCAACATCAATATAGGCCATTCTAAGACCTTTGAAAGAATTAATAATATCAATAAATATATTATGCGTACTAGATATGCTTTCATTGTGCTTCATTTGAAACAATTCATATTGATGCATTAGTAAGCTTACTTTGCTCTCTTTCACTTAATTGGTTCCCTTATGTGTAACTTCTAAAGTATGCCAAATTTTGTGATCCGTTTCACACATAGAGACCTTATTGAATGCATTTCTTCCTAATACATAAAAAAGGATATCTATGGCCCTACTATTTAAGGAAACTAATCTTTTATCTTGAGATTCTCATTCTTCCTTTAATTTGAGTACCTTTGGTTATATACAATGCGATAAGAACGCTGACTTTGAACAAAGAAAGACTGAATGGTCAGCTCTAGGTGTACCCCTGAGATAGATATCGCCTTAGAAGGGCTTACACATTTTTGGGATAGTTACACTTAATTTATATAATTGATCATGAAAAAGGAGTAAAAGAATAGCGCAAGGTGAACTAGATTGGAATTGAAAGACTACTTCTTAATGATTTAATCATTTTAGGATTGTTATAAAGTCAAGTCTTTTTAATTCACAGGATTCATTCATCTTTCTTATTGTCAGGCTTGCCTAAGTAAGATACTGTTGTAAATAGCCTTATTGAAAACTCATTTTCTTAGCTCTTTCTAATTTTATAAAGATACTGTTGTAAATAGCCTTATTGAAAACTCATTTTCTTAGCTCTTTCTAATTTTATAAACGAGTTAGCTAGGCAGGAAGAAATCTCATTATAGTAGTCTCTTGTAAGGAAAATCAATTAGAGAGAAAATATAAAGAGGAAAATATGATATGTATATAATGATGATTGGAATAAAGGGATCATTAGAAACTACTTTTTGTAAGTCTGCACTTTCAATTAGTGAAAAGAATCTCATCTCAGTTTTCTAATAAAGATAATCATTGTCATAAAAAAAGGGCGTTCTATTTAGGTTAGTTAACCTTGCAACTTGGTATTGATAGTCTTCTCATTCAATCAATTCCGCTTTATGTAGTTAGGCTCGCTACACTCAATCTGACAACGGTTGGCATCCTCTAAAAATGAAATCGATAAACTAAAAGGTGATCATACCCCAAGTTCACCATTCTAACAACCTAGAACAGTCGTAGCTTTTTTGGAATTGAGATTTTGGTGATGAAGTATGCCTGTTTTGTTGAGAAAATAAAGGAACGGTCCAATATTAAAGCAACATTAAAAAAATTAGTTTTATGTGAAAGTCCATTTAAACTTGAATGGATTTACATATGGGTCAAGTCTACTTTGTTACAGATTTAATTAAACTTGAAACACGATATTAGGATATTAAGGTTTAAACTAAGCCCAGTATAATTCCTATCAATCATGAGGCCCTCTTATTACTGTTATTCGGTCAAGTAAAAGTCAAACCCAACGCTGATCTAAATGAGGGAACTAGGGCCAGTATTGGATTTGGTCCTACCTATAACATTTATTAGCATTTCCGTTATAAAGCCTATCTACATAGGTTAACATGGGCCACTAATGGACTTGGTCTAGGCCAGAATCTAGCTTTCTTATGTACTAGGATCCATATGGACCACGATCATCGCAATAATTGAGCGTGAGTCTGATATAAATTACCTCATAATAGACCAAAGGAAATTGAAAATGTCGCAGTTGGTCCGTTGGCTTTGCCGCTCAAAAAAACAGCACTACCTAACCAACCAACTTCTTGCATTTTCTACAGACAATAAGAAGCCGTCCAACACCAGAGGCACTCCGCCGCCGATTCGAGTGTCGCTGACCGAGTCAGCTGGGCGAGGCGTATTCGCCACTCGGAGAATCGGCGCCGGAGACCTCATTCACACCGCCAAACCCATCATAGCCCACCCTTCTCTCTCTTCCATTAAAACTGTCTGTTACTACTGCCTCAGGAACAAACTGAACTCAACGGATCAAAATGTTGCCTTTTGCAGCCCAGAGTGTGAACAGAATGCTAAGGTCAAATGCTTTTTTTGTTAGGACCCGTCAACCGTTTGATGCTTTGTTTATGAAACCATATTTAAAAAAAAAAATTCTTTCCTTTAAGGTATTTTATGATGTTGAGAAGGAAGCCGAATGGGTAGCTTTTCATGACTATTGCCGGTAAGGAAATTTGGGTAGGCCATTTGGCTTTTGCTGATGATACTCTTGAGAGGATCCTTCTTTATCCCTCTGTCCCATTGCTATTATTTTGCATTGTTTTGTTTGTTGTTCTCACTGCGTGAGTCTTTGGACGAAAATGAAGGAGCAATGGTTTCAAGTATCCACTTTTGGTGAAGCGGTTAGCATGCACCATTCTGTCAGGAGCCGCACACCCTGAAATTCTTGACATACTTCAACCTGCCAGTTTATCTCATCATATGGTTTTAGAGGTGGTAAACTCTCTGAGATTGAAATTCTAACACCACATGTATGTGATTGTGTTCAAACTACAAATGCATGCATTTAGAATCAATCTTCGGACAGTTTTTTCTTTTCTTAAATAGACTTTTCCTGTGAGTCCGGTTTTTGCTTCCGTTGTTGGTGTAGTTTTTATGGTTCTAAGACGGTCATACTCAATCTGGTAAAATTTGTCTGGGATACTTCAAAATTGTGTTTAATTTAAGTTATTAATCTGTTGGACCTTGGTTCTGGCTTCCCTAAATGTTTTAAAGCTAGTGTACTTATAATTATTGAACTTCCTATTTAAGTACACCATGTCAACCATTATTTCTTCACTGAATTGAAGAGTTTCGCTTTCATACCTGAGATGTAGTGGACCTTGAGAAAGACTATATGATCCTCAAAGTATGTAGTGTGTTAGAAATGAGACAATAAATGGCTTTAGTATCTTCTACTTTGTTTACTTGATCTCTTGATACTCTATTACATGCAAGTATCTCATGTACGTTAACTTGTTTAGATGGAAGAGGGCTTCAATTTGCTGAGGCAGGGATTCACTAAGGCAGATGCTGGAGCTGAGAAGATGGCATGTATCCTTTGAGAATTTCATTATCTCATATGCCTTAGATATTATTGCCAGGTGCTCACCATTCATCCATAAGTTGTCTTTGACAAAGGAAGTCCTAACCAAGAAATGGTACAACAATGTTCTAGCTAGGATTCGTATCAATGCATTCCGAATTGAATTGGCTCTAGGTCGGTATGAAGATCTGTTGTCCTCTGCTGCTGCCTGTGTAGAAGCTGAAGCTGCTGTTGGAAATGCTGTTTATATGCTTCCATCCTTCTACAATCATGATTGTGGTAAACTGTTTTGAATAATGTTTTTAATGTCAGAATCTGATGTCTTGATCCCTTTATTATATCCCCTTAAGAAATCATTCAGTTTCCTTGGCTAATTATGCAACATCTATAAACCACATTTTCAGCCAAAGGTGGTTGGATGATATCTTTAGCAGTTAAATATTGGACAGTTGACCCAAATAGATTCATAATGAATTGATGCCAATTGCTTCTTGTGCAGTTCTGTTCACATGAATTTCATGTGCTAACTGTTAACCAATTGAAGTTCTTGGTACTCTTTCTTTTTATTTTGAAAACGTAGCAAATTTTCCTTGCATTTCTCCGGTCAATTATCTTTGTATTGCAACGCTGGATAGTGTCATATAGACAGTTGGGTAGTAAATACGAGATGTCCGTGGAATAGATATTCATTATATGTCTGCATGTCCATCTTCTAGCATATCATTGGCGGTATGTCCATTTTGAATTTGAGAAAAATAATCTAACAATAAATAACAGCAAAGCTAAAGGCTTTAATGTGTTCAGAACTGTTGTCCTTCTGTTTACATTAATTCCCAGCGACTATGCCGGAGCTCATGCATGGAATTCAATAAAACTGACTTGGATAGTTATTTACTGCAGATCCAAATGCGCACATCATTTGGTTAGAGAATGCAGATGCAAGAGTGAAAGCTCTTCGTGACATTGAGCCAGGTTAGTCCCATATATGTAGCATTAAGTTACTTTAATGTCTTCCTATCAATATATACTGCGTCGTACTAACAAAGATCTTTCTCTTGGAGCTAAGCCTTTTCATAGTCAAAACTTTAATTAAACACCTCAATGAATTTGATTTTCATTTTGTGAATATGAATATCAAAGAGTAATGGTGCCATCGCCAATGGCTATCTTGCAGATGAAGAGCTTCGAATCTGCTACATTGATGCAAGTTTGGATCATAATGCCCGACAAACCTTGCTTCTTCAAGGTTTTGGGTTTAACTGCAACTGTCTTAGGTGTTCATCAGGGGATTAGTGTTCGCGTTTTAACAGTTTCTTTCAAATGAATTCAAGTTAATGTGGCACCATTTCCTTGTACATTCAAATTTAGATTGAAAAAATTAATGATTTTGTGACAAAAGGTGCGAGAAACCATCAAAATTTAAGAAGCAATATGAAAGCTGATGAAAAGGCAACTAGCAGCCTTTGACTCGAAATTTGCCAATTTTAGTTCATACAAGAACTTGGCACCAAGAGAACGACCAGTAGGCTTCTCTGAACAAACAACTGCTCATTTTGAGAATTTGTAAAAAGTGCAACAAACCTTGTAACAAATCATCAATACCAACACGTTAAGGCCAGCGACAGATTCCTACCTTCAAATATCTTATGTTAAGTTTCACTCAAGAGTAACAACATAAGTAAATTGTTTAGATTTCCCAGTTTTAGCTTCCCTCCATTGCCTGGAAGACAACCTAACACTGAACTTCAAATACCCAAGTCAAAGCAAGTCCTTTGCTTACCTTTTGCCATGTCTTATTACAAAAGCAAGAACTTTCTTTACACCAATTGTATAGGTGGCTAATAAAGGATTTTGAAGAAGTCTGGGGAGATATTAGATCAAGTTTAAGGGATTCTATATACAACTAGGATATCATATCTTAACATAAAATCTTAAGGTAATGTGATATGAGTCATATTTTTGTATATAACTCACTTCATCCTTATCCCTTTTTCCACCTCTCACAAAGCAGATCCATCCATATCAGACTAGCTTTCCCAAGCATAGTTAATGCAAAGTCATTTGAGTCATTTTATAAATCACCATTCATCTAACCCAAATCTATGAAAGGTTTTAAGGGGGTTTGGGGAGAAATTGGAGCCAGTCAAAGTGAGCTCATATACAACCAGGATATCATATCTCAACCGAAAACCTCAAGGCAATAGGTTATGAGTCATATTTTTGTATATAATTAACATTGTTAGTTTATACCATATAACCAATCGGTTGATTATAGTTTAGTAATAAACTAATTTAAAGGCATTCTTTATCTTGTACATTTTTAGATGTATATGATAAAGTCTATGGGATAATTATACATTACAAATGAAATTATGATGAAATTATAATTATGATATTCATATTCCATTTACATATTATCTCTAAATTATTGTTAGTCATTATTCTATTGAGAATGGACATTAATAGAATATAAAAACTAGCAAGTATTATGTTTTTCTTTATAAAGGAAGTAGTCTGTCTTATAAACTAAAGTATGGAGATACTTGAACAAATATGTAAGTGCTTACTAGAGAACAAATTCATTGAACTAATCTCATATAAGAAATCCATTTGAGACATTACTTGTATGTCTATGAAAATTTTCATTGTGATAATTATATAAGAGGTTATTTGACTTAGATCTCCAAACTTATCTTGTATAAGGATTGTTATGTTTTGATATTACTTATGACATGTTCTAATCAAGGATAGCTCATTGAATAGTCATTGGATATAGCATGAACTATATAGAGGTAGTTGAGTGATCGATATAGAATTCATCACCCTAAATTAATCAGGGTGAATGTTCTATTATTCTCGACTAGTATTGATTCGAAAAATCCTTGACTAAGGTGGAATGACGCTTTATAAATAGTTTACAAATGTCATTAAAACCAATTACTAATAGTGGAGAACTAATATGATTGAACTCAAATATAGTGGAAATTAATTTCATGCTTTATGTCAAATTGGAACATTATATGATTAAAAAAATTGAATTATATGAAAAAATCACACATAAAAAAGTTAGTCAAAATCACTTTGACATTCCTAAGTATTTGGATAGGCATGATGTGTTGCTAGATATCAATTTGATATATAGATATAAATTGTTTAATTAGAGAATTAAAGATAAATGAAAGAAGTTTAACTTATCAAATCCTAAATATGATTTAGGGTTATAATTTGTATCCATTTCCAATATATTTTCAAACCTAATTGGCCACATACAAAGAACGAGTTGAAGAGAGAAAAGTGTTTTAATCAAGTTGAACTTGATTTTAATGTTTGAGAAATTTTATGATTAAATATAAAATATTTAATAAATAAGGATCAGCATGAGATATTATATCTTCTTTTAGCATAATTGGTATTTAATTAGAATTATTTGTTATTCTAATTAAAGTTTAATTAAAATTATAATTTAATTTTAATTAAATTACTATAATGTTCCTAAACCTATTACAAATAGACTTAAACTCTAAGGAAGCTAGCACCCCTAATATAACCCTCTCTACAGCAGTTGCATAGTTCTTTTAACATGTTTTGTAGCTATGGTGACTGAGATGAGTCGATTTCAAAAACAGTTTAAGGGATACGACAAGAAAATGATCAAACTTCAGTATAAGATACGAATTATGACCTATGCTTTATTATAATTTATAGTTAATCACTACAAGAAAAGTATGAATTAGCGACGGAAAATTACCTACGGTAAAGAAACCGTTGCCAATTACCGACAAAAATCCTATATTCCTCGGAAAAGTTGTCTAAAAATTTTTCATTTAGCGACGGTAGCAATATTTGTCGCTAAACTCAGAAGAAAATGAATTGACTATGGTATTTAGCGACAGTATTTAATTATCGTCGGTGAATAAGGTGGGAAATGTTGGCAAAAATGTTTTAGTAAGCCGACGAAAAATGTCCGTCGATAATTCTGTCAGTAAATTCTAAAGCTATACATCGTTGTCCGTCGTCTGCTTCTGCTTCTGCTGAACATTTTTAAGAATAACAAAATGACATCGTTTGGTTTAATTTGTTATCCTTAAAACGTTTACCCGAGACCCTTTCCCTCCCACCTGACGTTTCCTCCTTCTTCCTCCTCCAGATATGACGTTGCTCATCGTGTGAAGCTGCCTTGTCGTTTGGTATTCTCTGTCATCTTCTCCGTGGAGCTGCTGTGTCTTCTCTGGCCATTGTCATCGTCTTCTCTAACGGTTTTCGTCAAGGTATTTTCGTCTTCTCCGTGCTCTTCTCTGTTGCCGAAATGTGCATTCGTGCTTGATTTTTTTGCTTGAATTAGAGTTAGTTTCATCTAGAAAACGGTTTTTGTGTAAATGTTTGTATATGGGATTAAGTTTCTGTATGGGCATGAGTTTGTGTTGTATGGGATTGATTTCCTTCAGCTTCATCAAGGTGAATTGTTGATGCCAAAGTCACTTAGCTATGACAATTGTAGTAGAGTCATAAAAATGAACAACTCAGTCTAACCTTCAATTCTCGTTCTTAATAGGAAAAAGTATAATCAATAGTGCATCACATGAGAGTTTTTTTTATTACTACAAGATGGTCATGGAAAATGAGATTGGAAGTGTTGCAAAGAATGTAACTAACCATTAGAGTAAGAAAAGGATAGGAAGACATCATATGTCATTCATTAAAGAGTGTATTATGAGATGTTTGAGAAGATAGAAGGAACAACTATAACAAAGGAGCCATTGGATACCTTGAAAAAACTCGTTCAAAGGAGCAAACGAAGTTAAAAAGGTAATACTCTAAACCTTGAGAAGTTACTATGAACTCTTACAAATAGGATCTGCTAAAACCATTTTCAAATACATTATTCGAGTTATTGCTTTGATGAATCAAACGAAAACAAACGGGGAGCTGGAGTAGGCCAAAGTTTAAAAAATGTTTTTACAAACACTTAAAACCCAGATTTGTGTTGGAGATTGATTCAAAGATTTTTAGGACCCTCTTAAAATTTGTGTGTTTAATGTGCTCTTTGCATACCAAGGTCATTGCCAACATTTACCTTATGAACTTGTAAACAGTAGATTTATATGATGCTTTTGAGAAACTTGACAATTTTAGGTAAAAAGTTGGGGTGTTTTATGAGTGCTCCTTACAAACCTTTCATGAATCAATGCTCGGCTTCTTTATATGGTTCTTCACATTTTTGCACAAGTTATCTCTTGCAATTATGCATGCATTGTCATCTTTGTCTTGTTCTCTCGTTTTGACAGTATAGATGAATTGAGGTGGCCCATTTCCATGTCACTAACCACCACATACTATTGATTCAACTAGGGTTTAATAATGTCATTTCAGCTTATTAGTTTTTTAGTTATTAAATATCATTATTAAAAAATATAATGATATTTAATAATTAAGTTAAATATGTAATTTTCATTCCGACTTTTCACAAAGTCATCACCATTATTTCTGGTCTAATTTTTTATTCCAAATGTTATTAAAATAGTATTCATTGAAGTAACAATGATAAGAGAGTGAGCTTATATTAAATTTTCGTTAAATGGTAAGATGAAAATAACGCCTTTAGTCAATACTTAAAGAAATTGTTTTTGCAACTGAATCATATGGTTTGAAATCAATATGAATGCCTAGAATGGATCTTAAGATTAGAAGTTGAGATAAACTTTTTAGAATTGAGTCTATGACTTCAAATTATCATCAAATCCGAAAGTTTGGCCTTAAGGCTTGAAAATAAGATGAAATGCTTAGAATTAGGTCATAGGATTTGGGTTAAAAAGAAATATCTATAATGGATTTTAGAATTAGAAATTAAGAAAGAATACCTGGAGTTGGTGCTTAGGACTTGAAATTAAGATAAAAATCCTAGACTGGAGTCTTAGGACTTGAGTTAAAAATAAATACCTATAATAGATCTTAGGATTTGAAATTAAGTTAAAATTCTTAGACTTGGCTGTTAGGGACTTGAAATTAGGATAAAATAACTAGAGTTAGGTGCTATGAAATTAAGATAAAATACTTAGGTCGGATCTTATAAGTTGAGCATATTTTTTATTTTCTTTTGAAAATAGAGAATGTCTAAGGTTTAGTGAAAAGTGATCCTTTGTAGGTTTTTAATTGAACTTCCTATAATCAATGAAAATAAGTCAATTAGTTTGGATGCGTGAAGCCAATTCATTTTCTTAATTTGAACCACTGTAACATTGTACTTGTTAGGAACCACTTCTACTAGACTTACTCACTATATAATGAGAGCCAAGCATATTGTTAAAACAAAAATTACATTTTCGTAGCCTAGGTTTTAATGAGTATAATTACATGACATAATGTAGATTTTATTACTAAATTCCATTCCTTCTTTTGTCTTTAAAGCATTGGTGCAATGTTAGGAGAAGAATAATCGTATGTACTAAGAATATAAAAGTCAAGTAGAAACATTTACTCATTTACATATACAACAACATCCATAACCACTATTTTACAGTATGTATTAGTATGATCATCCAATTAAATAATAACATCAGTTTCTTTGGAAGTTTAAAAATTTAACAAAGTGTACACATATAACAACACAATGTTAATGGATGCTTCTAAATCTAGCATAGGTCTCCTAAATGGCCTGTACCCATTTTATAAAGAATGGTGAACATATCTCGTTCATTGCACTTAAGAGGATTTTTTCATTAAAATACTGACCAGACACTCTCGCCTATTCTTATCTTCTTATTGCTATTTAGTTTTCTTTTGTTAGGATATATCTTCTTTAAAAATTTTGTATACCTTGGTATGTGCTTGATGGCATTTAATAAAGGGATGTTGACTTTCACTAATCTATATCTTTTTATGATTCTTTAATGTTTTTAAAGGCAAATGACTGGATTTTCTTACAGGACATGGCGGCAATCAAATGTTATAACTAAGACTTCTGAACATGATTTTATATCAATTTACGTACTCCTTTGAAATTGATTGTCTTATTTGCTTTGTCCGTAGTTATCTTATTTGGCCGTCATCTTTCAGGAGTTGCTCCTTCATCAACTTCCTTCACGTATTTCAGAAAGATCTTTCTATTTGTCGGTTAAGGTAAGTGATTTTGTTATTTACAAGTTTTTTGTGTAGTTAGTTTAATTTGAGTATTTTTTGCGGTTTGATCTTCCTACATTTTTTATGTAAATGGCCTGTACCAACCGAAATTTTTTCTTCAATGAACTTCGATTTATCAATGAATTAATATAGGATGACTTATAGTTGCAAATCAATCCGTTATTTCATTGATGATCTATGAAATGATTAGGTGCTCTTTACTTTTCATGTGCGAATCTTTTTACACATTTATTTTAATATAATACTAATTTTATTCTAAACTTATTAGATAATTTGAATATGTTACAATAATTTTTTAAAATAAGTATTCATATTTTTATGAATACTTACTTTATTTGGCACTATTACATATACTATTTAGGTTAAATATCAAACTTCTACAATTTAATTCTATTCTAACATATATGATTAAAAAAATAGATATGTAGTTAATAAATAATTTTGATCTTAACCCATAAACCTTAACTCATAACCCATGATGCAGCTCCTATGAGGCTTATCGGTGAAAAATACCACAAGTCTAGGAGTCACAATGAGAACTTGTTCTCTTGAATCACAAGTGTAATCTTTTCAGATTAATTCAGTTGGTTAAAACTTAGGGGAATCTTATGTAAAGTTTAGATGATTTGTAAATTTTGGCGAATAGGAATGATACTAACAATGGAATCACTGTTTTACATTAACAATTTTGCAAAAATGAGTAATGTTGATAGATCTTGGATATATAGACGATTAACACCTAATGGTTTCATTAATCCTGGGCTTGTTGAGGGAGTTAAAGCTTTTATTCATTATGCATGTTCTCAACTTGCATATATGGATAGGCCAATGATTAGCTGTCTATGTAAAAAGTGCAAACACATCCGTTTCCTTCCTACTGATGAAGTGTATGGGCATTTGCTGAGAAAATGGTTTGTCCCCAATTATTATGAGTGGACACGACATGGGGAATTGTTGATTTTTATCAACTCAATGGATACTCAAATACAATCGTCTATGAACTTAAATGAGTTTGAAGGGGGGATTGGAATTAGAACAAATTATGTGGGTGGAAATGAAAATCCTTATATGCAAATGGTTTGTGATGCAGCCAGTTATATCTTTGAGGAAAATATGAAAAATCTTGAAGAAGAACCAAACCCACTTGCAAATAGTTTTTTGATTTACTACAGTCAACTGATCAAGAATTATGGCCATATTGTGAGACAATGACCCAATTGTCTTCAGTTGCTCAAATATTGAACAAAAAGTCTAAAGGGCATATTTCGGACCGTAGTTTGGATAAAATTCTTGAATGGTATAATGAATCATTGCCTTCTGATCATACAATGGTTGATAGTTTTTACAATATGAAGAAATTTATTAGGGGTCTTAGTTTGCCTGTTGAAATAATTGATTGTTGCAAATTAGGATGTATGTTGTAATGGGGAG
This sequence comes from Erythroxylum acuminatum, assembly GCA_026284645.1. Taxonomy (NCBI): domain Eukaryota; kingdom Viridiplantae; phylum Streptophyta; class Magnoliopsida; order Malpighiales; family Erythroxylaceae; genus Erythroxylum; species Erythroxylum acuminatum. The sequence continues at coordinate 28,186,790 of JANKOD010000005.1, read as the reverse complement.
ATGATGTGGAATTACAAAAGTGTAAATTTTGTGGTCAATCTAGGTTCAAGCCTAGAAAGTGTTATACGAAACAGAAGTTAGTACCCTAGAAGTGGATGTATTATTTCTCGCTAACTCTGAGACTTCAAAGACTATATGCTTCTGACGTGTACTGTATCTTACATGAGATGGCATAATGAACACAAACAGGAAGATGGAATAATGAGTCATCCATCAAATGCACTGGCATGGAAACATTTCAATGACACCCATCTTGAGTTTGCAGTTGAAATTCGAAATGTTAGGTTGGGATTGTCGACGGATGGATTCCAACCTTTTGGTCAATCCAGCTAGCAATATTTATGATAGCCAATCATAATTACTCCTTATAATTTGCCTCCATGGATGTGTATAAAAGATGCATATATGTTCTTGACAATGATTGTGACAGGGCCTACAAATCCGAAGCATAGAATTGATGTATTCTTACAGCCATTGATATCTAAATTGCAACATCTTTGAGAATATGGTGTTCAGACATATGCTGTGTCTCTGAAGCAGAATTTTATGTTAAGAGCGACTTTGATATGGACCATTAGTGATTTTTCGACATATGCCATGTTGTCTGGATCGAGCATAGTGGGAAAAATGTCTTATCCTTATTGTGGCAATGATTCTGATGCGTTTTTACGTTCAAACGGGGGTAAAACATGTTAGTTTGACAATCACAGAAAATTTCTTCCTGCAGATCATCCATTTAGATGCAATATGTTGGGTCCCGATTCTTTTTTTTCCTTATTAAATAGCATGTTTAAATTTATTTTGAGGTTTAGTTTGCTTAATTTCTTTGGGTTAGAATATTTTAAGGTTTTAGTGCTTAGGTTGATGGAAATTAAATGGAGGGATTAAGTTTAAATTAGAGTTTTTTTATGTTATTAGAAATAAAAAGAATAAGATGGTATGGGGTCAATTTGGGTAGATCACTTAGGTTCTTTAAGTTTAAGGCTAATAAGGAGGGGTATTTTAGTCCTTTTAGAATCATTA
>JANKOD010000005.1:28162321-28185667 GCA_026284645.1 Erythroxylum acuminatum | reverse complement strand
TAAGTTTTCCAAATTCTGTTCACAAACAGGTGAACTGAGTTCAAGCATGTGATTGTTCTGCATGGGCGCACTATGGACTATTGTAAGTGGTTTTTGGGATTGTTATAAGATTGAAGATGTAATTCATGATGACATTAAAGGTTCAAATGGATTAAGAATGAAAAAAAAAATTATAACCCTTCAAAGTTACATGCTCACTCAAGTTTCCCGATTTTAAGCAAGAGAGTTGGATTCCGGTAACGGGATTCAACACATATGTGACCTTTTATGCGTATGAAAGAAATGAGAAGAAATGATGCATGGACCATTAATTGGTTTCAACATATGTCCTTGTTAAGATATTTGAACAAGGAAAGTTGAGCTTTCCCTAAACTATTCTTTTTTCACAAGTGAAATGTCAACATCAATGGAAATTTAGAATAAACTATGTTAAATGAATGTTTTGAATGCTTATGATATGCTCAATGTCTAAGAGTAAGTTATTTTTTTTTATTTTCCTAATGTATCATTTTCGTAGAGTATTTTCTTAAATATCCTCCGGTATGTTCAGGAATATGCTTTATTGGAGTGGTATGTTACAAATTTGGTATCAGAGTAATATGTTTGGCATCCTTAAGGACATATGTGAGCATTTCAGCATGGCATATATTAAGAGATCCATATAGTGATCACTATTATTGTTTGTTATAGGTCATCTGCTATAGGAGACCGTGTTATAGAATCAGCTGATCTTGAGTCAATAAGGGCTAATTGAGAGTCTCCTGTACCCCAGTCTGAGATGAGAGAAAGGAGATACAATAAACTTAGGAAGCAGGGAGCTGTAGACTTCTATGGAAGCACAGATCTTGCCGAGGCAAAGGGTTAGCTGAAAAGAATAGAGAGAGTGTTTGCTCAGATGGGCTATAAGGCTAATGAGAGATTCGACTATGTAGTCTTATTACTTCAAGGTCTAGCCTATCAGTGGTGGAAGATAGTTCCAGATTGTTCCCCCTGACCTTGCAGATTGACATGGGAGGATTTACTTAAGTTCTTTAAAGATAATTACATGCCAAAGATCTATCTGGACAGGAAGATGAAGGAATTTCTTGATTTGAATAGGGAAATCTCACAGTAGCTGAGTATGAAGTACGATTCAATGAACTATCTGGGTATGTTACTACTATGATCCTGACCGAAGAAGAAAAATTTAGGCGGTTTGAGGATGGTTTGAATTTGGAGATCAGGATAAGATTGACTATTACAAATCTGAATAGTTTTACCAAGCTACGAGCAACTTCGATTCGGATTGATTAGTTACTAAAGGAAGAATAAGGAGAGTATAGACAAGAGTTCAGGTCTAAGAGGCAAGGAGAGTTCCAAACTGACTCTGGTAGAAAATTTAGTAAACACCATAATAAAGCACCGCGATCACAGTTTAGATCAAGGCAGTTAGGGTTTAGACCTAAAGGCGGTTCTGCTCATTCTGATGTTGGCATCTGAAGGGGAGACTTATGGCAAACAATCACAATTGATTTTTAGTTGTAAACATTGTGGACAAAGACATGTTGGAGTATGTTGGAAGGTATCCAGAGCTTGTTATCATTATGGCTCCTTAGATCATCTGATTAGAGACTGTCCAACAACTTTAGGAGCACAGTTTTGAGTGAGAGGAGGATTAGAGATGGAGATGACTGTCCAGCATAACAGAGCCAGTGGAGCAAGAAAGAGAGGCAAAGGTAGGGATAAAGCAGCCTCAGCAGGTCCTAATGTACCTAGAACTGAGGTATGGAGTAACCAACCACAATCTCAGGCCAGATTTTTGTTATTACTAGACAGGAGGCACAGAGTTCCCTAGATGTTGTTGCAGGTGTATTACATGTCTTTGATCTTGAGGCATTTGCATTGGTAGATCTAGGATCTACGCATTCCTTTATTACCCCACATCTAGCATCTCAATTGCATTATGAGAGACAGATGTTGGAGTTTGGCTTAGAGGTGAGTACTCCACTAGGGAGTACTACAATGATTGGAGAAGTATGTAGAGGGTATATTATTCGGATTGACCAGGCTGAATTGAAAGTCAATTTGATAGTACTGCTGTTGAAAGAAATAGATCTTATTTTAGATAAGGACTGGCTTACTACTCATAGAGTTATGATGAATTGTTACGCTAAGGAGGTTGTTATTTAATCTCCTACTCAACCAAGAGTAATATTTCGAGGTGTTAGTTAAGCAGTACCAGCTAAATTGATTTCATCAATTAGCGTTGTTAGACTGATTTAAAGTAGATTTGAGACTTATTTGGCCTATGTGACTGATACCTCAGTTGAGCAGACATTACAAGATAGTCCTGTTGTTAGGGATTTACTAGATGTCTTTCTCACTGAATTGCCAGGATTACCACCAGATAGGGAAACAGAGTTTACCATTGACCTTGTCCTAGGTACTGCTCCTATATCTATTCCTTCTTATAGGATGGCACCTGTAGAACTTAAAACATAGTTGCAGGAGTTGTTAAATAAGAGTTTTATCAGACCTAGTGTGTCACCTTAAGGTTATGCATTTATTAAACTAGATTTAAGGTTAGGGTATTATCAATTGAAAATAGCAGAAATTGATGTACCAAATAGTGCATTCAGAACTAGATATGGACACTTTGAGTTTTTGGTGATGCCTTTTGGGTTGATGAATGCTCCGGCTGCCTTTATATTATTGATGAATAAAGTGAAGTGAATCACACGTTAATATAGATTTAATAATCAATATACAAATGCATAAGAAGGGGGGTTGAATTGTGTAATCTTTTTCACTAATCCCCTTTTTAGAAATTTCTTTAAAACTTGTTCTTTCCTCAAACTATTGAAAATCAATACTGTAAAGTATTTTCTAAATTCTCGTATGAAAATAGTAAGATTAAAAATTCAAAATTGAGAGAGTTGAGAGTTGAGAGAGATAGTTGAGAGAGTGATAGTGTCGACATAACAGATTTATACTGGTTCACCCCAAACTGTGGGTTACGTCCAGTCCTCTGAGATCTTTCTGAGATTTCACTATACTTCACAATGTTACAAGTATTCTTTGACTCCGAGCCTCTTCAGGTCTCTTACAACAAGTATTCTTTCACATTTAGCCTCTTCAGGCTATCTGCTTTTCGTCTTTCTACTGAAATAGTTTTTGAGCTTTTGTTACAGATAAGGATAGCTCTAACTTTTGCACAACAAAATTTCTAGCTTTTTCTTTTGAAAATCTCTAACTTCTCAAATCGCTAAGCTTTTTGCAGTCTTTGACTCCGATTTGTATTTATAGTCTTCATCTTCAACCGCTTCTTGATAACTGCTTCTTTCTTCTTGTTTCTTGATCTTTAAAGAATTAGTTATTCAGTTGAGTTCTGTAACTAACTCAAGCTGATTAGTCATCTGACGTGGTATAGGTTCGTCCGTCTTACTTCGTTTCGTCTGATTGTTATCTTGTGCTTCCATCTCATTTTCTATCGTCTGACTTTTATCTTCGCGCTTCCGTCTCACTTTTGGTTTTGCGCCTTCCGTCTCACTTTTGGTTTGCACCTTCTGTCTCACTTTTTATTCTTTCATTCCTTCCGTCTCATATTCTTTTGCTTCCATCTTACTTTCTTCTTTCAATATTATTTGGTCTTCAACAAAATCATTGACGTAAAGTCATTTTGACTTAACAAAGCTTGCCCTTTATGAGAAGCTAGAACATAGTTGCTAAGGGGCATGCAATTTCAAACCACACCAGGCTAATTATCTAGCCGTATTGTTGTGAAATCAAGTTTATAAGTAAGTCCCTTGCATAGATCAAATTTGATGTCAGATCATAGTGAGAGGTAATGGCTTCTTGCACTGAAATATCTTCTCTTATTCCATCCTTCAAGGCCATTAGTGCCTACGCCTCAAATAATGGTCCCAAGGGAGACTAATTATCATACCAAAATGAATTGAGGGAGCCATTCCCTACTTTATTTGATAATTTTAGTCTGTGAGGTTGTTTGAGATTCAGTAATATTTAAGAGACCAAGAGGAATCTAATTTGTTGTTCTACTCAATATGCTTCCTTGTTTAATATAATATGAATGAACCTTTCTCATCCATAGAGAATTTTTTTCCGTTAAGAGCCTCAAAACCCTCTTCATCATTTGGACTTGGCTTGAAGTCCTAATCGGAATAATTCCAAGTTTTGCTTCCCTTTTAGTTTTACAAACTTCAGTTCATTTGATTTTCAAAATTGAGTTGTTATCACCTTGTACAAACTAGAAGAATTTTCATATTATTCTATTGAATGTTTTTGTCAAGATTTTAGGGAACCATAAATGAGATGTCCAGTGAATATGTAAGTTGCATTAGACAAAGTTCACCAGCTGAATCCTACTTGCCATTGATAATGTTTTACTCTTTAGCTTACAAGTCTATTGTGTATTCTTTCAATAGTGGTTTCAAGTCTGAGAGAGAATGCCTTCTAGTAGTAATGGGTATTCCCAGATAAGTAATAGTTGGTTTGATCGATTTTAGCCTTGTTAAGCTAGCCAAAGTGTTTTCATAAGTTTATGTTCCACATAGATGAAAAGTTGGCTCTTGTCCTTGTTCAAAGATAGCCTTGGCATTGCTTTAAATGATTTTAAAGCTTCCATCAGTGTAGAAACTGAATTAGTGTTAGCTCTAGAGAACAACATGAGATCATTTACAAAGGATAAAGATAATATCTTTTGATCTTTGCATTTAGAGTGGAATCTTAATTTCCCATTCTTTATTAACTCACTGATCATCCTTATAAGCACCTCCATATCTAAGATAAATAGGTGGGGGAAGGGGATCTCCCTACCTCAGTCCCTTAAATCTCTTTATCATTTTAATTAGTTTCCCATTATTCAAGATACCAAATGAGCCAGTAGTTATACATTGAGCAATCCAATTAATGAAAGGATTTGGAATTCTACAAGCCTTTAATGTATTTGGGAGAAACTCCTAATCTAAAGTATCAAAGTCCTTTTGGAGATCCATCTTAATTCCACAATTCCTATTTATCTTCTTCTTGTTGCATCCCTTAAATAATTCTTTCAATAGGAGGACATTATCACATATTAATCTACACTTTATAAAGGCATTTTATGAGTTATACGGAACATGTTCAACTAGCATTTTCAATCTATTTGTGGGAAGTTTTGCAATAATTTTATAGATGAAATTATAATATGAAATGGGGTGATACTCTTTAATTGAGTTAAGGGAACTTACCTTTGTGATCAGAGAAATGTAATTCTTATTTATATCCCTTAATATAGATCCATTCCTAAAGAATTCCATAACTGCCCCAGTCTGCCTCTAAGTTTAATGAAAAAAATTACCATTATAGCCATCAAGGATAGGAGCCTTATATGGATGTAAAGAGTATAATGCTTTCTCTACATCTTGAGTCTCAAAAGGTTTAATCACAACCTCGACTAATTCAGGAGGCACTTAGCAATTAATGATTTTTTTCACCTAATCTAGACCTGAATTTGCTTATGATCTAATTCCAATTGTCTTTAAGAAGTATTTATAGGCCTCTTCTTGTAATTCCTCTCTAAAAGTGAGTATTTTGCCATTTTCATCCACTAAAGAAGTGATTCTATTGATATTCTTCCTTTCTAATAGAGCTTTATGTAAGAACTTGATGTTTTTGTCTCCATCCTTTAGTTAATTTGCACAAATCTTTGTTTCAATAATGAGTTAAGGATTCCCAATATGTTGGTTTAGTGATCCAATGCCTTGGTTTTTTCTCCCCTTAAGGTCTCATCTTAGGGTGCCTAATCTAGTTCCTCCTAACTTTCCCCGAATTCCTTTTAGCCTCCATCGTTTCATTTTGAGTGCTAGAACCATTAACTCTATTCAACTACTTTAATTCCAAATTTTTTGGTTATAGCTTTCTCATATATGCAAACATCTTAGTGCTAGATGTGCAAGCACTGGTGCCTTTGCTAATAGATAATTTAATCCATCAATATCAAATAGGTCATTATTAAATATAAATAGAAATATTTTTACCTTCTAGTTGAACATGTTTCAGATAAAAATTACTATGATCTAATAGAAGTGACTATTGAAAGTGACCTTACTCTCTAGAAACCTCTGCATCTACAACTAATTAACCATGGACCTATCTAAATTCTTTCTAATCATACACTTCCCTTTCTGCTTATTTATCCAAGTGAGCAGTTGCCCCTCCATTTTGAGGTTTGTGATCTGTATATAATTAACACATTTCCTCAATTCTACTATGTGATTTCTTAGGCATACTACATTCACTTTAGTTTTTCTTGAGTTTAACATGTAGTTGAAATCATCTACAACTAACCATATTTCCCTCATACTATCCCCTAACCTTCCTAGGTTATACCATAAGGGGGTTATTTGGAAGCTATAATTGAAAGAATACATGATTATAACTTGATAACTTACTTTAATGTTTTTCATCTTGGCTATTAGATGGATCGTTTATTATTCCACAATGACATGTTCAACCTGTAATTCATTAGAGTAAAAGGCCACCAAAATTCTACCATTGTAATGGCAATTATGGTTTGTGGGGTAGTTACAATCTTTCCTCAAAAGAGATGACCTCTTATAATTGTTTTCTTTTAGTGGTATTTTTAGGAGTCCTATTAAAATAGGTTTGAATTCCTTGATGTAATTATCCACCATTTATTATTTATTTGGGCTGTTGAACCCTTTTGTATTCCAAACAAATATTGACATTAAGGTAATGGAGTTTAAGCATTTTTTTTTCTTAGAACTTCTTCTGAAGACCTTCTTAAATTGTGTTTCAACCTTAATTTCTTCATTCATTTCCTTTTAACTTGAGAATTCCTATGAATCAACACCATCAGTAATAGCTTCCTGCATTGGAGAAGGTTGTATAGTTCTTTTAGAAGAGCTAACGTCCTTATCCTAGTCAGTAAAGCCCTTTCTTGTGGCATTTATAGCTTCTAAATTCTCCTTGGTTCCATTTCTCCCCTTTCTACCTCAATATCTTATATGCTTTTATCTTGAGTGGTGGTAGTAGTTTCATTACCAACTAGCATTACATCATAACTAGTTTCCACCTTATTTTTAGATTTGAATCTCCTTTCTATTGGCTTCCATTATTGATTAGGCTTTAAGATTTCAGGTCCCCAGTTGTAGATGATTATCACCTGATTCTTAAAAAATTTCCTTTCTTATCTAACCTCAAAATAGGGATTATTTCAGGTAGTTCCTTCCAGGTTTTCACCTAAATGCAAATCCTTACATAGTTAACCCTCTTCAGAGTAGTTGTTGATTAATCAATGCGGGGTTACCAATATAGCCTCCTAGGTTATTTAATCCACTGATAGTCCAATATTCTAGGAGAACATTGTGAATATTAGCCCAAATAAGGTCCTTCTTTTACATAAGGTCCTCTAGCTTCATCCCTAGTTTCCAAGATTGCAAAAGAAGTGGTTAGGAATTAAAGAACCAAGGCCCTATCTCTATTTCTTTATGAGCTAAAGTAAGAGAATTGAATCTAAACAAGAAAATGTTGTTATCAGTCAGTAAGACTTCCTACAATCTATGATTCTCCATTGCTTTGCAGCCCAAGTGCCTATAGGTTGGAAGGAAAGTTTCCTATCTATAAAGAATCCTAGCAGAGTTGCCTCCCATGTCTTCATGCCCTCCCTAAGTATGTCAAGCTCTTGAGCTACAATGGTCTTTCATTCAAACATTTTTAGAGGACAAAAGTGAAACTGCAGAGATGGAGAAGCATTATTTAAAATTTAAAGTACCTAAAATAACAAAAAATTAGAATATCATTGTTTCATGATCAAATACCGTAGAATATTAGGGACTAATTTCAAAAGATGAACCTTATAAAGAACTTTTAAGGGAAGTTAGGTAATGACAAGGAATTCCTTATAAAGCTTGTATTTTATTATGATCGAATTTGTTATTTATTGATATAGTGAAGTTGTTAATTATCTTGCAATTTTTTTAAAAGAGTACTTAAATCATAAAATATAACACTTCTTGATATACAAAAATAGTTACATGATTAAAATATATAACTTCCTTTATCTTAACACTAACTTGATAATATAATTTTTAAATTTATTTTATTGAAGATGAAATATTATAATGTATATAATATATTTAAGTCAAATTAGATTTTTTTGAAATGATTTTTTAATAATTCTATCATATTTGAACTTGTTATGAAATCGAAATAAGATACATTTTCACTTTTAGTTAATGATAAGGTTTTAAACTTGTAACGTTGAGGTATATGGTTTTCCGGGTTGTAGTATTTCTTAATGAAATATTAGAACTCAACATTTTAGTTCTAATATGAAATAAATATTTTACTAGCCATTTTGTTTTCATTCTGGATACAAATATAAAAACGTAAAACTCCATAGGACTTCTAATATAACCAGCAAAGGTATCAAGAATTTCATTAGACCTAAATATATACTTCGATAATTAGAGCCTTTAATTTTCATTTAACCTTTAACTTTTGTTTTCTTATTAAATCAACTAAAATACAACTTGTGAAAGAGTTACATTGGTAATTAAGAATAAAAATAATGTTCTAACAATATGGTTCATTATATTTTTCGGAGTAAATTTTATTATTTATATCTCCGTATATTACTTAAATTTATTAATAAATTAAATTTTGAATTAATTAAACCTTAAAATAAAAATGATATATGTAAGAGCGATAGGTGAGACCTTAAAATTTTCTTATTTTGATTCTATTTTTTTTAAAATTTTTGTTATAATTTATTTGTTATGAATTATGGTTGAAATTTTGTATTTTGGGGGTTTGATTGGACTATTGAATATATGTAATTATTAAATGATATAATCAAATTGAACTCAAATAGGAGAGTGTTAGCATATTAATCTAATACATTGTTAAATTGAACACTATTTACTATTTTAAATATAATTTTTAATAAACACATGGTATGAAATGATGGTAAGTGATATTGGCTATAAGAACCTCTAATTGATTGATGGTTTGAGTTTTGTAAAGTAATTTCTGAACCTGTCAAAATTTAGTTTATAAAAACTGACAAGGACTTTAATCACGGTCATGTTGGTCACGACTGATATTTTCAGGTCACCACTTCATAGGTCACCACTGTAAGATTCTTGTTGGTTACGGCAACGTTGGTTACGGCTGACACTCCCAGGCCACCACTCCAAGACCGGTTCTGATATCAATTAATAAGGACTTTAGGAGAGCCACATCCCAAAAGCTAATTTATGAGGATAAAGAGTCCAAAGTCCTTATAAATTTCATATCAATTTTGTATTTAACTAATATGAGATTCAAGTCTCATACCTTGCAATTAAATCAAACTGTAACAAAAACATATAAACCGTTGAAAATTGGCAATCTCCAAAGATAAAGGTCCCAAAAATGCAAATGAGTGATAGATAACATTTCAAAGGGATTTTTTTATTACTTTTATGTATTTTGGGGAATGAGGGCACTGATTAATATAATCGGGATTAATATATATCGGAAATCGGAATTCTTTCATTAAACAAAAGTTACGACGGTCGTCTTGTGCATGGGAAAAAAAGCTTACATGAAGATGGGGTTGGCCGAGTGGTGACACCGGCCCTCTTTTAATCCTATTTTATTATTATTTGTACAGTATAATCATTTTTAGTTTGACCCCTTGTGTGCTTACCCAGAGTCCAACATGAACACTTCCAGGCTCCAGGGTCCCCTGATGGCTGGCAGCTACAAAAATCCTTGTGGAAATTTAGACCAATGAAGAAGCACAACAACAAAAACCAGTACAAAACAATCACAAGTATTAACTTTTGACCCCCCTAGTCCACGATTGTTTCTGGTTTCCCAAGTCCTATCTTTTCATTCTCACCACTTTGTTCTTTCTCTGATCTCTCTTCTTGCCATGTAAAGACGGAAAGTAGAGGGAGAGACACAGAGAAACGTAGTCGAAGAGTAGAGAGAAAGTATAATGGAAAACGTAGCATTGTGGCAAGTGTTGACTCTTTGTGGGATTGTGTCGTGGGTCGTTGGATCTTCGTGTCTCAATGTGACCAAATATTTTAGATCTTTGTTTCAACCATGGGTGGCTCAATATGTCATCTCTGGCACCTCTTTAACCATTAAGATCCAGGTTTTCATGGGTGACAGAATTGTTCTCGGTTATTCAATTGTCTGCATCTATTCATTCATTCGTTTTGTTCCTTTATTTTGTTAATTTTCAGGTATTTTGCAGAAATACCAGCATGGATTTTTGGATGTTCTATTCTCTGCTTTGTCGTGTATCGTTTCTGTACCCTTCTACACTGCTTTTCTTCCTTTGGTTTTCTGGGTACTCTCTCTCTTTCTGTCTCTCTCTCTCTCTCTCTCGCGATGATTTTGAAACTTGTGGTGGTTGGTCATACTCATCATCTGAATTCCAGTGGCTTTTGGGTTATATTGTAGAGTGGGCATACCAAATTGGCTAGGCAAATGACCCTTTTAATGGCTTTCTGTGATTATGTAGGGAATTGCATAAAGGTACAGTTGCTTTCTTCCTGTCTTGATTCATACCATACCTGTGTATATTCTATCTTTCTAGAGGTGTATATTCTTTCTTTCTGGAGGAATAATGTCAAACTGTATTTTGTGCCTCACTGGTTTTTCTTCTTTTGTAGTATAGGACGTAGTATCAGCTCCTAGACCTAGTTGTCCTCCTGTTAGGAGGATAACCGCCACTAAGGATGAGGAAGACAATGCTTTAGAATATGGGTTGCCCTCTTCCCACACTCTTAACACAGTTTGCTTATCTGGGTATTAATCTTTCTTCTTGAAACCACAGCAATCTTTCAACTTGTATTGGAGGCAGATATTCTTGAGATGATACTAGGTTCGATTATGCCAGTGTCTCAATGGGTAACACATGACTATATTAGAAACGGTCATTACATGCCTAGAAATTTGAAATGAATGCATATATTTTGGAGTTCAGCTTCTTGCTTGTTGGTTTCTAACGGTATGCGTGTCAGTTGTTACCATGCTTGATTTACACTCATGTGCTGCATCGCTTCAAACTTGTATGCAAAAAAAGACATTTGGTTTTGCATGAATGCTTTGACATTTTATTTCACTTTTGTCACAGTCCTTTAACCTCCCTTTTAAATGGAAATGCGCCAGGTATCTTTTGCATTATGTCCTCTCTTATGCCAAAATACAGGACATCTCCTTGCAATTTGTTGGATTTACCATTGTTTGTTTGCTTGTGGGCTTTATTGGTTTAGGTAAGTGTAATTGTCTTCTGTAAGTTTTTGTCAGCCTCTATTGTTTTCTGCTGTTCTCAATCTGGACAATCTAACTTCTTTTGTTTCATAGGAAGAATTTACCTAGGTATGCACAGTTTAATCGACATCCTGGGCGGCCTGGCTATTGGATTGATCATTCTCTTTTTCTGGCTGACAGTCAATGAGTTCATTGACAGTTTCATTGTCTTCGGACAAAATGGTAAAGTAATTTCCACCTTAAGTATACAACCTAGTCAATTATAAGTATGTGGAAAAGATATAATTTTTTTTCCTTGTCAAACCATGCAATTAAGTTACTAATATTACTTAAAGGGAAACTTAAATAAGTTCATTAAGGTAGAAAGTGAAGACCAGTCATATTCTGACTGGTCTTACTTGATAATTTGAATTTCTATATGCACATTTCCTCCTCTGAAAAGGAAAAGCATGTGTTCTATCCCAAATGTTTTTTGTATGCATATTAAAGTATCAAAGATAGTTGATACAAATCAAGTGGCTGAGCAAGTTGCGAAAATAGGATCAATGGGAGGGTGCCTGACAGTTAGACCAAGTTATTTACTTGTAGAAAAATAATACAGACTTGATCTTTATGAAAATTTTTATTAGGAGGACCTTGTTGAACCAAAATCAGGATAGGATTGCCCAGGTAGCATTCCTCACAAAGTGGTCAGTGTTGTGCCTCCGAAGGTAGAAAATTTGCTATAAAAGCAAGCAATTTTGGTTTACTGACAAACAGAATGGTTTTATCAGCCACTCTTTCCATAAACAAGGGGGCATGAAATTATGTGGAAAAGGTAGAAAATGCCTAGAAAAACATTTGGGATCATTCCTCTTCCCTAAGAAAAATGGAGCTTCATGATATGCTTGAGAGTTGGTCTTCTGTCTGTAATTGTTGTGGGGTGGAGCTGCAAAGTATGATACATTAGTAACACATATTTCTCAAATTGCTTATCTGGTTGAATAGCCCAAATGTGAGCATCATTTGTTGCCATTTTAGGTTCACATGGTTTTATATAAGGTCTGATCTAATTGAGCTTCTGGCCTGCAATATCAAATATTGAATTTACATATGAGAATTCAGAATATGATATACATTATCTGATCTGCAGTTACTATATTCTGGGCTGCTCTTAGCTTCTTGTTGCTCTTTGCATATCCAACTCCTGAGCTACCAACGCCAAGCTTTGAATATCACACAGCCTTCAATGGTGTTGCATTTGGCATAGTAAGCAATTATTCATCAATTTGACATCATAAATACTTGTCTTTGTACTATAAGAATTCCTTCCTCAGTCATTTTACGTTTCCTTTATCATATTGGTGCTAATTACCTTGTTCCAGAATATGTCAACGGCATGTAAATATGAAGAGCGAAAGCTATGTTGTCTGATATTTCAAACATGAATCAACGTAGTATTTGAGAAGTACTTAGGTCATGGTTAACAAACTAGTGGAGATTGATTTCCCGATGTTGTGCCCATAGATAATGATTTGACTCTGGAAAGTGAGGTCATTATAGTAAATACCATTATCATTATGTATCCAGTTCTAATGAAGAGGATAAAGGTAATAGTTGTACACACTAAAAGAGAATAGAAGAGAGGAGATTTTTTTATGATGCGAAATTGGAGATTCCACTACTGATTTGTCTTTAATCACAACATGAGTTTTGTTTGTGTTTTACATCACTTAAATATTGTTATAGAGAAACTTGAGATCTGGGGTACAATCCTTGACATGTGATCTCAAGAGGCAGACTATTGCGGTTCTGGAATATCATGTAATTGCCTCCAGAAACGATGGAGAAAATAACATAATTGTTGTAGGAAAATTGTCAATTAGGATAAAATCTTCATTTTGAGCTTTTATTTCATGCTTTTTGACACCCAATAGATCATCAATACATGAGGGAGAGCAGTGTTATTACAATTACAAATTCATTCACTAAATTTTATCAGGTTAATGTAGTGGATGAGAATTAGTGTTTGCTTTGACAACTCTGTATTTGGTTCCTAATAACTCATCTTTTACTTTTAGGACTTGAAACACTTTTTGATCTCAAGGATTGGTTGTGGTGATTATCTCATTAATATGTCATAAAGAGTAAATCTGCAATGTTGTTCAGGTGGCTGGGATCCAGCAAACCTTCCATCAATTCCACCATGAAGCTGTCCCTCGCATATTTACTCCGCAGCTGACATTCGGGGCATATTTTGGGAGAGTGCTTGTGGGAATACCAACTATTCTCATAGTGAAGTTCTGCAGCAAGGCTCTGGCTAAGCGAATTCTTCCTGTCATATCAAAACCCTTGGGAATACCAATAAAATCAACATGCTATGTCCCCATGCTAAATGCTAAAAAGTCGGATGAACCAGGTTACATCAACAAACTATACTTCTTCTCCCGCCCACACACATTTGATGTAGACACAGGCATTAGATTCCTGCAGTATGCAGGCCTTGCCTGGTCAGTGGTAGACCTTGTACCATCCCTGTTTTCTTATCTAACATTGTAATGTTTGATGAGTACTGTTCTTCCTGTTGTTAAATCCTACTGTCCCATCAGCAGTAGGCATAATCCCCTCAAGTCTTCTTTTCCCTTCTCAACATCTCTTCCCATGAGCTATCATTTTTCTTTTTGTTGGAAAATAACTTGGTAGACAAGCAATTAATGTGAGAAACCATAGATTTTGATATTCATTATCGATTAGTCACTGTTGGATGTTGATATCCTAAATCCATTCAGTAATTTGAAGCCATTAAGATTTTATCCTCAATATCTCTTCAAATAAGGCGGCTAGATAAAGTAATGAAGAAGCCACCCTTATTGGACAAGTACTTGCAATTACTAGCTATAGCGTCATCAGATATTCGGTATTTGTGCATATGCCAACAATTGCTTTAGAATGAATTACTGCAAGATTACATGCAATAACCTTCCAAATTCCCTTTTCCATAACAAAAAATTTTACGAAATTATTTCTCAGACATGAATCATTTGGTTATATAAAAAGTAATAGTGAAATAATCTGTTTTCCAAACCTCGATCCTATGACATTGATATATTCAAACGACTCTTCTACAAAAGTCCAAGGGAACAAAATGGCAAAGGATGAGCCATTCATTTACCAACCCTGACAATCGTAATGACTGGTAAAGTAGAGTCTTAACGAAATCAAAGTCTAGCAACGAATCTACTAAAATTGTACACTCTAATGACGATGGTCTCATCAGCTTTACCCAGTTCTCACAAAATGCACTGCCCAGTGAAGTTTCAACTAAAGGACCAAAAAAGAGGCATCCAGACTGTCAAATTTTACATGCATTAGAATATGTAACCATTAACAAAAAGAAAGGTAGAAAAAAATACAAATTGAAAAAATCTAGTAGAAGTCTTGCAACAAGGACAATTATACATCTCAACATGTGGAGTCGGGAATGAAGGACATCACATGGCAAATAGCTTCCTCATAGGAAGTAATCAGGTGTTCTACGAGTAACATCGGGTTCTCCTCTCCTAGGAGCTGGCTCAAACTGACAAGACACCAAAAACAACATTAGGTAACGCTACAATACATGTTATCAGATGGCAAGAAAAACTTCTCTTGTCATTTTTCTATGGAGTGAGAGAGAATGAATGAGCTACCTGGATGAAAGTATGGCCCTTGCAGTCATCAACTTCCAATATGGAGGCCATATTCCCACAGCGGTAGCAATAATTAGGAGCACTAAATATAGTCACCACCTTCTGTTCCTGCATCAAGGAAACACTTTGAGCGTTAACTAATTGTTTTACGGAACGTAAAAACCAGAGCAAAACTGATCAATCTCAAACAATAGCATTACATGTGCCCAATTAAATCCATCCATGACAAGCTGATGTGCTCTAGCAATCAACTTCAAACTGTTTGTGTGATTGAATTGCTCGGATATATCCTGCAGGACAGCAATGACGTTATGGAAATTAGTGAAGTCTGTTCTGGTCATCTGGGTCAGACCCTATGCAGAGGACCAACAAAACAAGTCCAGTTTGGTTTACCTGGCCAAAAGTATACCCAGCACCACGAGGTGATATGCCCCAACCACAGCGATCATCTGGGTCAGACCACAACAGATCACACATGGCTCCTTCGTGAGGAACCTCTTGAACACGATCAAAGCTCCTAATGTTATCAAGGGTTTCTATTGAGGGGGATAAACCGCCATGTAGACAAAATATTTCTGATTCAACCTGACAAACAGAATAATATATGTTAACTGAAAATAGTCTTTTGACCAAATTAAGGAAGAGAACTATAGAAGTGTTAAAAAAAATTTCATGCACAGCATAGAGACAACCAAACTTGTGTTAGTTGCAAAAGTCACGAGCAATTGTAGCAAGTCTTACTAACCAAGGCAGTTAATGGGAAACAGTCAAAGAGGTCAGTGAAGATTTTCCAAACATTTGCATTGCCATACCTGGAATAAATAATCAAAAGAAGATAACATCATAAATTCGCAAGAGAAGCTAAGAACACGTATAACTTCCATGTTTGTGGCAAAGTAGCCTTAATCATTCATATGGCTCCAGAAAGGCCACTTTGGGAGCTCAGCTTAGGTAGAAAACCTTCAATTTCCCTGTGAACACTTGTAACCAATGTAAGTTTTTGAAAATCAAACTTTGTCTTTTCAATCAGCCACCCTAGACTAGAGAAAAAATTTATCTGAGTCACAAGGATTTACTCAATTGTGATTCATGACAAAAGCAATTACGCACCACAACCGGAAGACATTTCTGAGCAAGATGATTGAAGTTGTCAAATATTAGAAAAATAAATTAGCAATTAGGATATGGTAGTTCTTTGGCATTCTCCTTTAACATTTAACCAGAACATTAACATCACAAACCTCAAAAAATTTTAACAACCAGACATACAGATACATGACCAGCTTATAGACTGTAAGGCATTATTTACATTTTATAAAGGCAGTGCTAAAATGAACAAAGGGCAAAAAGTGGCTATTACTTAATACTATTGCAAAATTCATATTGTACATAAGCAAATCCTCATCTTCAGAAAAGCAAAAGCTAATGTCAGTATACCCAATGCAAAAATCATTCTTTCAGTTCTATGTTTATGCAGGCTTGCTAATGAGTGTCGTCTTGAGTTCTTATATCAATGCATTTTCCATGAGTAGAACGTTCTAAATTTCTAATGGAAGTTGTTCATGGAAAACTCACTTTCGTAGGCATTCATCGTAAAAACCATACACCTGTGTTATCTGCCAGGAGAAAAGAAATAAAGGATGAAGCAATAGGAGGCTCAATAGTCGATCAACAAACTGCTATTCAACGTTAAGAAATGAAGTGCAAACTTTAACTAGCCAAAATCTAAGGGTGCATAATTTTATGTAAAACATCTAACGACTAAAAAGAAAAAAATAAAAACCTCAAAATTTTAATTAGAGAAAATATGATAAAAAAATTAGCATTATGTAACATGACTGCTAACATTATTTGAGCTTTCTTTTCCACTAAAGTTTAATTACATGAATATATTATTCCTATGAAAACACTCAAATTAATATAAATGGTACAGAACAAATACTGGCCTCTTTGGTACGCCATTTCCACATATAAGTCTAAAATATATTTTTAAAGAAAGAAATGTGAGGCCACAGTAAGAAAAGTAAGGTACCTGACGACTTTCATGATTTCCTCTAAGAATGGTAATTCGATGTGGGTAACGCACTTTCAATGCTACTAAGAGCTGGATGAGACAATTTCATAATCACAAATATTAAAACTCATAAGTTGGAAATGTCTTGGGGAAGCATTAATCCAAATAAATATAGGAAAAAAAACTTTTGCAGAAATAAGTTGGAGAGAGCAAGAGTATTAGTAAACGAATATATCCATATTATATCAACCTGCATGTCAAAATGAGCCATGTTGAAATTCAAGGGTTGCCTACTATGAAGGTTGACCCAAGTATGAGTTTAATGCCCAACACTAAAGCATGAAGCACTTACTCCAGACCGACAATTTTGCTGTGCCACTAACATATTTCAAGATCAGCCATATGAAGTCGAGAAGGTGAAACAATAACTAATGTGAGAAAAAAGGAACGGCTAATTGATGACCAACCCAGCTTTACATAAAAACAATGCCACTAGTTAGAAAATGGTTGGCTTCTCCATTCTGGATAGCAGCAAAGAAGATTATATGCATCATATCATCTCTGCCACAAATTTTACAGATAATATATATAATAGAAAAGCAACTGATTAGACAAAAACATACCGAAACAGTTTCAACAGAGTAATAGCCACGATCAACATAATCTCCCATAAATAAGTAATTGGTATCCGGACACTGTGAATAAGATGTTAAAGAATGGTCACAAATTGCCAAATCCATAATAGGTGTCTGAATAAAGTATGCAATTAAATATAGAAATAATAATTCGATTGTTCTGCCTGCCTCTGTGTTTGAGAAATATAACTTGGTATCAAATGATCAACAGACTGAACATAATACAAACTTATCAAACATTACCAAAGAAAGCATTTTCATGCAGGATTTTACCATCCCATATGACATGAAGAAAGCAAAATTAGAGTATTTTGACTCTGATGCATCAAAAAGGACACTCATTTGATCAGTGAGGGAAAAAAGTGAAACACAAATATGACAGGTTGTTGCAGATGAAAATGAATATTCACATTCTTTCCTAATGAATATGAAATATTTAATTTCACGGTAGTGCAGCTAAATGAATGAACATAAGCAGTTTCCCTGACCATTTATTTGATTATACCTCAGAGGCACTTCAATCTTCAAAGAATTGGCAGGCTCAATAAAATATTCTAGACAAGCCCTCAGCTGAAACAGAAGAGTTAAAAATACAAAGCGGTCATGTTCAGAACTGATACCTTCCCTCCAATTTGAAAAAGCTCTGCAAGATCATGAAACTGCCCATGAATATCGCCACAGATTGTCACAGGGCTTTTCACAGGCTGTGATACAAAACAATTTAGTGATCAGTATTACTGAAATTATCCAGACAAGTCATCGACATTTCAAAAATGCATGAGCGGAGTACAAACCTAGCATTATCCACAAATATATTCCAGAATTAGAGTTTCAAAGATCAATCAAAACATCCAAGAAGTTAATAGTTCCAAAGATCATCATTCCCTCAAATGAGGGTAAGAAGCTAGAAGTTAATAGTTTCAGAGATTATCATTTCCTCAAATGAAGGTAAGAAACTATACCTGCACGTTGCTTTCTTCCATCAGGATCTCCTTAGCCTTCTCACATAATGCTCTGACCTACATGTAAAAAAAATTACAAACCATAAGCCACATCATTCTAAATGCAAAGATTATGTGTTTGAGTGCAAACACACAACTGCGTCATTCTTAAAAATAGCACACACCTGCAATCACAAACAGGGAATATAAACATTGACAGAGAACATAACTATAGAATATCCCTCATGATCAACTACTGATGATTACTTAAAGACGCTAGATTTTCCATCACCGTTTTCCGCTCAAGCAAAGTCTAGATGATGCGAACAATAGGGACTTAAATGAATTGATGCCATATAAAAAGAAGTACAATCAAATGCCTAAAACCAGAAAATTACGAACCTTTCCGAAATTCACTAAAAGATAATCAAAATAAAAACGTTAAAAAATTGAAGTCCCACGATTCATCCCCCTACATCTTTTAACAAATTGTGAAAAAATAAAAGAAGTATAATCGATTATTATAATTCAATAAGCTGAACCAAATTAGCCCACAACAATAAGAATCAACCACACCGTTCCCATTGCCAATCCACAATTATCTGAAACCAAATACGGTAATAATCGGATCAAACCTGAGGCTCCGAGAGTGGCTTGCACTGCATGAGCTGGGCGATGTTTTCGTCGAGATCGATGGCTGAATCCGAAGATAACGAGCTCGCGCCCATCGTGATTGACGCTAGTCTACTCTCGAATTGAAGAGAATAACTGGATACGGGATTAGGGGAAACCCTAACCCTATAAGCGAATTGGGTGAGGTGTTCTTAGTGCTCTTCGCAGTTTGGCTTGTGCTGTGAAAGTGAGAAATGGAGAAAGCGCGTGACGGAGTGAGCGAGTGAGATAAGTTGGCTAAGAAAAAACTGGAGTTTTCGTTTTATTTTGAAAAAAGATTTATTTATGTCCTCGCACTTAAGTCCAGACCATTTTTGTCAAGTCACTCAAATTATAAAATTAAGGATAAATTATAAAAATTTCTCAAAAATTTCTCATCTTTTTAATATTAAATCAAATTTAAAGTAATGCTAAAATCAATATCACATATAAAGCACCAAATTTGATATTAAATTTAGTTTTATTACGGTATGATATTATTATTGGTTAATATTGAGCATCATTTCTATAATTTTTAAAATTATAAAATAATTTATAAATTTTATAAAATTATAAAATAATATCTCGATATATTATGTTATACAATTTTTATCTTTATTTCAATCATATCTTAATAAATCATAAGAATATAAATTTGATATAATAAATAATTCTTTATTTTTATTAATATTATTTTCAAATATTTTTATAAATTAAAATAAATTTAATTTCAACTTATTATAATATTTTTCAAATGTATATATTAGAAAGTATATATATTATCAATATAAAATATAAAAATTTTAAAAAACATTAAATATGATTGTATTAAACTAACATATTTAGTTATGTACTCTATAATCATTTTGTATTAGCCAAATAACATGAAAATTTATTTAATACATTCTTATTTATATTTTATTATTTATTAAATAAATTATAGAAAATTTTATCATATTTCTTTTTATGTATAGGTAATTATTGTTTTATATAGGATAAATTTTAAGTTCTTTCAATTTAGTCCTTTTTTTAATTTAAAATTCTGACCAATATTTGACTGGTATTCTGGTTACTGGTCGCTATTGATCAATAATTCTTTCAATATAAAACTTTTTTGTGCAATACCAGTTGGTATCGTATGATATGGTATTCTAAATAAAGATTAAAATATCTAAACTTTCAATTTATTACAAAAATAACTCACATTAAATTTCTCGTTAACATCACATTTTTATATTGGCCAAAAGGACTAAATGAACCCTAATGTTTACAATAATGTACAAAATGGATCCTAATGTTTCATGGTGTTCAAATTAAACTCTAACATTCTTAAAACGTTCAAAATGAACCATAACGTTTTGAAAACATTCAGATTGAACCCTGACCACTAGCGGTGTTAGGGTACTATTAGTTATTTGTTAATGTGGAAAAAAAATTGCTGACGTGTTTTTTTTTTATCTTTTAGTTGTGGGACCCATCAGAAGCTAATTTGAATATTTTTTGACGGAGTTGGGTCCTACCTCTAGCTTGAATGCAGCATTTTGGGCGATATAATCGTTGAATTGGAGGTAGGTCCCACATCCAGTTAAACGTTGCATTTTGGTCGGCTTATGAAGAGGAGGAGACCTTGCGGTTTGTTGTTAAACATAGTGCTCCTCGCTTAGCTTTGAAGTTAAATATAACATGGAGGCGCATCGTTTTGAACATTCAGTTAGATACTACATTTGCTTCTTCCCTCTTCCTATATACATCCCTACTATGCCAAATCTCCCATCTTCTTCAATCATACAATCCTTCAAACAATTTCAGTTACAACGTAATTATTTGTTATTGTCGCACACACCAACGTTAGAAGCAACTCAACTCACACACACTTTGGGTGTCTAAACAAGAAGTCGACATTTCATTGTGGTAGGTCCATTATTGTTTGGGTTTTATGTTTTTAAATGTGTGGTCCCCTAAATCTACTTGTTTGTATTCTTGTTTGTTTATGATTGTATGCTATGGTCCCCTAGGCTTGTTGAGATGTTGGATGTTAGCTGTGGTTCCGTATGTATGCGAAGATTGAAAGTTGGTAGTGAATGTGTTGATGTTCTATGATATAGTTTCGTTTGTTTTCCACATTTCAGTCAAACTTTCACCCAACTAACTTGGAATAATAAATGTGGTCCATGGAAATTGATGATGTTATAAAGCCAATTTCTGCCTCTACACATATATTTAATCCATTGCTTACAAAATCATTACTCCAATTTCTCATTTGTTAACTGCTTACAAAATCATATCTCCCTATTAATTACTTACAAAATCATTAATCCAATTTCAATTTTAATCCTTTAAAGTCAAAATTGATTACATAATAAGATTTTATGAGTTGCACCCTTAATTTTAGGTGATAAAACTATAATTTACATATAATATACCTTTATCTTAAATTTTAGATGTTCAGTAATCTGAATGTTCAATTATAAAGTAAACATATTTGTAGAAGTTGTATGAGATGTATATTACACTAAGACATGAATATTTATTGTATTTCTCAACTATGTAAGCCTATCAATACGAAATAGTATAATCAATAAGTTGCCACTTTGCATTGCGAGTTTTGAAGTTTATGAACACTCATAATTTGACCATATATTTTTAAGTTTTGACTTTAAGAGTTGACATGTTGTATGGAGTAGGTGTAATGTTTTATAGATGAGTAGAGAATATAAGTGTAGTTTGCGACAATTTATGATGCATAAGCTAATATTGATAATAAAAAGATGAATTAGAATGGAAATAAGTTGTTGATAATGTATTAGTATAATGTTACGATGCATGATTTATAGTATTTTAAATTTATTTATGATGCATGATTATTAGTTTAAGCTTATTAGGATTATTTTATCAAATTTGAAATGTTTAATTGCTTATGTTATCCTCTAATTGTATAATTATGCATGTAGTATTTATTATAGTGTTGATAATATCATATAAATCTATGCTTTTTGGCGACACACTAGTCTTTATATATTTGTTGTAAGTAGGTGTATGATGGCCGAATTTGGAAGCATAAAGTTATTTTATGGTGGAAATTTTGTTGTAAAGCCAGAGTTAAAATATGTTGATAGGGAATCAAGAGTTAAAATATGTTGATAGGGAATCAAGAGTTAAAATATGTTGATAGGGAATCAAGTATTTTTGATAAAGTAGACCTGGATTTTGTTACCTGTAGGTAAGCCTGTGAGATAAGGAAAGAGTTAGGATACCTTTAAGTCGATAAGGCATATTACAAAGTACCCAGTTTTGAGTTTAGTGAGTCTTTGAGGTTGATTGAATTAAATGAAAGTTCTCTAAAGCTCATTAATTTGATGAAAATCCACCTAATGATTGATGTATATGTAACTTATATGTTAGACACCCCATCATTTGTACCAGACGTATTGCCAATATCTGGAGGAAAGGATGGAGATAGGGACGGTAAGGAGGGAAGTTGTGGAGCTACTGAAAGTGCTGGTTTAGGAGTTAACGAAGGAGTTGATAAAGAGGTGGATGATGACGAACATGACAAGGGTTTTATACAAGTTGAGATTCTTAATGACCACTAACCTACTGATATTGAGTCGATAGATTTTGATAGTTTTATTGGTATTGATCAATATCCTAGTGAAGAAGAGCCTGGTGAACCATTGCAAAGACCAAGTAGTGGTATTAGGCATAGTTCATCCGATGTTGAACCAAATTGGAGATTGGGGATGGAATTTGGCTCTACAAAAGAATTCAGAGAGTTTGTTGCAGATTACACAGTGCATATAGGCTATAATGTGAAGTTTAAAAAAAAGTGAAAGACATAGGATGAGAGTGAGATGTATTGAGAGATGCCCATGGGAGTTGTATGTAATTTGTGACAACCATAAACGGTGCTTTAAAGTGGTGACATACAATGATGAGCATAGGTGTTTTACTCCCAACAAACCAAAATTGGTTTTCGCTAATGAGATATTTTGGGGACAAAATACTTAAGAAGCCTAATATCTTGACGACGATGATGGTTGAAGAATGTCGAGAAAATCTCAATATATTTGTCAACTCAAGTATATGTTGTTGGACCCCGAATTTTTAGTAGAAATTAGAAATATTAAAATGAAATGAAATGAGTGTTTTTGTATATAAATTGT
>JANKOD010000005.1:28142242-28156428 GCA_026284645.1 Erythroxylum acuminatum | reverse complement strand
TTCTTCCCTACTCTACTTATCTGAATTTATTTAAATTGTTTTTGTGTGAATTTAACTTCTGATTTTGTTGTAGAAAAATTACAAAAAGAATAAGGATCTATTCAACCCCCCTTCTAGATCGCTAACAGTTTAAAAAAAGTGAAAGAAATAGGATGAGAGTGAGATGTATTGAGGGATGCCCATGGGAGTTGTATGTAATTTGTGACAACCATAAATGGTGCTTTAAAGTGGTGACATACAATGATGAGCATAGGTGTTTTACGACCAACAAACCAAAATTGGTTTTCGCTAATGAGGCATTTTAGGGACAAAATACTTTAGAAGCCTAATATCTCGACGACGATGATGGTTGAAGAATGTCGAGAAAATCTCAATATATTTGTCAACTCAAGTATATGTAGAGCTGCTAAGAGGAGATTGAGAAAAGAAGGGGAAAATGATATGTGAAGCTACAAGGGTACGTTCATAAGTTGAGGATTAGTAATCCTGGATCAACAATTGAGTTAAAGCTAGCTAGAAATGAAGAAACTAGTTTGTTATAAGTATGCAAAATTAGGTTTTACATATTATTGACAATGATAATTGTAACATATATTTATTTATGACATTTATTCATTTATTCACACATCTTTATCTATTTTCTATAGTTCAAAAGATTATACATATGCTTTGATGTAATGAAAAGAGGATGGAGGTATTTGAGGCCAATTTTTGGTATTAATGGTTGTTTTTTGAAGATTGAATTCCAAGGTCAATTATTGAGTGCAGTTGGGAGGGATGGTGATGGAGGTATGTATCTGTTGGCTTGGGTTATGGTCAAGGTAGAGAACGTTGAATCTTAGACCTGGTTTATAAGTTTGTTGGCTTTGGACTTGGAGTTAGGTAGTGGTGAAGAATTAACAATAATATCAGATATGCAAAAGGTATTTTTTTATTCATTGATTAATGGTTAGATGTTGTATCAATTTCATGTTAATATATTCTATTATTATAGGAATTGATTAGAGCAGTGGAAGAGATGATTGATTAGAGCAATGGAAGAGACAATACCATATGCCACTTATTAGATGTGTGCTAGGCACATATACCATAATTGTCAAATGAATTGGAAGGGAAAAGATTTGCGAAAGCAATTTTGGAATTGTGCTTGGTCAATGTATGCCGAAGATTTTAACGAGCAGTTGAAAATATTGGACAAAATCACCCCTAGATATGCATCATCATTGCTCGAATATCCAAAGAAGAGATGGGCAAGATGTTACCAGTCCTTTGAATCCAAATGTCCAGTTGTTGATAACAACATAGTGAAACATTCAATGATGGATCTTACCGGCTAGAGATAGTCCAATTATAAGCATACTAGAAATAATTAGAATTATGGCGATGATAAGGCATGCAGATAGGAGACAATCTGTACATGGCTGGAAGTTAGAAGTTGCACGCAAGGTTCTGAAGAAATTAGAGAAGAATAAGAAAGATGTTATGCAGTGGAGAATTGTTTGGAATGGTGATAGAGTGTATGAAGTTTCCAAAGGTGATGCCAAGCATATTGTGAGTATTGGTAGACACCAATCATGTAGTTGTCAGGCGTGGGAGCTATATGGATATCCTTGCAAACATGTTGTAAGTGCTATTCACCGTTTGAAATAATAGCCGAAGGCATATGTGGATGAGTGCTATAAGATGTCCAAATTCATGGCACTGTATGAGCATGTGTTGCAACCTATTAGAGTTCCAATTTTCTAGCATATAGTTGATGCAGAACTAATAAACCACCTAGGAAAAAGATTTATGCCAGGAAGACCTAAAATAGCTAAAAAGAGAGGAGTAAATGAGTCTGTTAAGTTGAAAAATCCAAGCAAATCTATTGGAAAGGTTCAAGTATAAAAATATGTAAAATGTGGCAATTTTGGTCACAATGCCAGAAAATGTACCAATCAAGGATCAACTCAACCAACGCAGCAATCTCCTTAGATTGACACATTCTTTGATTACTATGTATTGCTTCATATATCTAATGATCATTTATGACAATCTTTGATTCATATTTATTAGGTCATCCCTGATGTCTCCTCACAAGTTAAATATATAGCTGTAGCAAGTCAACAAAGCAATATTGTGAGTATGTTTATATAAATACCATTATTGATTACTTTCAAGATTAAATATTGTTAACGACATGTTTGTTTGTATGTTGGTAGCTCTTCGCATAGTCGTAAGCGAAAGTTTGTATAAGTTAATCCATGTTCATTCAAACTGTCTTTCGAACCAAATGGTATGAGGTTCAAAGGACAACCTAGCATAACTTTTTAATAGTTACAAACTAAAGTAATGAGGCGAAGATCATCAATTAATCAACCAGTACATAATTAACCTTCTCAGTTAAGTGCAAACGAGGGAAGCCATGAGGTTGACTCACAGACTTTACGTTAATGTGGTCTATATGGACGGATAGATAACATTTGTATATAAGTGCATTTTGATGTAATCACCTTACTTATATTATCACTTTTATATTTATTGCTCCAATTATTTATTGTTATATAATCACAATTGTACATGTTGCTCTAATTGTTTATTGTGATATCACTTTTGTATTTAATGGTTCATAATGAGGCCATATGAACAATTAATTGTTCATAAGTTTAACAACTATTAGTTACGCATCATTAAATCAACTTCATGAATAACAAAACAATGAAGAAAAACATAGTGTAAGATATATTAGTTCAAATAAGGACTTTTCTTTCTTTATAATTCAAGTTTTTAAAAAAGAGTACAATTTAGTTCTACTTGTCCACAATAAACCATATTATAAAACTATCGTAAGTAAAAAAAACACCTACAATAATCGGTACAACAAATTTAAACTCAATTTTCTCTTTTGTCAGCAAAAATGATGCTTTCTTTCATTAGCTATATTTGCTCCTCAATTTTGAACGTTGAACCTGATTCAATTATGCTTCATTGGGCCTCTTACTTTAAACTATCTACTTTTGTCTTTAGGTTACAAATTACTTCAATAGCCATCTTGCTAAATTTTTCATCGTACCACTAAAAAAAATCACATATTCCAACCTGAAAGATAATTAATAATTAATAGGAAAACTTTAAACATATATACAAACAATTTTAACTTACCAAAAATAAACTTACATGATATTTAGGGCATCCATAAAATCTTCTTGCTAGGTTTTTTTCACTCAATGAATATCATTAGCACACCAGATTATCATTAGCTAAATTTAATGTAGTGTTATTTGAAGACTTCACATCCATATCTTTAGATAATTGCTGTAAAATTATATTAGTACTTTTAGCTCTTCTAATCAAAGGTGGAAACAATATGTCAATAATCTCAAATTGTGTCTTTTCAAGGTTGGAAACAACATGCTCATATATATATAAGGAAACCACCATCTTTTGAGGATATCATAGATCACATATATGGAAACAATAATATGCTCATATGGATGTATCATTCATATATGGAAACAATATGCTCATATAGATGACATATTCATATATGCTCCATAGAAATATCATTCATATATAGACAAACATATCACTTATATATGGAAACAATATGCTCGTATAGATGTGTCATTCATATATGGAAACAATAGGCTCATATAAATGACATATCATTCATATATGCTTCACAAACATATCGTTCATAGATGCATAGACAAATCATTCATATATGCTTATTTCTTCCATATTACAAATGCAATGTAATGAAGATCACTATGCTAAATTTTATAGATGATTTGATCTGTGGATCTAAACTCACAAAAGTTGTTGACTGATTCCTTCAAATCTTCTTAGACTTGTCAAGCTTAAGGATCAGTAATCAAAAGAGCATGATCTATATCTTTTCTAACGTGACAAATCTTAGTAGTTTCAGTTTTATCACTATATTACAATTACATAAACTCCCTTTCAAATACCTTGGGTTTCCAATTACCACCAGAAAGCCTAAGTTTAAGGAGTGCATCCCTCTATTAGAAATATTTTAAAGCAGAATCAATGCTTAGTAGAATAAGTTTTCTTTCAAATACTAAAAAAGTGCTGCTCATTTGCTTAGTCTTAAGGAACATTCATACATATTGGAACTTACTATGCAAGAAAAGGGGTTAAGAATGACTTCCATCAATCTTATCCAAATAATTCTAGTGGCAAAAAGAATATAGAGATTACATATGATAAAGAAAAAGGTTTGTGATAAAAATTGGAGAATGAATACTAATTCGGGGATACTAGCTTTTGGCAAATCACAAAGAAAAATGAACACTACTGGTACTTTTGTTTAAATGCTGAGGAAAAGAGAACTCATTTACCCCTTCTTCAAATATATGGCAGGGAATGGAAATGAAATATGGTTTTGGTTTAATAATTAGACAAACCATATCCTAGTCATATCTAGAAGTGATCTACATTAGTTACTCACTAGAATCCCTCTCAACCAAGGTTAAAGAAGTGATAAATGCAGGGAACTAGTACTGCAACTTTAGAGGATTTGGCAGACCAGTGAACTACTTCCCTAGTTATTATCCCAACTCAAATAAATAGGATGGAGTCATCTGGCTACCTGATCGTAAGGGCACCTTCAGTAACTCCTCATGCTTAAAGGTTACCAAGCCTCACTCTTCAAAGGCTCAATGGTATGATATAGTTTGGGATAAAACTCTAATTCCTAAAGCCTCATTCATAATATGGCTCTCAACTAGGGCCAAACTCAAAACTAAGGATAAAATCATAAGCTTGAATAATACTCAATGCAGTTTCTGCTTCTCTGAGGTTGAAACCATCTCACGTCTTTACTTCCAATGCCAATACACTAGCATAATTTGGTGTAAAATCCAATAACTTCTTAATCATCTCACATTCACATTCCATGCTCACACTAATCATCAAATTCCATGTTCAAACCAATCATATGCATTCACAAATTTAACTTCCATGTTCAAAACAATCACAGGCATTCACAAATTTAACTTCCATTAAAATTCAAAATCAAATTAAAGACACAACAGATGAGGGTATGAAGAAGTGAAAATCAAAACATTTCAGTCCATATCATTATGTCAGAGTTGCACTTAAATGGAATAAATGATGAAGATATAGTAGATGTTACCTTTGATTCACGATGGTGGCGTTGATCTTCAATTTTTAGGAGGTGATGGACAATCATTCCAGATGAGTTGCTGACCCTTCTAGATTGTTATTCGCAGAAGAAAATGATGAATAACAATATAGATTAGGGATTGAACTTAACATAATTTAGGATTAAAGAAAAACACATATTAGAGATGTTTGTAGAAAGAGGGAATAAGCAAACTCAGCATATGATGTGACTACCATATATCTACTATTTATTTAACTAATTATTAATTATTTTATTAAAATTTCAAACATAGAACCTTTGCTCCCCGTAACTTATTTGCTTCCACCTCCACTACTTAAGTCTTTTCCACTAACCCCTTTCCTTTGTAACTCATAGTGGTTAGTTAATGACGTGGATTATGGTTACCATTAGCATTCACCGTACATATTTGAAAAAGTTGTGGTGACAAATAAATGGGTTTAAACAAGTACTTCTATTTTGATATTGTGAAGCAATTGGATCGTGTTCATTGTTTAAGGAATCTTCTATGTTTTAAAAACTCGTACCAAATATATATGTAAACTTATGTCGAATTAAAATATCAAAAATTTGATAAGAAGTTAAAAGTTTCTATATAGTGTAAAACCATGTAAATTATTAATTTTCTTTTTATGAATTTTTAAAAATACAGATGAGTTTCAGTGTTTAAATGGAAGTGGGACCCACTTCCAATTAAACATCTGCTCTCCTTCTTCCTTCTTGAAAGTCAATCTTGGTGGCGCACATGCAAATCCGTCACAGACCTCCCAACAGATTAAGAATGTTATCAATGAATCCATGGATGTGAGTGCCTTTGTTACTAATTCTGTGGTAAAAGTCTAACAGGTTTCAATGTATTAATAATTTTGATTGGTTGCTTATAGGAGCTTGTGAAGATGGACACCAAAAATTAACACTGAAAAAACAAGAAATGAAATAATAGAAGTGTATTAATAAGATGGACACAGAAAATTCACCTGCATATATGTAGATATTTCTTAATATGTGCAAGAGGATATGTTACGCCGTAAAAGGATTGAAACCTTTAGACATCTTGTCTCATTTCTATGCCACAGTTACCAAGTTCCTTCTCCTCACAACATGTGTTAAGAGGCTCTTGTCTCTACATTTGCCTTCACCAAAAGCTTTATGATTCTCCAAGGGGGTGATTTTCATGTAAACAAATTGAATTAAAGGACAAATTATAGACATACACAAAGAGCAGACAAGTTAAACTATAAATAAGAAATCGTACTACAATCCATAGGATCTTTCACGTAAAAACTCTTTACTTTTCTCTCTTTTTTTTCCTTAAATTTTCGCTCTTTTAATTTCTTTGTTGTTCTTGATGCTTTAAGTAAGCTTAGCTAGCTTGGTACTTTCTTGATGCTTTAAACATGAATGTTACAAGAAATATTTTCAGTAACCATCGAAGTTACTTCAGATGATTAAGGGTCCGCAGTGCAAATCACCCAAAAAAAGTAACTATTATTTCATTATTCAGCTTATCAGTGCATATTTAGCTACTTTGACACAAACTCAAGTAGCATAAATATAAAGATAATCTTGTTAACCTTTCTTACGTGGGATTTGTAATTTTATAGCATGTTGATTCAAAACTGTCAGGAGACTAATGTCTCGAGGATACAAAGCACTGGTTTTTCTTTGTTCCTATAAAAGAAAGTGAGGTTGAGTTAATGTTCATTCATTTACTCATCATGATACTTCACATCTGTGTTTTTATTCCCTCTCTTTCTCTCTCTCTCTCTCTCCCCCTTATGCTTGCTATGACCTATTCATGTATAACCAATTGTTACATGAAATGTTTAAGAAGAAAAAGAAAATAGGAATAAATATATAGAAAGAAGACAAAGGAATATTCACATTGATTGTTTGCCTACATACCAATTTGTTCCAACAGTTATTTAACCCTGATATAGTTTTTAAGATGACAACGTGTGTTATCATCTTATACATGTTATAACCTGGACTACGGGCATCTTATTTTGTTACTTTTTACTATAACTAATGCTACGGCCATCTTGTCTTCTTTCTACATGAGACTGTTCATTAATTACAATTTTATTAGTTAATACAATGGCCATCTTGTCTTCCAGCTTATTTCTGCATGGCACTATTCATTAATTATTTAATTATCATAAACACCCATGTTTATGATTACTTTATTTCGTTATTGAATAAAGTGGGGAGGAGATTCTTAAAATATTTTTTACTTCATTTATATGGTAGAAAATTGGGAAGATGAAAATAAATGTAATTATTAATGACTGACTCTCCATTGAGATAGTTACCTGAGAGATTGTACCTAAGAATGGAAGGTGGCGGAATCTATGCTAGCCCTTCAAGTTTGTTAGCATCTATGTCTAATATCTTCAGGTTTTTGAAGAGGGAAAACATGGAAGGCTGCTCTAAGCCTATTAAAGAATTGTCTAAAATGAACAAAAACTGTAGTTTTTGACTATAAACATCGCCCACCCATTTTGGTATCATACCCTATAGTCGATTCCTTTTTAAACAACTCATCTGGTACCTAAGGAAATCTCGAAATCCCTGTAACTGTATGTTGCAATCACCTAATCCCAAATGATTAAACTTGGCAAAAGTGTCATTGACACTAGTGTTAGTCGTGCCCAATGACAAGTTATTGTATGGCATATTTAGGAGTTCTAATTTTTCAAGGTTTAAGGAACATGTCAAATATGGCAGTTCTAGTGAGGTTATTCCTCTGAAGATTAATGTATACAATATTCACGAGGTTCGACCAAGCTTCTGGAATTGTGTCTTGCAAATAGTTATTGCCAATGTATAACTGATTCAAGCGAGTACAGTTGGAGAGCCACAGGGGAACTTGACCAGTTAAGGAATTGGAATAAACATCTAAGCTGGTAAGCTGTGTTAGGTTTTCCAGAGCAGGGATTTCACCAGACAAATAATTGACATAAAGAATCAATGTTGTAAGATTGTACAGCTTATCCAACCAAAGAGGGATCGCACCTGAAAATTTGTTGCCTCCAAGATTTAGGTAAACAAGCTTAGTTAGTTGACTTATAGAAAATGGAACTAGACCCGACAACTGGCATCCCTCTAAATTGAGAAACGTTAACGAAGATAAATTTCCCCAGTTATCTGGCACGGTTGATGATATGTTCACGTAACTGAGGTCGAGTTTTTCAAGAGCAGTCAAGTTTCGAAATAGTCTCACAAGATCTGATGGTTTGAGTTGCAAGGGTTTATCTACTGGGTAAGATGCATCAAGAGGATTGAGCCTTCCAAGGTCAAGAGAAGAGAGGTGAGACAACTCTGAGATTTCTGTTGGGAATTGGCCATAGAATTGAGAATTGGAAAGATTGAGATATGTCAGACGCGAGAAAACCTTCATCTGAGATGGGATTTGAGAGTAGTTGAAGTCGTTATCTCCGAGATTAAGCCTCCGAAGGTACACAAGACGGAAAAGCGTGCTGGTGGAGTTGATAGAGGCATAGATACAACTACTGCTGAGATCAAGTCCAACTACATGGCCTGATTGCTCATCGCATTCGACACCATCCCAAAAGCAGCAATCACTAGTGTTCTGTCCTTGTAACTCCCAGGATGCTGTTTTTGGATATGCCAAAGGATCATGAGAAGCATTGCTTTTGATAAAAATGCTTTGTCTGAATAGCAGGAGGGCATCTCTCTCATCTTCCAGGCACAGTGGAGTCACTGAAATTGGACTTTTCACGAATAGAAAAGCTAATGTCAGGAAGAGAGAGTACTGGAGGGATAAAGTACAAAATGATCCAAGAGAAGCCATACTAGAGCAGATGTTCACATAAACCAGATCCTGAGAAGCATTTATAGGCACAAGTCAAGTGCAACAAGTCAAGAATTAAGCCATAATAGGAAAAAACATAATTGGGAGGATTGCAATTTATGCCAGCTCGAGCAAGGAGTCTACAAGGGCAGGAGGTGACATTATTAGTATATTATTATGCCAGTCTATAAAATTTAAGCTGATATGATGTATACCCTATATACTAAGAAATCGAACCACAAATCCGATTTTTAGACGTTTGCATACTAACTTTTGAATTTGTTTATTCACTTAATCTTTTATTTAACTTTGTGTTAACACTAAAGACTTATTACAACCCCCAATATATAGTCGATACTAGATAACAAAGATGCTTGAAAGAACAAAATCTCCAATTCCAACACCCCCGCCCCCCTCTTATCCTTTTATTTATTTAACAAATATATATTTGTTTCCACCATCTTTCCTTATTATTTTCTAATAATTGTTGTCATCCTTTATTGATATTTTGCTGCATCTTCTTCCAGTTATTTTTGTATGGTTACTCATAATTGCCATTCGATACTAATAGTTGCCTAATTGATCACTTTTGAATGTACTTAGATATTATTTACTTTTTTAAGTAAATAAATAATGAATTATTTGTTTAATTTCAGCATGTAGAACTGTTCCTGATAATAAAATTCCTTACAAATTCAAAATAGAAGAATAAACATCTGCAAACAAGAAGCTTAACTCTGCATGCGGCTTGGCTTCTATATAGTTACAGGATTAAAACTTGGTTTCAGGTGCCAACTTGATAAATTGCAATATAATAGTTTGGGAGTCGAAAGTTTGTCGTTAAAATCTGAAGTTCCTTTAAGCTTTCAGTACTACTTCCTCCCCTTGATAATTAAAGGAAGCATTTAACAACGTACAGACAAAGTTGTTTAATGAGACATGCGCATACCTATATGTTGGATTCTCCAAATTATAATTAATTATCTTTCATTTTTTAGTTATCACCATTTACAATTTCCCTTCCTCTCGGTAGTCTAACACATGCAGTCAATTTAAAAAGAAAAAAGCGCCCCCAAAAGTACAGTTGTATCGTTAACTTAGAACGTGAGTCCAATGTTCTCTCTTCCTTGTAACATAGTACTGTATTGGGTTGTTAAAGCCTTCTCGTTGGTATGGATACATGGATAACATGATCTTAGGAACACCACATTTTTCTAATCATATTTCTTTCCAGGTGTTGTTATTTTCTTCACATATCTGAGTTTTTCAAAGGACTAAATCTAAAGCTGATACCTACAAGTCCACAAATGTGAAAGTGAAAGTTTAAAGGAAGAAAAAAAGAGATGACAATTCATAAAAGATGAAGGGACACAAAATTTAGTAAGGGAAAGTTTAGTGGAAGAAAAAAAGAGATGACAATTCATAAAAGATTAAGGGACAATTTAGTAAGGGAAAGTTTAGTGGAAGAAAAAAAGAGATGACAATTCATAAAAGATGAAGGGACACAACATTTAGTAAGGGAAAGTTCAGTGCAAGAAAAAAAGAGATGACAATCCATAAAAGATGTAGGGACACAAAATTTAGTAAGGAAAAGTTTAGTGGAAGAAAAAAACAGATGACCATTCATAAAATATGAAGGGATACAATTCGTAAAAAAAAATGTCCTGTTGTTTTTTTAATTTATTTTGATGGTCCAATTTCTATCTCATATTGGGAAGAGATGAGGATGGGAGGAGTTTTTCAAGTTATAAAATAACTCCTCCTCTTCCTATTCTAAATCATCCAAAAAATTTGATTTATACTTAAAATTAATTAGTATTCTCTTTTTAATAAGAGCAGAATGCCTTAAGTGGTGATCGGAGATTAGGTATAATTGGCCGAACTCCGTTATCAATTTTCGAGTGTGTTCTTTTCTTATCTGTTTTATTTATTCCACATTTATAGTATTCAATATTATTTATCGGGTGCATTTGTAGTGTTGTGTTCAATTTATTTGGGTGTATTTACAATTCGTGAGTATACACGGGTTAGGTTGTGATAAATACACCGTGCACGTAATTTCTGTCTAGGAGGTCGGGTTTTAAATGAGACCGTTTGTGACCCCTCCGCCCTTTCCTGAGATTTTATATGGAATGGTAATACTATCTTAGGAGTTCATTTAACGGTCTTTCCTGGGTATTATCGAATCGGTTCACTTCACTAGTTGTTTACCTTAGAGGAAAAAATTACCCAGTTTTCCCAATAAATGGTATCAGAGCCGAAGGTTCATCCTTAATTTGTTGTAATATTGAATACTAATATTTGAGTCTGTAATGACGTCTGTAAATTTTCCGGCAACTGGGGACATAACAAATATGACACAAGCGGCATTGACTTTCTCGTCCACATGGCTGAGGAATCCAATGTCAAGTATAAAGTTGGCGGTGGAAATATTTGACGGTACTGGTCATTTTGGCATGTGGAAAAGCGAGGTTTTGGATTCCCTTTTTCAACAGGGCCTTGACATAGCTATTGAAGAAAAGAAACCAGAATATGTAGAAGATAAGAATTGGAGTATCATAAATCGGTTAACATGCGGAACAATTCGATCATGTTTGTCTAGAGAGCATAAGTATGCTTTAAAAAAGAGACTTCTGTGCACAAACTGTGGAAGGCATTGGAGGACAAATTTCTGAAAAAAGTTGTCAGAATAAGCTTCTTATGAAGAAAATGTTGTTTTGATTTGAATACCGACCAGATACTACTATGAATGAACACATCACTCTGTTTAATCAATTAGTGGCAGACCTGTTGAATTTACATGTACGATTCGAAGATGAAGACTTGGCTTTGATATTGTTATCGTCCCTTCCGGATGAATTTGAACACTTAGAAACCACTTTATTTCATGAGAAGGAGAATGTATCTTTAGATGATGTATGTTCTGCTTTGTATAGTCATGAATTGTGAAAGCAAGATAAAATGAAAAATAAAGCAGTTACAAAAGATGAAGCATTTGTGGCAAGAGGCCGTAAACAAAGCCAATCAAAAGGGAGAAGAGGAAGATCCAAATCAAAAAGCAGAGTTGCCAAAGATAAGTGTGCTTTCTGTCATGAGAAATGGCACTGGAAGAAAGACTGTCCAAAGTTGAAGAAGAAAGGAAAGGCTCCACAAGATGCAAATGTTGCAGAATGTAAAAGTGATGCAGAGTCAGATGTCTCTTTGGTGGTATCACCTTCAACATTCCATTCAGATGAGTGCATTCTGGATTCAGGTTGCACCTATCATATGTCTCCCAGCAGGGAGTGGTTCTTTGATTTTGAAGAAATTAATGGTAGAGTTGTTTACATGGGCAATGACAATCCATGTAAAACAGCTAGGATAGGTTCAATCAAGCTGAGGAATCATGATGGATCCACCAGAATTTTGAAAGATGTTCGGTATATGCCGAATTTGAAAAAGAATCTCATCTCTTTGGGGACCTTAGAATAAAAAGGTCTAGTTGTGATGATGCGATATGAAATTTTTAAGGCAACTTCGGAAGCACTTGTGATGTTGAAAGGCATAAGAAAAAAAATCTATATAGCTACCAATGTAGTGCAGTTGTTAGGACAGTAGCGATAGCAACTTCTAGTAACAAGAAGGATGCAGAGGCAACAAAGTTGTGGCATATGCGTTTGGGACGTGATGGTAAAAAATCCTTGCAAATTCTTATCAAACAAGGATTATTAAAAGGTACGAAGAGTTGCAAATTGGAATGAAATTTTGTGAGCATTGTGTTTTGGAAAAACAAAGAGTGAAATTTGGCACTGCCATCCATGATACTAAGGGTATTTTGGATTATGTGCAGTCAAATGTGTAGGGACCTGCTAAGACTCCATCTCTTGGAGGTAGGCATTATTTTGTCACTTTTGTTGATAATTTTTCCAGAAAAGTATGGGTGTTTACTATGAAGAATAAAGATGATGTGCTTGGAGTTTTTTTTAAGTGGAAAGCTCAAGTTGAAAACTAGACAGGAAGAAAGATCAAAGTTCTCCGAACAGACAATGGTGGAGAATCGAAGAGTGATCCTTTCCTGGAGGTATATCAAGAGTCTGGCATAGTTCGACACTTTACAATTAGAAAAACACCACAATAGATTGGGGTGTCGGAACGTATGAACAAGACACTGGTGGAGAAAGTTCGTTGTATGTTGTCTAATGCTAGGTTAGGCAGAAATTTTTGGGCTGAGGCAGTGACATATGTTTAACATCTCGTTAATCGTTGCCATCATCTGCAATTGGTGACAAGACTCCATTAGAGGTATAGTTTGGAAAACCTGTATCAGATTATGATTCTTTGCATATTTTTGGTTCTACTGCATATTATCATATTAAAGAATCAAAGTTGGATCCAAGAGCAAAGAAGGCACTTTTTATGGGCTTCAATGCTGGAGTTAAAGGATACCGTCTCTGGTGTTTAGAGGCAAAGAAGACTATCATTAGCAAAGATGTTACCTTTGATGAATCTGCCATGTTAAATAAGTGTTAATGGATATTTTGTATTAATTTTTGATAAGTAATTTGCTAAATTCTTGTCCATTTAATATTTAAATTGCACTGATTAAAAGTTATTTGTTTTAATTTTAGGCACATATTAAATTTGGAAGACAACGTTTATTGCAAGAGTTTTTGAGATTGATAAGAAAAGTAAACTACAAGTTAAATTGTCACACATCAGCTACAGTAAAAAAGAGCTATAGAACAGCCACGCAATTTGTTAAGTTTGTCAATAAAAATTAATGACGGTTTACACTAGAAATAAACAAACAGAGCCTTTGGTCTAGCTATGAAGTAGCAATATTCTTCTATATGAAAATAATTTCTAAGTCTTGCCGTATACGACACGTTATCTGAAAAGATAAAAGAAAAAAAGATTCTCGTGAAAGGAATTTTTTAGTCTTGCATTCTTTTTATAAAAAAAGACTTTTATGAAAAGAATTTCTAAGTCTTGCAGTATACTACACGTTCTGAAAAGATAAAAGAAAAAAAAAGACTCATGAAAGGAATTTTAGCATAATACAAAATATATAATACAACATAAATTAATGAAAAGAATTCATCAAAAATTTTATGGATCAGTAATTTATTTAGAAAAAATGATGATCACAAGACTTGCATTCTTTTTTATAAAAAAAAGACTTTTATGAAAAGAATTTCTAAGTCTTGCAGTATACTACACGTTCTGAAAAGATAAAAGAAAAAAAAA
>JANKOD010000005.1:28108370-28128532 GCA_026284645.1 Erythroxylum acuminatum | reverse complement strand
AATTAATCATGATTTTTTAAACTATTATTGCAGTCGTAGAACCAGGTTGAATCTTAAGATAACTAAAAACTAGTTTCTAAATTTCAATTGACAAAATAAAGAGGGATCTATGATTAATTAACTAATGAACTAAAATTAACAAAGAACTAAAATAAATCAACTGAATATAAAAAGTGAGAAATTCAATTTTAATTAACTCTGATTCAAGAAAAATATCTCATCCAATTATAATATTGATTATTAGTCTAAAAAGAATAATTTTCACAATTCAAGTAGTTAGTTTGAAATATATTAGAATAACCATAATAAGTCTCAATTTTTCTAAATTTAAATAGTTCAAGCCTAACATTCAATCTGAAACTTATCATAAATTGATTGGTTATGATATCATCCCATATTAAGTAAACGATAATAATAAGCTTATTGAAAAATACTAAACACTAAATTAAATAATTGAGATAACTACAACTATTCAATTTAGTTTTCTTATTTATCATAAGTTAAATATACAAATTCATAAATAACCTATTTGCTACTTGTACCAATCCTTTATGACAATTTCAGTTCACTGAATTCATGGATAGTTATTAAATAATCAACATCAACTAGAGTTTTGAATATCTTGAATCATAATATTTGGATTTAGCTATACGTGGCTTTAGTTCTAACACCAAAAATAGAAGAGGGGATGAAAGATGAAGAGAAACTATAAAGAAATGAAATAGAATAATGTGTAGAAGTTTTTGACTTGTTTTTCCCTTCTATTCTAATTAAATAATGTGTAGAAGTTGTGGACGTGTTTTTTCCTTCTATTCTAATAAAATAATGTGCAGAAGTTATAGACATGTTTTCCCTTTTGTTTTTACTCAAAACTTAGCCTCGTCTTATCTTGACAAGATTCCTATCTAAAGAAATCTAGATCCCTAAATAATAGGTTGGAAATAAATTTCTTAATTGAATTCAAACTCTTGAGGTGAATATGATATTAGGGTGATGTCACCTTATCTATTGCATTAATATGTTCACTTTGTCCAAAATTGGTGATATTGACCAATAATGCTCCAATTTGATGCAATCTTTACTTGTTACCTCTTAAAACAAAACAAATATTAATTTTCCTATATAAGTACCAAAATATAAAAAAGGAGATAGGTTCAGTTAATATAACCAAATGACATCTTATCACTTAGCATTAAACTATTTTGTCATTCCTAAACCTGATTTCAAAAATTAGTTGATAATAGACACTAGTGAATCATATCATATAACTTTTTAATAAGGATTGATTCTATTTTTTTAAAGAGTGGAATGGTATTATCAGAACGGATGATGTTGAAGATCATGTTATCAAAGATAGAGGTTCAGTACATGTTAAAATGCATAATGGAATTATTAAAACATTAATTATTTGCTATATTCTTAAGCTTCAGAAAAATCTAATTTCTATTGATACTTTTAATAATCAAGGGTATAATTTTTTTGATGATGACAGGAAGTTTAAGGCGGTAAGAGGTACGCTGACTATGATGAAAGAAAAATTACAGTATGACATATATATCTTAATGGGAAAGACAATAACGAAACCGATGGAGATAGGACCATTATATGGCATTTGTAGTTAGGTCATTTTAGTGAGCGAGAGATGAAAGAACTTTATAAAGGAAGCTTATTGAAGGGTGGAAAATATGAGAAGGTAGACTTTTGTAATTTTTGTTCACTAGGTAAAAAGTTTAGGTTAACTTTCAAGCATGATAGTATTGAAATATAACACTTGTAGCTGAGACATCTCGGTGAGGAAGAGATGACAAAACTTTATAAGAGAAGCTTATTGCAAGATGACAAACATGTGAAGGTACACTTCTATAAGTTTCGTGCAATATATAAAATTTGAGATAACTTTCAAGAATGTAATATTTGGGTAATAATATACGTTGAGGAAAATATATAGAAAGGATATGCTAGAGTAAAAAATGAGCATTACCGGTTTAAAGGTGGTATAAGTGGTACTAGAACAACCTAAAATAGATACTAAAAGGGTTGAAAATTCTAGTTCAAGAGTTAGAACAATTATAGGAAGAAACCATCGTCACAAATAACCAAGGATAAAGTGAGACAGAATATTTAGTGGCCAAGGAGTTAAGGTTGGGAAGACTCGACCGTATATGATATTACCATCAATGATACAAATGCAACTATCTTTTAGGGGACTAGGGAAAGTTAAGAGAAAGAAAGATGAATGGGTGTTATAATAAATGATGTGAGGTTTCATAAGATTGAAAAATAAATTGCATTTATTCAGATCTTGTTGAAAAAGTTCACACTTTAAAGTATGTAGTTAACATATTGAAAAAGTCATTATAAGCAAAAAAGTTTAGGCGTAGTTTGGATTTTGTGGAAATTCACATAGCTTGAAGCCCTTAGGAGCCTATATGCAAAATGAGTGTTTATTGGTTAGATGTTGGAGAATTGTGAGATATGTCTTGAATTTTGGTGAATAATAAAATTATAGAAGCTAACTATTGACATACAGGGACATAAGATCGATGTGGGTCTCATACTGGTCAAAGAGATTTCTAAGTCAGAACTAATTTGTCATATATGTTAATAATGGGTCAGCTCTGGACTTATGGCATAATTTTTAAGGACATGAAAAAATATACGTTCAGTAACCTTAGACTTATGCAAAAATAGAGTTTAACTTGCCTTAGGCTTCTGTAAAAATAAAATTTCACTATACTTAAACTTTTTACATGTGGCTCTAATCCATAACTAACTCAATAAGAGTTTCGTAAGGTTATGGTTGTTGTCATACTTTCCTTATTTGTTCTTCTCACATCAATAAAACAAATATATCTGCTTTCCTGTAGATGTAGGTCATATATTAATTGAACCATATAA
The DNA here is from genome assembly GCA_026284645.1 of Erythroxylum acuminatum. Taxonomy (NCBI): domain Eukaryota; kingdom Viridiplantae; phylum Streptophyta; class Magnoliopsida; order Malpighiales; family Erythroxylaceae; genus Erythroxylum; species Erythroxylum acuminatum. The sequence continues at coordinate 28,125,634 of JANKOD010000005.1, read as the reverse complement.
ATTTTAAGGTTACTACTTTGCTTATTTTCTTCTTATAGTTTTTGTTTACGTGATAATTGATATTAGATCAATTAATATCTTTATAAGAAAAACTTTCAAGAACAAGTTCCAATCTCTAGTATGGATCAAAATTTCGTTTTAATAAATTAGTATAATTTTATGCACCGATAATAACATAAAACATAAGTAAATGACTTTATAAAGAAGTGAACAAATAAGTAAATTAGAACTTAGAAGCTAGTTATAAGGTGCGACAAATAAGATGGCGATATCTTACAATCACAAACTTTCATCATAGGTGGTGATAATACATAGGTTGTGTTGGGTTTCGATTATGCATCACAGACATCACATCAAAAAATACGCAACGAAAAATAAAATGAAACCCAGAAAATACAAAATCAAACATATGCCATTAGATGTAGAAAAAAATGAACTTAAGATGTGTACTTTACAAACTCCTTTGTTCTTCGTTATCTTCACCTCTTCAGGTTGTCGTAAACCACAAGGAACAAAGGAGGACATCTCTAATGATATCCACATGAAGAGCAAAGCCTGAAACCTCTTAGGAAGAATGGTTAAAACTCACACAAAGTGCTAGCTTTGATGTATCTTCTTGAGAGAATAGTTTTGAGAATAAGTGTGTGTAAGATGAATTCTTTCTCACTAGTTTTCTTACAATACTATGCACAGGAATGAGTGAGTTTCTGCCAACTTTTGGCCTCCTCTAAGCCCCATCATTAATGCCTTTTAATTTGTCTTGAAACATTTGTTGGAAATTTGGAAATTTTCTAGGCTGGCAGCCATGCAATACCTGCTTTCTTTCATTCCTTTGCAACGTGTCTTATCACAATCATGTCACGATATAATCCTAAAACATTCTCTCATATCTTGAATCACTATCCAAACCCATTTTACTTATTCTTCGCATCTCCAATGCGTGTGACTCATTAGGTTCCCGGTTATGTTGGTCACTTGAATTAATACTTAATTCAAGCAAGTCATGAGCGGTGTCTAGCAACACATCATGACTTCCAATTAACCAGAAGTTAGTGGTTTGACTACGAACTCTTCCATAAAAAATGTTCCCGTGCAATTCATCCTTTCACCATCTATACTACACTTGGTTCAGAGCAAGGTTAAAATGTCAACTCCCACTAGACTGGCTACGTCATATCTAACCCAAATGATGTTAGTTCTTGCCCTCAAAGCTCATTACTCAATTGGATATGTCACTGAAGACTATCTTCACGACATTTCCACTCTGGCTAGAGATTCCTGAGTAACGACTCCGAAAAGAGACCATGGGTATCATCTCTTTCTATTAGGAGTGGTGAATCCTTTATTAGCTACTCAATTACCTTCGAATACCTCAATTTGTACCCAATCACCACCTTATGAGCAACCTCTGAGAGATAATGAAGAATGGAGCCAAAGTATAGGATCAGTATCCAAGATACCCTTGAGCACTTTAAGTAAAGGATATTTGCACTATTGCTATGATGAGACTATCATTGACACTAGAATAGATTATCCATACGATTGTCTCATGGTAGGTCATCCAATGTACTTACTACTCTTAGTAAGCATCTGCATGTTAACTCTAAACAACTTATGCTTACAACTTATGAGATCCACTGCTTGATCTAATCAAGGAGTATAACATATGCTAGTCTATTCGAATTAATAATGCCTCGTCTCATTAATCCTATCACTATGGATAATTTAGATATGAACATAATTACACATGATAGGAATCTCATTATCATGATCTCTTCATGATTTCCTTCATACTATGTAATGTATCAAGGACTTCATTAATTCGATTTAAGATCATTATTAATTCATAAAGAACATGAACATCAAATTAACAAAAATGGCTTTTATTAATCATAAAAATTTGTACAATAAGTGCTAAAGGCGATTGCCTTTAGATTACTTCTCTAATAGGTTGGAGAAGGGTGAAAAGATGTTAGGAAAACTAGAAATATTCTTCTCTTCACTAGATAGTCACAATACACATCTCTCTTTGAAACATTGAGAAGGAGGTGATGTTGGTAGAGGTTGAAGGAGTTCCAACATATCTAACTGATTTTTATCTAACTTTTTTTTTAATTTGAATTATACTTTTTTGGGTTGATTCCTACAAAAGAAGTGGTTTAGATCAGGTCCAAAAATGGGTATGCCACCTCATCTTTATTTTATTAGTTTATTAATATTTTCATTTAATAAATCTATTATTCCATCATTATTTTAGGTGACACTAATAGAAGGAATTTTGAAATTCTAGACTTTTTCCTAATGACTCAAAATTTAAGGCAATTTTTAAAAAAGTTTTATATGTGCCTTTAAATCTTTTTTGGTCTTAGACCAGGGTATCCACCGGCGGATCCAGTGATGCAAACACATTAGGTTAAAAACCTTAAAACTCACAAAAGAAAATGAAGCTAATATAGGCAATTCAAAATCTAAAAGTCTAGACCTTTTTATTATGAAAATGCAATTACTAAGTTCATAAGTGATTTTTTGAATGATATGGAGAAGAAATTCGTTGACAAATCTTGAAGTTCAATGAAGAATAAGGCTATATTACTCATCATTCTTATTAAAAGTAATTTTAATGAAATTTGTCACTCATGTGGGGTGAAAATCAAACATTTGAATTGGAACACTAATTTGTTAGTTTAATCATGACACTAACTACTATTTATATTTCTTTTAAAACTCTAGTAGAATTCTTTAATTAGGAATTTGGTAGAATATTTCAGTTAAACCCTACTTTAATGAGAATTTTTACTGTTATAAGGAAAACATCACCAGTAGGAATTGATGTAACTATTTTCGCCACCCTTAACCTCAATCTCCGTTAACGAATGACTAGTAGAATTTGACAAAATGATCTTTTCTATAAAAGCTCTATTGATAAAAGCTCATCTAAACAGACATTTAGAATTATAAAACTTGACAAAATGTTGTAACTTTTCTCGTCTATGTTAGTCATCCATTAACAGAGATTGACAAGTATTAGTTAAAGTTTTTCATAGGAGTATATGGATTTTCTGTCCATTTTTTCAATGCCTACCTTATCTTATTGAATCTCAGCTATTTTTTTATATTGGATTTGCATAAATAGATAATTGAGATTCGATAAAACAGAGTAGAGATAGAGAAAATGGACAAAAAAAAAATTCTGGTATGAAATAAATGATAATTTGTAGATTAGGAGGGTCCAAATTAAAAAATTCTCATCTTTTTCTTTCAATTCGATGAAAGTTTAAATTTCTTTTCCGAAAATTTATTAATAGCAAAACTAGTTAAGCCAACTATTACAATTCATTAAATTAGAAGAATAATATTAAGGTTAGAACTGAAATAGGATTTGTTGAAGCAAAAGCAAAGCAAACAGCAAACACTTTCAACGCCACTCCCTTGATTCCTACGGTCCACGCTCTCTCTCTCTCTCTTGAAAGTCTTTTTAAGTAAGAAGAAGAGAATTGATATTTACTTCTCTCTCTTCTGCTCTTGTTTATCGTATCTAAAAACCGATGCTTTAGCTTCGTGTCCGATCCCGAATTTTTAGCTAGGGTTTCTTTTTTGCCATTATCATCCCTCAGGTTTCTCTCTTTTTCTTCTCTCTCTGTCTTTATGTGTATCATATATGCGTATGTTCGTATATGCTGGAATGTTATCTGTGCTTCAAGGTAACCTATTGTTTGCCAATTGTTCTTTCTAAAATTTTTTGAGGACTTTTAGCTGAACTTTTTTTTGTTTTTGCTATCAGATTAGTGATTCTAGCTCGTCCATTGCATCCTTTTTACAATTTCATTTTTGCATCATTTTTGGCTTGGTTTTATCAAGATGTTACATTTCGATTGTTTCTAGTCAAACTAAAGTCTTTTTATTTGTTTTATGGGTTCTTCAGGTGGGTAGTTCAATGTGCATTTGGGTTTTTGTGCTATCTATTCTTTTGCTGATTTTAGCCGTAATTCATTAGTTTTAGGCCTGATTTGGCTTCCGTTGTAGGTTGTTGAGCAGGAGTTTTGATCTGTGAATTGAATAGAGCAAAGCTGCAATTGGTTTCACATTGGCGTTGGAGCACTTGTATCCTTTGGAATTTTTCTGACTCCAGTTTATAGATTTACATTGTGGAATCGAATTATGAGAACTTCATGGGCAGATTCTGTGGAAAACTCTGCATCTGAGAATGCGGCCTCGGGTAATAATGGCACACAGCGTCCAACTCGTCCTACTTATGTTCCTCCACACCTCCGTAACCGTCAACCTTCATCTGATCCTCCCACATCATCACCTGCTGGTCCTTTGCTGAGCAATGATCGGTTAGGTTATAGTGGTCCTCAAGGTGGTTCCCGTTGGGGTGCTGGCACTAAACCTGATTTTGGACGTCAAGGATCTGGTTACAGTGGTCGAGCTGGTGGTGGTATTTGGAATAATAGAAGTGGTGGCTGGAACTGTGGGAAAGAACGAGAAGTTAATCCATTTACTGAAGACAAAGATGTGGAGTCCGCATTTCCTGACCAAGAAAATACTGGCATTAATTTTGATGCGTATGAGGATATACCAGTTGAGACAAATGGGGACAATATTCCACCACCTGTTAATACCTTTGCAGAAATAGATTTAGGTGAGGAAATGAATCACAATATTAGGAGGTGCAAGTATGTGAAGCCAACTCCAGTTCAGCGTTATGCAATCCCAATATTGCTTGGACGGCGGGACTTGATGGCCTGTGCCCAGACAGGATCTGGGAAGACAGCTGCGTTTTGCTTTCCAATTATCAGTGGAATTATGAGGGAGCAATATGTCCAGAGACCACATGAAGCAAGAACTGTCTATCCACGTGCTCTAATTCTTTCTCCTACAAGAGAGCTCTCTTCTCAGGTGTGTTTTACTTCAAACTATTATATTACTTGTCTGGTATATATATATTTTTATTTAACCAGCACTATGAACTTCCTTGCAATGTGACTGTAGATACATGATGAAGCTAGAAAATTTTCGTATCAAACCGGCGTCAAGGTGGCAGTTGCTTATGGAGGGGCACCGATCAACCAACAGGTTTAGTTCACTTTTTGTAGTCTTTCAGTGTTTGTACAGATATTTGGCAGTTATTTGATTGTTATCTCATCACCACTCTTCACATTCCCATCACACGTTTTATTATAGATGTATATGATAAATGAAGTGTCCACTATGAAGATCTGCTTTCAGGGAAGGGGTTTCTGGGGCATATATTGGTTGTATATCTATGTATATCTGCTTGCATTGGACTAACAAGGGATGCTATAGGTTTAACTAATTTTGCGCATTGTTCCTTTTTCCTTCTAATTCAATGTATTTACATCAATTTGTTTCTTTTTGGCTCTTTACCAGCTGATATGGATGCATTAATCAGCTCATTTGACAGAAACTACCAAGCTACCCTAGTCCTTTTCTTTCTACATTCTATTGATGGCTTTAGTATTATTGAGAGTATTAGTTTGTATAATATGCATATGGTGTAAGGACCTATTTGTAATTACCTCTTGTTCTACCCTCTTATATATGTAATATATTCATGGCGTATAATGTTTAGCTTATTCATGCACTTTCACAAATATCATTATGGCATGTTTTCATTCTACAGAAGTCAAATGCTACCCTCATTGACTCTTCTGAGGATTCATAACCAAATTCTGTTCACTTTCTTTTGATAATTATTTGTGTTTTGTAGCTTTAATTTTTTAAGTTATTTCCATGCAAGCTGTTTTTGCCTACTGCAACGGTTGAGTAGTTCTTTATTACATGGTCAGTTAAGGGAACTTGAAAGAGGAGTTGATATTCTTGTGGCGACACCAGGACGATTGGTGGATTTGCTGGAGAGGGCTAGAGTGTCATTGCAGTTGATAAAATATTTGGCACTTGATGAGGCAGATAGAATGTTGGATATGGGTTTTGAACCTCAGATTAGAACGATAGTAGAACAGATGGACATGCCCCCTGCAGGGCGGAGACAAACTATGCTGTTTAGTGCCACTTTTCCAAGAGAAATACAGGTCTATATAAGTTTTTGTATTATTCCTGTTGTTTTGCAGTTAATATTCTTATTTCCAATCTGTGGCCTTTGCAATTGAATTCATTAACGCCTTCTGCTTTATATCTCTATTATGTGGCTGATAATGTTATGTATCTGAGGTTTTTGAAGTTGTCATGGGCTATAATACATTTTATTGCTATAATAACACTAATTGTTATTGGATGTAAATTGGCTGTAAATTGTACTACTGGCTATTTCTTGTTTTTGGAAATTAACAGTTACATTCTTCGAGCAATCATATAAACTTATGCTCGTCACCATTTCTTCATCCAGGAGTGGTAACTTGGCTCTATTGAAGAGTTGCATTTGAAATTGTATATGACAATCTTACACCATTATGCTTGACCTGCAGAGACTTGCGTCTGATTTTCTCTCAAATTACATATTTTTGGCTGTTGGAAGAGTTGGTTCAAGTACTGATTTAATTCTTCAAAGAGTTGAATATGTTCATGAGTCTGACAAGAGAAGCCATCTCATGGACCTTCTTCATGCGCAGAGAGAAACTGAACCTAATGGGAAGGTAACAAGAATAACTTTTCTTGATCTTGCTATGTTATCGGAGGCCTTGAGCAGTCAGCCTTCAAGATGGTTTCTTTCTGACATGGTTCAGCCGCCCCAGTTTTATTGCCCTTTGATTTCCAACTTGATCTTAGAGTTGATATCATGTGTTTTTTAAAAATTATTATGCTGTTAAAGGGTGGAAAAATAAAGGAGTAAAATATTGTTAATGCTTAAATGATCAGAGTGAATAAGGGATAAAAATGTGGTCTGGAGGTTATGGACAGGGGTGATAGTAAACGAGAGATGTGTGGATATTGTTGGAAGTATCTTTTGATGGGTCTATCTTAATATCTATATACCAACAATATCTTCTTTTTGAATTTGCAGCAAACTTTGACATTAGTTTTTGTGGAGACAAAGAAGGGAGCTGACTCGTTGGAGAATTGGTTGTATATTAATGGGTTTCCTGCAACAACAATTCATGGCGATAGAACGCAGCAGGTCAGTGATGATTGAATTTCTTAACATCGAAGTATGCCATTCATTCTACATGTTCTTTGATATGGTATCCTGCATCTTTATTGAGCTTAAGTGGGGGGTCTTATGATGGGATTTCTTTGCGTCTCGTGGATCTAATCATATGCACCGAGTTTATTGCAAGGGGAAAAATGGTGATTAGTCTGTGTTATTGCACAATAAATTGACATGTGATGCAAAACTTAGAAAATGAAAATGTTGCTTTGCCTGATCTTAATTCCTGTAGTTTTTCCCATATGCTTGTTCTGAATTTTTTTGTTGCCATAACTTCTTTTCGACAGGATTAAGTTACTTTATATATATGTTCTTATTTTCTTTGAAATTTTTTTATAATTTATTGAGGAATTGGATTGGAAGAAGCTCTCATGTTTGGTTCTGTAGTAGAGATGGAACAGAAAAAGAACAATCAACTATAGCTCAGTGACCTTAACTCGTGGGTGGTTACTTACTGTTTCAAGTTTGCATGCAGGAAAGAGAAATGGCTCTGAGATCATTTAAGAGTGGGAGGACGCCGATTTTAGTAGCTACCGATGTTGCAGCTCGTGGTCTTGATATTCCTCATGTGGCTCATGTGGTTAATTTTGATCTACCCAACGACATTGATGATTATGTTCATAGGATAGGACGAACAGGGCGTGCTGGGAAGACAGGGCTGGCGACAGCTTTCTTTAATGAGAACAATATGTCATTGGCAAGGTCTCTAGCTGACCTAATGCAAGAAGCAAACCAGGAAGTACCTGCTTGGCTAACTCATTTTGCTTCACGTGCTTCATATAGTGGAGGTAAGAATAGGCGGTCTTATGGAAGCCGCTTTGGTGGTAGTGATTTTAGAAGGGAGCGTTCTTTTAGTAAGGGAATGGATCAGTATGGCGGTGGCAATTTTACCGGTGGATATGGTGTAACTAGTAGTTACGGTGTTCCTAGCGTATATGGTGGAGGGTACAGTCAAGGAGTGCCTAGCGCATGGGATTAGCATTCCACAAAATCATGAATTCAGTTCATCAGTGTATAAAATTTTTCCCAGTAAATTTGAAAATTTGATTTCTGATTCCATATTTTGGAGTTTCTCTTTAGTTTGGTCATACGGCTGAAAAAATGTATTCGATTTCTGTTTTTTTAATTGTGAAAAAGATTAAATCCAAGTGATTGAATAAATTAGGAGCTTGCGCAATGAGGCTTGACAATTGCGAAGCCTTAATCTTTTTTTTCTTTTTTATGAAAGGGAAACTATCGCAACAAAATATCCAACAGATTACAAAACAAGTCTTGGGAAACAGTTTCCTAACATATTCTTGAGTAGGATACGTTGGTATCCGATAGGTATAGTATCAAAATATGTTACACTAATGTCGGAATGATCGGCCTGAATAGTAAGTCAATCTGCACACCTGTTGCTCTCCGGTAGATATGTCGATGAGTAACAGTTCAGTTCCGTGTGAATAGTTCGTGGATACCCATTACGATGAGGTTGAGCACCATGGAGCGGGTGTCCGAGGAAGAGAGGATCTTGTGAACCGCGAGCGAGTCCACTTCCAGTTCTAATCGACGGAAGCCCAGTCTCCAGGCAAGCGAGAGTTTAGTGGAAACTCCCCAGAGTTCGGCAGATAATGGAGCGCACCATCTTAGGTTCTGGGTGAAACCTCCAAGCCAAGTACCGTGGCTGTCGCGTATGAAGCCTCCTGCTGTAGCCGAGAATTGGGAGTGATTGCTTGCTCCATCAGTGTTTAACTTGACTCAACCAGAGGGTGGTTTGCTCCAACCGATGAGTTGCTCTTGTCTGGCGCAGAATCCAGGATCAACACTTCTTCACTACACGGTAGACTTATGGATTTGATCTGCATAAAACAAAACAAGAAAAGTAGGTGAGGATGGCCAATTGAAATGCTCATCAAAAAGTGACAGATTTCTCCATGTCCAGAGGAACCAGCATCTCGTTCCAAAAATAACCGCTCAATCATGGCCCATAGCTCACCGGTGCTGTTGGTGGTTTATGAGGAGCCAATATTTAAGTGGGATAGAGAAGAAGTCGGAAGCGGCGAGGAATGTCGATAAAGAGTCCCACACTTAGCAAGCCTTGGTGTAGTCTCTAACAGCGTGTATAGATGATTCCTCAAGGATACACCGACGACAGGTGTTGTTAGTAGTGAGTTCCTTGCAGACGCGTTGTTGGTTTGTGAGTAAGCGGTCTTGTGCGAGGAGCCAAAGGAATGAGCGGATTCGTTGCAGTCCCGGCCACTGTCAGATTGCCTTCTAGACCCTATGAGTCGGCTTGTCATCGTGGCCCATAAGCATGGAATAAGTTGATGCTATGGTGAAGAGACCTTGGTCTGAAGCTCCCCATACCAATTATCCGGCCCGATGAATTGCTTAGGTGGGGACGTGCCGGTGATTAATCGACAAATCGGCATTGGAAGCCAAGATTGGAATGCTTCCTAGTTCCAGTTTCTAGAAGCCGCCACAAAATGGTGAACACTAAGGTTAAGAGTTGACTCGGGGATTGGGTGAGTAGTGTGGGAAATAAGCGATCCTACTCCTGCGAGCCAAGGGTCTAGCCAGAAGTGTGTCCTGGAGCTATTGCCAATCATCCATTTCATGCCTTGGGTAATGATATGTCAGGTGGCCTTTATGCTTCGCTAAACCATTGAACCCCCTGTTGTGTCAAGAGAAGTGGGGATGTGGTTGGCGTCAAAATTATATTTACTCGATAGCACTTGAACCCATAAAGCATTAGGTTTGTCTATCAAGGACCAGCCGATTTTTACAAGGAAGGCATCGTTTGTTTCACGAATTTGCCGAATGCCAAGACCCCCAGCTCCTTTGGCTTGCAAATGTCCGTCCAGCTAACTAAGTGAATTTTCTTGTTGTCACGAGTCGAACCCCACAAGAATTGTCTCATGACTTTTTCCAAGTCATCACACAGACTACGTGGCAACCAGACTGTCTGTATGGTGTAGCTCGGGATAGCCGCTAAAACCGATTGAGTCAGAATGATTCGGCCAGCGAACGATAGAAGTTTGGCTGACCATCCTACTAAACGTTGATGGACCCGATCTAGAATGTACTGATACATCCGTATGGTGACCGTTGGTGCAGAAGAGGGACGCCAAGATAACGACCGAGGTCATTCGTCTTATGGAAGCCTAATTCGTTGCTTAAGGATAAACTCTTATTGGGAGGGATATTTATGGAGAAATAGCATCTCAATTTGTTCATGCTAACACGTTGTCCAGAACTCGCACAGAAAGAAGTCAAAATATCACGTATGACGATCACTTGATCGATGGATGCTTCTAAAAAAAGGATTAGATCGTCAAAGAATAAGTGGGAAAGGGACGAACCATTCCTGCTTAATTTGATCGGGTGTCAGCATCTTTGTGACACAGCTTGTGTAATCGCATGACCAAGTCGTTCCATGCATAAGACAAAGAGGTAGGGGGAAAGAGGGTCCCCCTGGCGAATACCTCTGGAGGGAGTAAAAGCATCGCTGAGATCCCCGTTCCAGTTAACTTGAAAGGATACAGTAGTTATGCACTTCATGATGAGGCTAATCAAGGAATCCAGAAGGCCAACATCTATCAAAGTGCCTTGAATGAAGTCCCAAGCCAAGCGATCATAGGCTTTTTCCAGGTCTACTTTAATGGCCATAAGCCCCTTGTGCCCAGTTTTCCGTTTCATGGAATGTATGACCTCTTGTGTGATGATACTGTTGTCGGTAATAAGGCGCCCCAGGACAAAACTACACTGAGTAGGGGCGACTAGCTCTTCGAGGTAAGGCTTAAACCTATTGACAATAATCTTGGTGAGGGCTTTGTACAGAACAGTGCATAGAGCTATAGGCCTGAACTGTGATATCAAAGATGGGGACAGAGTCTTGGGGATAAGGACCATGATAATGTGGTTGATATTCGATTCCCAGACTTCGTGCCGAAAGATACGCTGCAGGAAAATAGTCAGGGAAGGGCCAATAGTGTCCCATTGGGATTGGTAGAACAACGCGGTTAACCCATCATAGCCTAGAGCTTTATTAGGTGCCATGGAGAAGAATGTCGTCTTAATTTCGTCTTGGCTTAATGGACGAGTGAGATCTTCTGACACTTGATGCGGGAGGGGAGGGACATGACCATGAGTATGCCAGGCTATGGTGGGGTGGCCTTCAGATAGGTAAAGATCCTTGAGATAGCTCTGCGCTAATCTTCTAAGAGACGAGGAGTCAGTAACCACATTACCACTCCCGTTAGTCAAAGAAGTGATCCTCGTTTGCCGACGTTTGGTCCTTGTGATGGCGTGATAATAGAATGTATTCCTGTCACCCTGGCCTAACCACTAGCTTCTGGAGCGTTGATACCAGAAAAGCTCCTCTTGATACAGGACTTGCTCTAATTTAGTCCGCAGGTAGTCCTCGAGCTCGTGGAGGGAGGACGAGTTAGTATCTTCCATAGGTTTTTGAATGCCTTCGAGGCGAGCCATAAGACGCTTTTTGCAGTAGAAAATGTTTCCAAAGACGTCGTTCCACTGTTATAGTTTGGCCGAAAGATGTTTGGGCGCTCCACTTAAGTCGTTAGGTTGCCAGTTGTCAGCAACCATTTGGTCAAAGTCGTTGTGGGTGAGCCAGGCCGATTGAAATTGGAAGGGGCGATTCAACTGAGTGTAGAGGTCGTTATTCAGAAACTTGATAAGGAGGCTGATGATCCGATTTCAAGAAAGGCAAATGAGTAACTCGAGTGTTACGAAAGACTGAGTGCCAAGAAGTAGAGCAAAAAGCGCGATCTATTCTAGCTTGAATCTGTCCTCTCCTCCATGTGAACCTTGGACCTTCAAATCCTAAATCCTGAAGGTTACATTTATGCACACAGTCACGAAAATGTGTGTTGACAACGGGTTGTAGACGGGAACTGCCCTGTTTATCGACATTTTCCAATTTGGCATTAAAATCGACTCCCAACAGCCAAGGTGTGTGAGTGTACCTTGCAAGACGCGGCAGACAATGCCAGAGGAATTTTTGTAACGCATAATTAGGGTTAGCATAAATGGCAGTGAAGTCAAACGTCAAGTGATCCCACTCGATACTGGCATGCACGAATTGACGGTGAGCTATTCGAATGCGGACGACAAGGTCATCTTTCCATAACATCCAGATTCCTCCCGATTAGCCCTCCGTTTCTACCCGGAAAGAGTTAGCGAATCCCATGTTTCGAATAACTTTCATCGCACGATCTCCGCTAGTACGAGGCTCGACCAAGACGATGAGACGAGGTTTATGAAGGCAGATGTAATTTTTCATGATGGGCTTGAAGGTCCAACCTCCATCCCCTTGACAATTCCATATAAATATCGTGATAAAACTATTAAGAAAAAGGGGGGACCTAATGCTAAACATCTGCAAGGTTGACTTCTTTATCAGTCAACTTCTGACATTGAATTAGCGTGTGCACATTTCCTAAGTCCTCCATCTGAGCATCAGATTTGACAGCGGATGCCATATTGATCGTTGGCCCGTTTATTGAGAGTGGAGGGACTCTCGGAATGATGGGGTCTTCTTCCATGTCACCGCTACCCAATTCCGCTTGGGCGTCCATAGGTAAATCCGAATCTTGTATAATTATTTCCGCATACGAAGGAATGGAGAGTGCTACATGGTTTGGGCTTAGGCTAGAGGATTTGTGACCTCTTAAAGTGGGAGGCTGCCTAGGTTGGGTTGTGTTGTGGAGCCCCGCAGGCTGGTTGGGCATGTTCTGGCCCAACTCTTGGGCCTATAAAAGGGAGGACGACATTATGTAGGTGGATGTGGCTTTGGTTCCATTTTTAGGCATGCACGTCCTCCTTTGCTGGCTGTCGTCTCGATTAGACGTGGAATTAGGGATTTGGCTTGGCTTCGGTTGGGAGTCAACGAGCTTTGGGAAGCGCGATGAGTACGAGCGTCGATCGTTGGGGAGAGATCCGTTGGAGGGTCGAACGTTGTGTTGTCAGCAAGCGCTGAGTACCTCGAGCCTCGCGATCCGCCTGGTGGAGCGTTGGAGGCGCTGGCGTTTCTGGTACCTGGTGGGTTAGGTGGAATTCGGCAAGCTCACCGTTGAACTTGCATCTAAGGCCCAAAGTCGGCGGTGCTGAGTGTGCTAGTGGAAGAGGTGCTATTGATTGCTGCGTGTGACGGCGGTTGCGGCGTATCGAGAGCAGGCTCTATTGCGGGTTGGGACTTCGGTCGAGATGGACAGGTCGATGAGGCATAACCTACCCATCCACAATTGTAGCAAATTTGAGGGAGGCCTTCGTTTGCCACACGAATGAGTTCTCCATCCAGCTCAACGATCGATCGGAGAAGAGAGCGGATGTCCAGATTGATGGCGACTCGCGCTAAACGTCCACGATAAGCTTGCTGTGTATTTGTATCGATCTTTACCGTTTGACCCACTAAGTTGCCTAAAGCATAGAGGATGGAGGGATGGTATCTAGCTATCGGAAGTTCAAGGAAGTGTACCCACGCTACAACGTGGGTAATTTTACCAGTGGATGGTTTGAATTTCGGAACCCATAGTTGCACAGATAGGACATGGCCGGTGATAATCCATGGCCCCTGAGTTAAGGTATGTAAGTAGTCTTCCTCCTCTCTGAAATTGATGAGACAGAATTCATTCTTGAGATCAACTATTTTCAAGGGGGCTTTGGGGTGCCACATACTTTGGAGGCGATCTTTTAGCATGTTGAACCCCATCTTGCATCCCAGAAGCTTGATAACCACGACATTGGCGCAGACCTTATCTAATTTGCCTTTGAATGTATTTGATAATTCCACTCCCAAACCATGGGTACCTTGAACAATGGTAATGTCCCCATCATTTAGTTCTATTGGTGCCTCCTCTGGCCAAACTAAGTCAATCATGGTTATTTCAGATCTGTTAGGTCCAGAAACCACCATGCTGTAGTTGAGGGGAGGTTGGTGCACGGGCGGTACTAAGGGAGGGGGTCTTCATCCCGTTCACGAATTCTGACTTTCTTGGGGGAGGTCATACTCAACTTTCAATTAGGGAAACTGTGAAACTTTTAATATCAACCTAAATCAGAAAACTAACCAACCAACCAGACAATCTGTGAAATGAAACTACAGTCACAATGAAAACTACAATAACAACTATTACATACCACAATACAGACAATTGATAAAGAAACCACACACGCATTGACATAATTGTGGAGCCCAGAGAGAGAGTGATAGAGAGGTGGGAATAAGAGTGCAACTTGTACCACCCATGCACCAACCTCCCCTCAGCTACAACGCAGTGGTCTCCGGAGGTGGGAATGAGAGTGCAACTTGTAGTCTTAACTTTTAGTTATCGAGATATTTGATTCTTATCGTAATTTTATCGTCAAAATTATCTTTTATATTAATTTTTAATAATTATTTTTTATTTTATTGATGCTTTAATTCTTATCTTAAAAATTATTCAAACTTATTTAAAAATTAATAATTTTTTAATTCATTAAATTTTTATTAATTATTTATAAAATATAAATGTTATAACTGTGTAAAAAAATTATATAATAACTAAATATAAGTAAAAAAAATCAAATTGGTATAATTATTAACTTCTATAAGCTCATTCGTAGTGCTTGCATACTAAACATATATAATTAATAATTTTATTTCCATTTTAATTCTCACTTTTTATTCCCATTTGTATTTTTTATTTCGGTTCTTTAATTATTGGCTACCAAACGAGACCCTAGGGAATTGGCATATGCATAAGACACCTATACAGCTTAAAAACACTTCGTGGCCATCGAGGCATGCCCAATGTTATTAATATTATATTGGTACTGTTACTGAATTTGTTTCTAGTACAATACTATATTAGTATCGATCAATACCGGGTACTGTTTCGAGCAATTTTTTAAATTTATAAAATATTCTTTAAATTTTTTAAAATTTGCAAAATAGTCTTTTAATATATTTTAATATATACTTTACAATTTTACATCAACCTTGTCTCCAAAAATCATAATAAGATAAACTTAAAATAACAACAATTTATTTATTTATTAACATTTTTCACATATAATAAAAATTGAGAAGTATATTTTATTATTAGTTTTGAAATACCCTATAAATTTCGTTATGTTTAATACTTTTTTATCAAAAAAATTATTGAACACACATGTTAAACTAATTATATTATAATCAAATATAATGGGCACCTTTTTTCGCCGGGTTCATACAAAACTTTAGTTTAGTACGAAAATTAATTTTCTTTTTTCAGTTGTTTCAATCCAATCCTAAACCCCAAACACTTTAACTATTTATTATATGAATGTCAAAATCCCAGATAAATCAAACCAACCTAAGAGCAAATAAAAAACAACTTCATCTTAAATCCAATTTAATCTCTCATGTTCCGATCCTTATTTACACATCCCTAAACCTTTAATAACACCAACTTAATATTACATTCCTTATCTTTACAATCAAATTACTTAGAAATTACTGGAATTTGCCTAAGCCAGTTTCGCCCATTTAACCCGACATCTCTCTCCCTCAGCATTTGCAGCATTCTCTTTAACTTCTTTCTACCTCTCTCTCTCTTCGCCACCTCTGTCAACACTTCTGACGCTTCCGCCTCTATTGCCAATCCTTTGAACGACTACACCTCAAGCTGCCATGTTAGGTATAAAAATAATATAGCCATTATACAGTTATATTGGCATGGGTGGATAGTATAAAAATACTTGTAATTGTTTCATTAGGCCAAATGAAGATGAGTTAGTTGTGTTTCTTTCCTCTCTCTATAAAGTTCTTAGCCTTCTCTCTTCCTCTGGACTTTTCTCTCTTCTGTTATTCATTTTTATTCATAACAAATGGTATTAGAGAATTCGGTTCTATAGGAATTGAAGAAAACATGAAAAGCTTGATGGAAGCACCGATCGGGAACGAGAAAATGTTTCTAGAATTACAAAGCAAGAATGAGAAAATGTTTCTGGAAGCTCTAAATAAAACAAAAAAATGGAGAATGACCTGCTGTAGCTTAAAATTATGATGGCACAATTTATGCAGTTACAAGGAATGGAACTGGGAACAACTATGTTAGTTACTCCATAATCGAAGATTCATGGCCAGTCTTTTCTACCCTATGGTATTGTTGGTTTATGCCCTACAGCCAATCGCTTTGGTTGTAGTTTAGTGACAAATTATTTAAAAGACATTCTTTATCTTGCACATGTTTAGATGTATATGATAAAGTCCATGAGATAATTGTACATTGCAAATGAAATTATAATGAGGTTATAATTATGAGATTTATATTGCATTTATGTATTATTTTTAAATGTTCCTAGTCATTGTTCTATTAAGATTGGACATTAATAGAACGTAAAAAAATTAGCACAAGTTTTGTTTTTTTATGAAGGAAGTAGTCGATTTCATAGGCTAAAGTATAGAGATACTTAAACAAACATATGGGTACTTGCTAGAGAACAAGTTCATTGAACAAACCCGATATAAGAAATCCATTTGGAACATTACTTGTATGTCTATGAAATTCTCATTGTGATGATTGTATAAGTGAACTTTTTACTTGAGGTCATCAAAGTTATCTTGTATGAGGATTGTTATGTTTTGATACTACTCGTGATCTATTTTATCAAAGGTCATTTAAACAGTAGTCATTGGATGTAGCATGAACTATATTGAGATAGTTGAATGATCAATATAGGATTCATCACCCTAAAGTAATTAAGGAGAATGTTCCATTGTTCTCGATTAATATTGATTCAGGAAATCCTTGGCCAAGGTGGAATAATATTTTATAAACAGTTTACAAATATTATTAATTGAATCAATAGCTAAAGGCGGAGAACTAATATAATTGGACTCAAACTAGAGTAGACATTAATTCCATGTTCTATGCCTAATTGAAACATTGGTTGATGAAAGGATTGAATTATACGGGAAAATCATGCACGGAAAGGTTAGTCAAAACCACTTTGACATTCCTTAATATTTGGGTGGTCATGAAGCGTTACTAGATGTCAATCTTGATCTATGATTATAAATTGTTTAATTGAAAAATTAAAGATAAATTAAAAGGAGTTTTAATTTATCTAATTCTAATTATGAATTATAATTATAATTTATAATCATTGC
>JANKOD010000005.1:28082452-28106348 GCA_026284645.1 Erythroxylum acuminatum | reverse complement strand
ATATAAGATATTTCATTAACTTTCTTAATAAACGTGCATTCCTCTAAAACGACTCTTATTATGAATCGGAGGGAGTAAATAATAGGTGCACCTGAAACAATAAGAGTTGTAGGTAGAAAGGGTTAAGATAATAAAAACACCTTATGCTTATCTTTATCCTAATTTTTCTTCTTGGGTCATATGAAAAATGGTAGAAAGTTGTAAAATGAATTTTAGGAGTTGGATTTCAGAAATTGCAAAGTTTGGGATTGAGAAATCCAACTGAAGGCTAAACAAAACTGCAAGAAGAGAAATATAAAACGACAACAGGCAATGAATTACCAAGGGATAAGGCTTTGAACGAGAAGAGAGACTTCTTCAAACGATGTCAGATGATAGAACTTGTATTTGCCTTCCTGGAATCATCAATCCATTCCATCGGTTCAACTCTAAAATTAACAATACCTAGAACTCTACATTGGATGTCTCAAGTTCATGTCCCTCCTCCTCTAATTCCTCCTCTCACTGCTCTTCTTATGCCTTATTCTCCATGTGGTTTATGCGTAAGCCTTCTCCCATCAAGTTAATACCTAGTCAATCTCATTTCACCATTTTGTAGACCATCATCAATCTCACACACACTAAAAAGTTGCCTATCACCATAATTCCTACAAAACTTTGTTGCTTAACCCCAAATAACTTATGCATGACCTGCATAATAAGCTTAGAGGTAACAAGGGTACCAAGCAACACTAATAATGAAATAAGCATGGGATACAAGGAGATCATCTATTAAAGATCTATCAAAGTTTCCTTGGTTAAAAGAGAATCATGCTAGTTTGATAAAGTTTTTGGTCTTTTATAGGTGTGATGGTGTAAGCCAAAGTTGAATATCATGACAGGGCTCTTAGACATTCAATAGAGGATTATGTGATGTTCCAAGATAAATTAGAATACCTTTTAATGATTAGCTAGCTAAAAATCAAAGAAAGTAGGTCAAAATATAACCAAAAAATCCATTACCAATGTACTATATATTAGGGTTAATATGATAGGAATAAAGGAGGTAATTGAGTGTAAAGTAGAGAGCTTAAAGGTGCCTGTGATGATCCTTTATCAAATGATGAGGGTCAATGAGAAGTCTGTAGTAATTTGATACACACCTTCAACTAAATTGACCATTCCCCTAATATTCATCAAGATACCAGTTCAATAAAAAGAGTTTAATAGCCATCAAATGCCATGGAGCTACAAATCCAAAACAAATGTAGCAATTCGTTTAGGAGACTGAAAATGGTAGTAGTCCCACCTCTTAGGAAAGAATATAAGCAATCAATAGCCAATTCTTACAAAGGATCATAAGAATGGTTGGAAATAGTTGCTTGTACTAGTGTAAGCTAATCTCCATCATTCTTTCCCTCTTTGAAAGGATTTATCCTTAATCACCTACATTATACAAACATAAATCAATATCATTAGAAGTAGCACTCATATTAGTATAGTTGATTGGACAATCTACTTTGTAATCATTGTTATTAATCTTCTCCTATATTTGAAATTGTCCCTCTTCTTTCGACTGAAACTTAGACTTTCTTTATACAAGAAACACAAGATCCTTTTATGATATATTTCCATTTAATCTTCCGTATGATAAGACCCAGAACTCATTTAGAATCCTCCTAACCTAAATGTTGATGGTCAATTTGTCTTCGAAGTCGATTTGTTTCCTCCTCAATCTCAATGTCTTGGATTAGTCAATTTCTCTCTTTCCTTAAAGAAAACTGTATCAAGAAATGCTTGCACTTTTAGGTCAAAGCATCTTTATCAAGTTTTTTTTATATATAATTTCTAACTCAGAAAATCTTGTTGCATTAAACAAAACCGTAGCCATCTAAACATCAAAAATAAGGAAGAACGGGGACTTGGAAACGACCACCTTAGAACTAACAACGTTGCTCATCCTCAAAAATGAAATAACCTTAAACTCAGGAATTGATGAGGCTGTTTTGGTAACAACCTCTACAAAAATAGGGCTATGTCACGTAGAGTAGCAAGCACACGGTATTCTTTAGTAAAAGGCGAAAGAATAGTTCGCTCTGTGCTTACTACATGACTCCTGATTTGTTCAATGGAATGGCCATCCCTCTATAGCCGGGCTCCTAGTCACATTCTAGCTTTCAGTCGATATGGGAAGGACAAGTTAGGATAATCGTCTCGTTAATTAATAATCCCTAAAAGTACATCAATAAATAAAATATCATATGAATTCATTAAAGTTTTATAGCAAAAGATTCAATGAAAATATCAAAAAAATTTAAATGATGTTTAAGAGAATTAGTTTAACTCGTAACTTAAGCATATAATCATTTTAGAACTTTTTATTTTGAAGATAATTTTATGAAAAAAGGTTTTGAAAACTAAATTGATTTTCAAATTACTATAATGAAATATTATGAAAAATGATAATCCTTTTTCATTAATTGAAGAATATATTTTAAAAATTAAATGATTCAGAAAATATGTTTCAATACTGAAAGAGAATAATGTTTAAGGTATTATTGGTGATTCTATCGTAAATGTACCCATTTAAGGTACAAAAAGCTTCCTTTAAATGTCACTGTTTTAATTTTAGACTTTCAAAAGTTTATAAATGTTCATAATGAGGCTTTCTTAATAAAAATGCACATATATAAGAAAGACAAAAAATAATTTAAATTCAGATATTTGTATAAAATTATTTTCTCTTTCGTTCTAAGATTCATTTTACACAATGAAATGTTTTGAGTGTAAGGCTTAGTACTGTGCAAAGCAATTTTTTTTTAACATTTTTCAATTTTTAGGATCTTTTTTCAATTAAATTTCTTGGACTTTTTTAATTCTTTTGAATGGACTATTTCAATTAATTTTTTGATGTTTTAAATTTTATTTCAATCGCTTTGGTGTTTGTGCCATATATATATTATTGTGAAAAAATATTTTAAATCTCTTTTAATATCATTGGTCTCAATCTTTATAAAAAAATGTAATAAATTTACAATCTTTTGCAGTTTGTCAAATAATAATTAATTAAACTCCTTTCAATTTTATCTAACAAAAACTTATTTATCATTTGAAGTTAGAGATGATAATTGGGTCTAGGCCTGATACTTATAAGCAAAAAGATGTCATTTTTATATCTAAAAAAATAGTTTGGGTAGGCTGAGTCAGGCTTTGGCTTAGGTCAAGCTGCGTCAAGTCTTGCCTGACTTAAACTTGTGCCTGATGCCTTATACCAGATTGAGCAATCCGGGCTTCGAATTGGGTGGGTTAGGGATCAGCCCGACCCATTGCATCCCTATTTGAAGTGATATGTATTAGACACAATTTATGTTATTTCTTTGAGGGTTGGAAGTGATATGTATTATATCTTTCCAATTTTTGATGTTGGGTTTTGTTTTACATTCTGATTAATTCATTCATAGAATCATAATACGTTTTTTGAAAATTGGCAGTTCCAATTTTCGTAGTTGAAGATTAAGTGCTCATTCATTCTTATTCTATGTAGTTTGTACCGGGTATTCACAATATCTACTAAAGCTCTGGTTTACCAATGTTATTTGTAGGCTTTAGGTCATCATGTATTGTGTAAAAATGTTTTCTCTTTCATTATAAGATTCTTGTTGTTAGTTTACGCCCTACAGCTAATCACTTTGGTTGTAGTTTAGTGACAAATTATTTAAAAGACATTCTTTATCTTGAACATATTTAGATGTATATGATAAAGTCCATGGGATAATTGTACATCGCAAATGAAATTATAATGAGATTATAATTATAGGATTCATATTGTATTTATGTATTATTCCTAAATGTTCCTAGTCATTGTTCTATTAAGATTGAACATTAATAGAATGCAAAAAGATTAGCACACGTTTTATTTTTCCTTACGAAGGAAGTAGTCGATCTCATAGTCTAAAGTATAGAAATACTTAAACAAATGTGTGGGTGCTTACTAGAGAACAAATTCACTAAATAGATTCGATATGAGAAATCCATTTGGAACATTACTTATATGTCTATGGAATTCTTATTGTGATGATTGTGTAAGTGATCCTTTGACTTGAGGGCATCAAAGTTATCTTGTATGGGGATTGCTATGTTTTGATACTAATGGTAAAGGTTGTTTAAATGGTAGTCATTGGATGTAGCATAAACTATATGGAGATAGTTGAATGATCAAGATAGGATTCATCATCCTAAAGTAAGGGATAATGTTCTGTTGTTTTCGATTAATATTGATTCAGGAAATCCTTGGGCAAGGTGGAATGATATTTTGTAAATAGTTTACAAATATCATTAATTGAATCAATAGCTAATGGCAGAAAACTAATATAATTGGATTCAAACTAGAGTAGACATTAATTTCATGCTTTATGTCTAATTAGAACATTGGTTGATGAAAGGATTGAATTATACGAGAAAATCATGTACGAAAAGGTTAGTCAAAACCACTTTGATATTCTTGAATATTTGGGTAGTCATGATGCGTTGCTAAACGCCAATGTTGATCTATGATTATAAATTATTTAATTGAAAAATTAAAGATAAATTAAAAGGAGCTTTAATTTATCTAATTCTAATTATGAATTAAAATTAAATTTTATAATTATTGCCAATATATTTGAGAACCTAATAGGTCTCACATATATAATGGGTTAGAGAAAACAAAGTTAATTTAATCAAGTTGGACTTGAATGTAAAGTTTAAGAAACTTTATGATTAAATATGAGATATTTAATAAATAAGGATCAATATAAGATATTGAATCATATTTGGACATAACTGGTATTTAATTAGAATTATTTGTAATTGTAATTAAAGTTTAATTGAAATTAATATTTAATTTCAATTAAATTACTAAAACGTCCAAAGCTTATTATAAATATACTTGAGCTCTATAGAGCTAGCACTTTATGCTTAACCCTCTCTGTAAAAGTTACAGAGTTCTCTCAACCTATTCTGTGGATACCGTTAGAGGCCAGACACTTGTGCGGCTACGGTGGTTGAGACGGATCGGTTTCAAAAACAGTTCGAGGAATACGACAAGACAAAGATCAAGCTTTAGATTAAGGTACGAATTAAATTTCGCTTTATTATGATTCGTGTTAATCATTTTAAAGAATTAAATAGATCTTGATTTTCGAGAAATCAAAAGTCACGAAAAAGTTTCTTAATTATTCCACTGCGGTCAGATTAGATCCAGACCTGATTTCCCAACATCTATGACTGAGCAAAATGCTAATGAAATTAAAAGCCCTTTCAGCCCTTCATGTCAGGGAAATGGCTTGGTACTTATTTCATCTCTCTCGCCAACGTTGGTTCAAGCACCATATGAGAAAGGTAAAGGCCATTTTATAGTTGGTTCCTTTATAAGAAGACTCTCATCTGTTGTTTCCCATACAGTTAATGCGTCAATTGAGCGTGTTAAACTTTTGATTCAAAATTAAGATGCGATGATCAAAGCTGGTCAGCTATCTAAACCATACAAAGGTATGTTAGACTGCTTTTCTAGGACCATTAAAGATGAGGGTGTAATTGCTCTTTGTAGAGTCAGTATTGCAAACGTTATCAAATGTTTTCCAACCTAGGCCTTTAAATATGCATTCAAGGATTACTTCAAGAGGATGTTTAACCTCAAGGAAGGTAAGGCTGACTACTGGAAATAGGTTGCTGGGAATTTAACATTAGGTGGACTTGTTGGTGCTTCATCCCTTCTTTTTGTTATACATTGGATCATGCCAAAACACGTTTGGCTAACGATGCAAATGTTGCTAAAAGGGGTAATGAAAAGAAGTTCATTTTATGGTTGTTTCTTTTTTATCGATTCTGTAAGCCTCCTTAACCATGGGGACAAGGTTTTCTAAAGGAGAAGGAATTGTTACGAATAAAAATAATATATTCATTATACAACTGTACTGATATAGGTGGATAGTATAACAATACTTGTAACCGTTTCGTTAGGAGAAATGAAGATGAATTAGTTGTGTATCTCTCCTCTCTCTCTAGAGTTCTTTGCTATCTCTCTTTCTTTGGACTCTTCTCTCTTGTGTTCTTCATTTTGATTTATAATATGCCATGACTCAGCGCGTACAACACCACCACACAATTCTCTCTCATTGTTTTCTCCCCCGACGCACTTCCTTATCTCAACATCCCTACCAGTATCGTCATCGTGTTCTCGTCTAACAACTTTCTTTTTTAAAATTGATCCTTAACTTTCTGAAATTTACGTTACCGACCAGTACCACTTGAATCACCGTACCGATAGGTACCAACAAAGTAAGTTTTGTACCTTTTTTTGGCCGGTGCGAAACTCTAAACGTTAGTCATGCTCATGCCTTTAAACAAAACTTAGTGTAGAATAAGATTATTGTTTGTATGCTCAAATTCGTTAAAAAGTTAAAAATATAAATATTCTTTTGTAGTTTAAGTAATTTTTTAAAAAATTGATCTTTAAAAATTTTGAAAATTTTCTCTTTTAGTTTTCAATTTTTAATAAAATTTTTCTCTAAAATTGTGGTAAAAACAATAATGAAGTACACATAGTATAAACATATGATATAAATTAATCAAATGTTATTAATATGGTAATTAAACTAAATTATAAATAACTCGAATCAATTAAACTTAAATTAAATTAATAATTTAAAATAATTAAAATAAATTGTTTGTTTGAATCGAGCTCGTTAGTTCAATTCGAGTTTAAGAACTGAGTTAAATTGTTATGTAAACAACATTTGATTAGTTCGTGTCTGATGTTCATACTACATGTGTTTCATCATTATTTTCTAGCCAAAGTTTAAGAGAAAGGTTTTGCTAGATAAAAGAAATTTTCTCAATAATTTTAAATATCAGAGAATTTTTCTAAAATTTTTTAAACTATAGGAGAGATCTAAGTCTTTTATTGTTAGTTAAAATAAAACTTTGAAAACTTAACACCTTAATGTAATCATGAGGTCGCTTATATCTTGAACTACAAAAACTTGACACTTTATGTAATTTTTGCAAAGCTTCTTTTAGAGGTAACTATTTTAGCCTATGTCTCACGAAACTTTTTTTAATCATATAGTCTCTCTTTTAACTTGTGTATCAAACTATTCTTTTTTTTAATTTTCAAGATGTTTAAGAGGAATTTCAGGTGTCACATAATTGTGTATTAAGCCATGTTCAACTAAAAATTGTATTTTAAAAAATTGTTCTTTTAAACTCTTTCAATTCTTGGGAAAATTCATCCCAACGCAATATTTACTCAACAACATCAGTAAGTTATGTCCAAAGTAAGTGTCATTATCATAGTAGTTGTTCAAATATCTTCATTTTTTTTATTTAACACCTCCATTTGCATTCTAAGTCAAAATATAATCATAATGAGTACATTTATCCATAAAATAATTTATAAAGGACAAAATATTAAAGAAGGAAAAAATATGTCATTTTACATTCTTGTCAAATTCTTCCACATTTAACTTTTACTTATCCTTATGCAAGCATACTCTCTTTGGTAAACATCAATTAAAAAGCTTCTTATAATTTATTCTTATGATATCAAAAAGTATATATATATATATTAAAAGATATAAATCCCAGGACTCACGTAAACATAATGTGTCATAGTTGAAGATTATATGAAATTAAACAAAAATCAACATAACAATTCCATTCAAAAATTGATAAACTTTCTCATAGATTTTGCTTTAAGTTCATGGTTTAAGTATTCTGCTCTAGTTCTTATAAAAATACAGTACCATAGGCTTGATAATACATCAAAACTCCACAACTTAAATTATATGAACGTACAAATCAAAAGGTCTTTATTTATTAGTTAAAATAGGGTTAGGGTAAAAAGTAAGGAATTTTCTAGATAAATAAGGTTAAACTAAGGAAATTAATAGAGTATTCGAAAAATATGTTAGATAGACAAAGTAATTAGGAACTTATAATCCATATTATAACTTCAAATACTTAATAACTTCTTCTTTCACTCTATTTTCTCATCATGAACATTGACTATTAATATCATGTCATACAAATAACTCTTGTCTTTTCTCTTCTTTTTTGTACATGTGAAATATTCAAATTTAAATATCTATGTCAACTATTCAAACACTTTATATTTATAAAAATACTACTTATTCACTAGGTAAACCCCACATTTATTACGTTCCTCTCTTTACAAAACCCTTTTTATTAATTTGATTCAAATGTCGTGCTAACCCTTAATTTAGATAAAGATATTCAAATTTAGTTTTGAGCTCATATAATGAGTTTTAATGAAAGAAAGAGAGTTTTTAAGTCTTAAAAGGGTTGATAAGGATATTTTATCAGCTTAGCTATTTAAGTTAAACGAGTCAATTCAAAGATGATTTTACCCTCTTTCATATATCCATATAAAAATGTAATCTTAAAATAGTTCAAAGCAAGTTTTAAAGACAAATCCACAAAGGACATCATACATAAAGAAAAACATAGATTGGCATAGATGTCCTAATCTCATATAGTATAAAAGCTCATATGGTTAATGACTTTCTAGATAAATTTCTAACTTCCCTTTTAAAATTGCTATTAATGTTAATTAAAGTTTATTCCTTAAGTTAATCAATTATTCAATACATGTAACCTTCCTACTTAATTGGTTTAACCTCATTGCATGCATAACAATTTAATCTATTTGGAAAAAATAAAATAATTCAATTAAATAAATCCTAAAGCAATTCCTTTCTCACACTTAAAAACTATATTATCTTAAATTTAAAAATTAAAAATGCCAAAGAGAAAATAACACATACTTAAGAATCATAAATAATAAAATAAACAAACAAAAAAGGAACTATAAAAGCTAATTTCTTAAGTTACCTCATAATTAACAATATTATTTATTTTCAAAGACTCAACTCAACTTCTCTTTCTTCAACTGACATTCATTGTAGGTGGCTTCATTCCTCTTTACAATTAAAGGGTGGATATGGCTCCCTCTTTAAGTAGGATGCAATCTGAATATGCATTCATATTACTTCCCTTAATATCTTATTGATGTGACTTTTTAAGGTCATACAAGGTTATAATAGTTTCTTACAACTTATACTCCTTGTGAATTCCTCATTCTCATTGTTAAGATGCTTATATATGACAACTTCCAATCTATCTTTTATTTTAAGTTCAAAAAATTCCTATGCTAATGAATCAATCATATCAATCGAATACATATGATTATCATCATTAGGTTCTTTCATAGAATCATGACTGATAAACTTAACAATTTGACTATCAAATTTCATAGTAAGTGTGCTAGTATAAACATCTATCTTAGTCTTAGGGGTTTAAATAACAGTCTTCTTAATAAATAACATATTATTGATCATCATTCTCTATATTAAGTACATAAAAACCAACCAGAAAAACCATATCATTTGCTTCCATAATAGAAACTTCGATATACCCTTACGATATGCATAAAAGCTATCAACTTGTTAAATCATAATACTAGATTTCTTGGAAGGTCCAATCATTAGAGAAGCATAAGTAAGATATGACATGACAATAATATATGCTCCTAAATTTATCATAAACTTTTTAATTTTGGCATTACATGTAGTTTAAGGAACATGAACTTACACATATCTTTACATTTTGTTGGAAGATCTTCTTTGAATCAATGTAGAGGAATTCTTCCTAACTCTTATCTCCTGTCATCCTTTAAGCTTTAGTTTCCACATATGTTTACTTTTTTTAAAAAAAATTGACATGAATGGACATTTTTTATAACATGAAAAGGGGAATATTTGCCTTGCATATACAAAAAATTCTCACACAAATATTGAGGTCACTCATATTTTTAAGATTATGCTAAAGTTTGAAGAAAAAGGAGGTACTAATTTATAGTTAGAAAGAGGGGAGACTTGCACTAAGGTTCAATTGCAACCTCTTCTTTCTTTGCATCCTCTTCATCTATACAAAGAACTCCCCTTTTTAGTGTCTAAGATATATTTGTTCTATGAAAACAATAATAAAAATGAAGAGTTTTGATTATGTGAAAACAATTATAAAAGTATAACTAAATCATAATACAAATTAAAAAATATATATAATAATATAAAATAAACCTCGATCTAGTCCACATTCACTACGAAAATTATGCATCGATTATCCATACCAGAATAAATTAACTTATACTTCAAATATTGATCATCATAATTATTTCTTACCTCTCCTTAATTATAATTATTTAGAAAGAAATACAATCCAATTAACCCTAACTATAAAATATTCTAAGTCACATGCATGAAGACCTAATCTAGTGATGACTTTAAGAATTAGAGAGATATATAAATCAAAAAAACACAAGCAAAAGTGATTCCATTTAATTTAGTTGATTGTTCTTTCTAGGATTTAAGAATTTTGATCCCAACAATCTATTAAATCTTAATTGTTTCATTGATTAGAAGAATTAAACAATTATAGATTTAACACCTAATTTAACAATATATTGTAACAAATAAAAAACTACTATGCTTTATAATAATTAAGTGACATAATCATAAAAGGTAACACAAAAGAGCATCGATATTTGATATATAAATTGAAATATAAAAACAAATCAAATTTTATGAATTAATACATCATAAGATTTCAGTTTTTTGAACAAAAGTGTAGAAAATTAATCAAGTAGGGTTGTGGGCAAAATAAAAAGTATAAGAGAGAAAAGAAAACAACTATTAATGGTATTAGGCTTCGCCCGAGCTTTGACTAAGTAAGGATTGATTGGGTCTAGGCTCGACGTAGTCCCTTTTTTAATTTAAAAAGTAAATAAATTTTAACCAAAAAGATAGTTTAAAAATTTTATAACAAACTTTGTTATCCTAAAACTTATTTTCATAAAAAAAAGTTAGTATGTGTTATTTTATATAAAAAAGTGTTCTTATATCTCATTAATTTTTCTAACGAAGTCTAATATTGTAAGCCTTAAGTTCAATTTTTAAACATGGTCTATTCCAAATTTCTTATTTTTGGTTCAATTATCTCATATCTAATAAAGAATCTTTATTTATTTTATTTTTATTAAATTAATATTATTAAGTTCATTGTCTTACTTTGGATACAAAAATAATAAAATATATTTTCTTAATTTTTTTAAATTAATATCGCTTGAAATTATTATCTCTTTTTTACTAGCTATTATTTTCTTATTTAAGTCTAGCAATAACATGTTGCTTGATTCATTCAAAATATGAAGGAATAATATCGTAATATCAATTCATGAGTTTGCCTTTGTAACAAATATCACAATAATATTGTGAATATTATTTTATTATCAAAACAAAAGAGTATTATAGTGATAATATTATCCAAATGAAAAAAGATACAAAAAATTGAAAAGAAATTATCAATTATAGCTGGAGAGTGGAGGCTGAAGATGAGTAAAAAGACAAAGACAATAGTATAGGGTTTTCTTTATTAACCTACATAAAAACACATAAGCAAAGATTTATGTCTTCAATTATAAAAAATTAAAGCAATCATATGAGAAAAAAGTAAATCCAGAAGTAAAGATTAAAGAAAACAAACTTGCAGTAGAGGAAAAGGGCTAGCCAATCATCATAATTAGGATCGTCAATAATTCACATAACTTCGTCTGTATATAGAAACATTATTATGTAATTTATACTTGATAATGGAATAGTTGTCTTAAATGAGTATTTAGCATATGATAATCATTATACCTTCATTATTGAATTTTTTATAAAACATTAAGTTGGAAGACTAGTCTTTATATAGGTACTTGTTTCAATTTAAAAAAGACAATATAAGATAGTATAATATATCATTGTTAAAATTATTAAGGTAAAAAAACTAACATATCATAAAGAATAGAGTTTATCGTGAATATCTTCATTATTTAACCAACTTTAGGCACACATAAGAACTTCTTAAGTATTAGGGTGAAATTGAGCAAGATGAGGACTAATTATCTGACCACCAATGCTAAAAGCATATTCTAAAGTAATAGTAGATACTAGAATTGCTAAGAGATCTTGTGCAATTACTTACATGATCTAAAGCACATCTTTATGTCTTCCACGATAGCAATATATCAAACTCCACATTTTCAACCTCTATCATAACGCCTACCTCTAAATAGTTGTCCAACTCCATCTTATTGTAGAAAGTCCTATTTTTTTTTCTTTGATAAGCATTGTAAATGTGGGATTTATATTGGTCTTATGAACTTAAGCCGAACTTAAACCTAAAATACAATCATGTTTTTTATTTAATATTAGTCAATAATTATTAAACAAATCATACTAGAATTGTTTAATGATATCAACATGCTTTTCAACCTGATCACCATACAACATTTGATAATAAAAGTAACCTCCCTCCATATTATATCTTGGGTCTAAAACAAAAATGATTGTTATAGTTTATCTAAGCATATACTAGTAAAAATTAAGTTTCTCCATTATCTACTCTGGCATAACTAGGATTGCCTCATTGGAATTAAATATTCAATCAGATAAAGCTGTCAAGATGTGATATATACTACGAAAGCTACTATGTAAAGTTGTATATTTTGTTCCTAAGAACAACTCAATAGCATTATAAAATATTTCCAACTTTGCATAGAATGCTTTAGCCAACTCTAATTGATGTTATGTCAGTAAGCAACTATACTAAGAATTTGTTTGACTTAGCCTACTAAACACCTAAATATACGTGGCTATCAACTCTAACATCTTGAATGTTTAATTCCATCTAGTAGGAAAATATAAACCCAACATTTTCACGAATAAAATGCGTAGTTATCGTGCTATATCTTTAAAATTTTCAACTGTTTTAGGTGTTACACTCTAATATACTATGCTATTTGGGATCGACTCTACTACTTTATCACTCCAAACCATCCTTTATAATCAAGTTCACAAATTGCATAAAACAATGCATATATAATACCACCCTACCAACCAACTGACTCCTAACCCGTGACTTGTTCTTTTACTTTTAGATTATTGTATCATCTGTGTTGTAGTTATTAAGAGTTATGGTAGATAACTTGCTGTCAATATTTCAATCCATTAAACAATCGACCAATATAGTTGTCAACCTTTCACTTGTATACACTGCTAGCACATAAATAAACCTACTATTTAAAAATATGAACAAATATCAATTATAACATAATCAATAAATAAATGATAAGAATAAAGAATATAATTTGCCTCAGTAGTCGAATACATAGAGTCCAATAATTATTAATATAGTGTGTTGTCTCTATTATATAAACCTTTTTTTTAGTTTGTATTTGTCCACATATCTTATGTGATGGCTATTCATCTATGAGTACTCAATAAGATCTTCAATATTTCTTTATTTTGATCATCATAAATTTTAAAAATGTCCTTATTCATGATATTCCAAGTCAGGATTTTGAAGGTCAATAAGAGTGAGATGACAAACATCCTGAACTTTTTACTATCAATAATAGAAAGTGGTTGTTCATCAATAACAATCATATTAGCTAGCAAAAACTTTAATTTGATGTTGTCATAACTTGTGGCAATCATCTTATTCTCCCCTCTCATTTGGTTAGAGGTAAAGAATGTTTGACTCTTGATACGATCATGTTTTTATTACATGACTCAATATGTCTCTTCCAATAAGAGGTTCTGCCTTTAGAATCCCTAACCAACATCTTATGACAATACTTACATTTGGCCTTTTCTACTATGTCTCTTGATCTAGTCTTATTGAAGTGATTATAAAAAACCACTTCTTAATAAGCTTGCTTCTTCAACCTAAATCATTTCTTCATTTCGTTTTGTAATTAGGTCTCTCTATTGGTATATTGTTTAGTACCATATTAAAACACTCTACTGAAAGAATATGCTCATCCATATGAAATAATCAACATAAATTCACATATAATTTAATAAACATTTGACACGTATATATTAATGAGCAAGACGTCATAGCAAAAGTGAGGACATACACTCACATTGTATGAAGCAAGAATGAAGAGAACTTCCATTATCTGATAATTTTTATGTTTAATCCATCAAATTAAATGAGATAGGTATGCAAGGAATTTTTCAAGTATAGAAAGAAAGAAAAATTAATGCATTTTGAGATTAATTTTAAGAAGAACTAAGAACTATAGAGAAATTAGAAACCCAACAAGTATGTTAAGACGAAGACCTAATCAACACTTCTAGCTTATGTTCAACTTTATTGCAGATCCTAAGAACACATTTAAAACAATCTAATGTATTACTTGAAAACATTGCAGTATTATAATTTAGTAAGAAAGATCCCCATTAATAGCTAATTCATACCCCGTGTATGATGAACAAGATGCCATATTCAATTTCACTGTACAATTACAACCATTTTTTGACTTTCTATAAAACCTCCAACCTTGTGATTAATGGCTATAGGAAAAATTGACAAACATAAATCACATAGATCATATAATACCACCCATAAATGAAATTTTCAAAATTCCTAAATTTACATTATGCTTAATTCTAACAAAAATGCATTTCCTAAAAATTTATCTAAGATGCACTACACCATTATGTGTTCCTTAAAACCTAAGTTCTTATAGGCAAGATTCACAGAGATGTCAATTGAAAATTTCAGCTTATGAGAAATTGTTTTTGTATATTTTAGTAGCTCCAACATTAAAAAATATGGTCAAATTAATACATAAACACCCATAATATTCCAGTTCTCTTTCTTAAAATTCATATCTTAGACACATTTAATTTCATTTCAGTATAAGTAGTGAAGTAACATGGTTCAGATATAGGTATTAAGATCATAGATATATAGTTTTCAAGTTGATAAGAACATAATCCTCACCCCAATAAATAGACAACTAACACAACAAGAGGCTAGAGGGAGAACCAGAGTAGACTACAGAGGGAACACGATATTGGTGCGAGTGAGGACTAGGTCTCAGACGCTAGAGAGTGGAGATAGCAAACTACAAATAGAGGTGATAAATCCTTAATAAACTATATTTCTAATCCCATATTTAGTGATTTTTTTTGTTTATTTGAGATTTTTCTATGTTTAGGTCAATTCGTCTCTATTATATTCTTAGGTCTTAATTGCCTTTAGGGGTCAAAAGGAGCAAAAAATGGATGGAATTAAGCCAAAATATTAAAGGATTGAAGTTGTTCTTGATAGCTCCCTTTACAGAAGCAGTCAAATATCCAAACATTGACTTTCTCAAATTAACATCCTCAACTATATCTACATCTGTATACTCATCTAACATAGGCTTCCCTTCTCCAAAACACAAGCACCTTTTACTTATTCCTTGAATTTTTACAGTTCCATGTTCTTTCCTAGGGTTGGATAAGAATCGACTTATAACCCCAATGGTATAAGCAATGTCAGGCTTGGTATATACCATGACATAAGACTGCCAACTGTGGATGAATATGGTACCTTTCTCATTTGTTCTTTCTCCTTCTCACTTGCTAGACTTTGCTTCTTATTCAGCTTGAAATGTTCAACAATGGAACACCAACTAGATTTGCCTTATCCATATTGAATCTCTTAAAAACCTTCCCATTGTATCATTTTTGTGATAGCCATAACAACTTTTTGGAATGCTCTCAATTTATTGTTTTTATTCCAAAGATTTGCTTCATTAGCCTTAAGTCTTTCATGGAAAATGATTTGCTCAACACCTTTTTAAGAGTAGGTATTCTCTTTTTATCATGGCCAACAATCAACATATCATCATACATATAGTGATAATATGATAAAATCACCATCAATGTACCTCTTAATGAAGACACAATGGTTTGAATAAGTCCTTTTAAGTTGATATTAAGCCACAAACAAAGTAGAATTTTTTATACCATTGTCTCAGTGCTTATTTCAAACCATAGAGGGTCTTTTTGAGGTGACACACTATGTGCTCTTTTCCTAGTTCTATAAATCCATCATATATATATATATATACACACACATATCTTGGTCTCCATATAAAAATTTTGTCTTGACTTTGAGTTATTCAATCTCCAAGTCTATGCTAACAGCTAGACCAAGAACTACTTGGATAGAAGATATCTTAACCACAGGTGAAAAATCCTTTTCAAAATCAACACCCTTTTTCTAGTTACGCCCTTCATAATGAATAAGGTGATTCCAACCAAGAAGTTCGATCACTGTTACAAAAGTGTCGGTATAATGGTGCCCTCCAATTAAGTCAATAAGGGAGAGATTGTTGGGGATTCCTCATTAATTTTGGTGGGACATTACTTAGTAATAATAAAAAAAATGCTGATTTTTTCAATGAAGTGAGAAAAATTTAGAAAAATTTCCTAAATTATTTTTTTTTGTAATATCAAAAGGCAATGAGAAGTGTTGTTGGAAAATGGGCAATTGGCCTTAGGAACTAAGAAGTCCACAAATGATTAAGTCATAAAGGGCTGAAAATTTATTTAGTACTTACAATGCGAAACTTGCAGCCCACGCTGTAATAGAAGAAAATGACAAATCATTATAGAACTTTTAATTAAACAATTTATAATCATATATCAAGATTGGCATCTAGCAACGCATTATGACCACCCGAATATTTAGGAATGTCAAAGTGATTTTGACTAACTTTTTTATGCATGATTTTTCTATATAATTCAATCCTTGCATCATACAATGTTTTGATTAAACAGAGCATGTAATTATGTCTACTCTTTTTGAGTCCAATCATATTAGTTCTCCGCCATTAGCAATTAATTCAATCAATGATATTTGTAAACTATTTACAAAGCGTTATTTCACCTTGGCTAAAGATTTCCCAAATCAATACTAATCGAGAATAGCAGAACATTCTCCCTATTTACTTTAGGATGATGAATCATATCTTGATCACATAACTACCTCTATATAGTTTATGTTATATCCAATGACTATCGATTGAACAACTTATAATTAAATACGTCATAAGTAGTATCAAAATATAGTAATCCCTATACAAGATAACTTTGGTGACTTCAAGTCAAATGATCACTTATACAATCATCATAATAAGAATTTTCATAGACATACAAGTGATGTTCCTAATGGATTTCTCATATAGGGTCTGTTCAGTGAACTTATTCTCTAACAAACACCCAAATTTTTTTAAAATATCTCTATATTTTAGTCTATAAGATCAACTACTTCCTTCACAAAGAAAAACAAAACATGTGTTAATCATTTTACGTTCTATTAATACCCGGTCTTAATAGAATAATGATTAGAAACAATTCATGGATAATAAATAAATACAATATGAACCTTATAATTATAATTTCATTATAATTTAATTTGCAATGTATAATTATCCCATAGACTTTATCATATACAGCTAAACATGTACAAGATAAAGAATGTCTTTAAATAATTTGTCACTAAACTACAATAAAAAGCGATTGATTGTAGGATATAAGCCAATAACCCCTGATCATTTTCTGTCACTTTGAAGTAACGGCAGAAAACTATTCTTCATCCGTCTCACTGGCTTCTCCAAAAGAATCATCACCCGTTAAATATCCTCAGGTATGTGTTTGTTCCTTTATTATGGTAAAGAAACCCAATTCTCATAAATATATAGAACTTATTATTTTAAAAATGCTATACTAGCAGATAACCTTTTAAAGGCTACACTGTAACTATCCTAAACCAGGTTGTCTGAAGCATTTTTCTACTGATAATGTTTAAAGGAGCACGTTACTTGTGGGATTTGTCGTGTTGAGCAAGAGCAACTACGAAAGGGACACCCCTATGCCCATAAAAGTAAAACAGTTGAATTAAAATTTCTTCATGCTTCGTTCCTGAAACTGTTTTGGAAATTATTAAAATGCATTGCCGCAATTATTTTTCTCATCATGCTCTAAACAACCAATATGGTAATTTGAACAAGTGAAAGCTCTCTCAAACACGCCTTAAGCTTCTGCATCTCTTATTTCTAGGTTTTGAAAGTAACATTAATATTTAATCATCTAGGGCTAAATATGATAGGTGATTCTGATAAACTCAGGATTGTAATTTTGACATCACTAGATCATGCGGCACAATGGAAGAGAATTGCAAATCTTGGCGGAGCCTATACACTTCCCTTAAAGAAAGCTCGTGATTTTGCCAATAAATTAGGGTAAAGAATTGGCCGGTGAAAGTATGATGCTCCTGTATTAGTCTTCTGTAAAGGAAACAACACTATTTTTACCTGCGATGGAACTACACCAGCGTCTAAAGCAATAGGATCTGCTGCTCATAAATGCCAGATTTGAAACTCAGGGATAAAATTTAATATATAAGCAGCAGAAAATAATTATCTATATCAAGTCCTCAAAACAATCTTAATGTGTACACTTCAAGAGGTAATGTGGATCTAATACTACTCACAATTAATACCAATTATCCATTTGGAAGTATCACCACATTATGGCAGAATCCCACAATTTTAAGTAGACCTCATGGGTTACTACCGAACACTACTGAAGTTCATCTAAGGAGTTCCAGCTCATGACGAGCTCAAATGATAAATAATGACTAATAATCTGCACCCCACTAAAGGCTGCCTTTTGAACTGGTCAAGGACATAGTCGTCTCCTGGTGGCAAATGTTTCCGCAACAACTAAGGGAAAAGCAATGGTTGCATCACAATGTACCTGTTGGGATATCAAGCAGGATAGAATAATTAGAATGTACTATCAGAGAACCGCAAGAAAATACGGAGTCCTAGATGGTTGCTTACGGCTGGCTAGCTGGCCACAAAAATTTATGCAAAAGCGTCTACAATGCAAGCTGAAAAGGCGCAACCTAATTGAAACAAGGAATGCATGAAAGATATACCTTCACAGTTTTAGCAGAACCTCGTATTTTCCCCCACGATATAGCCTCATCGGGACGTGCTCCAGAATCACTTCCATCAAATTCTTGAGCTGTGTTGATGAAGACTGCATAATCTGCACCATTACGCATCATATTGGCATTACAAATATGATGCTTTGGAAGCCCCCCTCCCAAAATGATCATTCCGGTTTTCCGAGGACTTGCATGTACTGCTTCACCGTTCATGGCTCCTATATCTGTTGAAAGGACTTTTTAAGTTCCATTCCAAGGTTACCACTGTCACAGATACAAATATACCAGGAGATTCCTACCTTGCACTATGTCAACAATAAGGCCTGGGCTGCGAAAGGAATGAAAATACAACATATCTCCCAAAGAACCATCAGTTAAACCTGGGCAGAATACTGGAATTTTGTTCTGCAATACGTGAAAAATAACATCAACTCCATAAACAGGTGGATGCTTTTAAGCTCATAGTGTGGAAAACAAGCACAAGACTAGACCTTAACCAAAAACATGAGAAAGAGCAAGGGAATCACCCAAGGATATAAATATGCTGCTTTAGAAAAACAAATGTCTACACTTCTGAAGTTCAAGCTTGACTGCTATTACCTTGTACGCCCAATAAAGGTATGAGCTCTCATTATTTATTTCTTTTCCTAAGCGAGCAATCAACTTAGATGGTGTCCATGAAACACTCTGCAAAGCATTAAGGAATGTTAGACAGAAAGAATAGTTCCCTAATAAGTTAGCCAACAAAAGGAAAATTAATAGATCTGGTCCTCTATTCAAAGATAAAAGGGTGAAGTGGTGATTTGTTTCTCGCTTCAAACCACACCCACCAGAATTGGCTGTATACAGGGACACATGGATACAGCCATTAAATGATACCTCTTCTATTTGTTCCTTCAACATCTGGTCAAAAATGGGAAGTATCCAGTCCTCAAATTTGCAGTAATTATCATTAGGGACCAACAAGTTACCAATACGGTTTAGTCCTTTCGAGCGCAATTGAACTCCAGGTAAATCAAAGGCTCCCTTGTATGTTGGTGCAAGACATTTTATTAGATCTTCTTCTATGCCACCAGTGGTTGTAACCACTACATCAACCTGCAGTCATCTTGGATATAAAACATTCATATAAATCAAGTTGAAATGCACAACAAGAGAAAAATCATGAAGCTGGAATACAAGTCTGAATTAAACTTATTCCCAGAAAAGGTATGTTGGTGCAAAAAATTGATTCATAGTGATTATTTTATACAGAGGAAAAAAAAAATCCCTACGATAACTTTCACCATTATCCTTTGCTACAGTTCTTTTACCGTCACACATGTCCATGTTTAGAAATAGAAAAAGGGAAACTACACAACCTTCCTCTACAAGTTCTACAATTCTTGGATTGATCATGGAAACACAATCTATCAAACTTGTGTGTAGAAATGAATAGAAATTTCAATATCTACTTGTTAGGTTTAATGATATATCAGGTTAAACTTGAACTTCAAAGATTCAAAAATTTGACCCAAACCATCAACAGCTTCAGAATGCTTTGGATATTTCACAGTGCATGCACAAATCATGGTTTTCAGTTAAGTATAAAAATCTCAAAGTACAATCATATCAAGGAATTGAGTTTCTCACCATATGGTGCTGAACAAGATAGCGTATAATATCTCTAACACCAGAAGAAATAAGATTGGAGGTAAAACCCAAGAATATTTTGCATCTTACAGACCCCCTGTAGGCAGGGTCCCTCTCCTCCTCACAACAATCTTCTGCTATAATCTCATCAGCAAGCCTCCAATCTAGCTTCAAGAAATTTATTTGCATCCAACAAAAAAGAGGGGGAAAAAAAAACTTAGGTAGATTGAGGAATGAGGACTCGAAGATAACATTAACTGCTCAATTGAAAACCAAAGTCCAAAATCCACTAACAAAGAGAGGGTGGAGTTGGGGATATGTTATTGTTGAGCAACTAAACTAACCATTTGATTGACCACATCAATGGCATCTCCAAGGTTAGAAGCTTGAAATCCAGTGGTAGCCATGGATTTGAGAAGCTGAGGGTAGTTAACGCCTTGATTAAAATCATAGCCTTCAATTTTAGTGCATTTCCCTTCCAGATTTTCGGACTCTTTGAAGACTGTGGTATGCACAGATGAGAGCAAATGGTCTTCCCCAAAATTTGACATAATTGGAAACCGAAAAAAGGAAGAGGAGACTGCTTTCAAAAACCTATTTCAGGAGCAAATAATAAACGCCAAAACTCAAAACACCAATCGGTCTATAGAATTTAAAAAATCAAAATCCTAACTAAATGTGTCCTAAAACATTCATCAGCAGTTACATGCAAACAATTAGTTTTCGGCTGGAAGGAACCCAAATAAACTATTAGTAATTATAGGCAGTAAGTTATCATTAGTCACTCCACCAACTAAAAGATTCCAATTTTCCATTAAAAATAGCCTCATCTACATGGTCACATCAATTCCGAGAGTAACATCCATATCAAAACAAAACAATTCAAGCAGAGTACTTAACCATGTACCGATATGCAGCTCACAAGAACAATAGGCACACAGTAACGACCGGGGACCCTTCTACCCGAATATGAGAAGACTACAAAAATGTGATCCTTTACATAAACATTGACATAATACAAGGATGGGCATTC
This sequence comes from Erythroxylum acuminatum, assembly GCA_026284645.1. Classification (NCBI taxonomy): domain Eukaryota; kingdom Viridiplantae; phylum Streptophyta; class Magnoliopsida; order Malpighiales; family Erythroxylaceae; genus Erythroxylum; species Erythroxylum acuminatum. The sequence continues at coordinate 28,084,804 of JANKOD010000005.1, read as the reverse complement.
TGAATTGAAGTAAAAATGCAACTTATGAATGAAAAGTTCAGTTCTTTACAAGCGAGTTAGTGGTGCGTACAAGTGGGGTTGCTTACCTGATACTAGACGGTGACGGGGGATTACGGTGGCGCGGCCAGGTGGCCAGGGGATCGTCACCGATAGGCTGCGCAGCGCGGTATAGTTGGTAATATGGGGGCGGCGTTTTGGGTAGTTCATCTCATGTAAAATCTTGGGTCCTCATTGAAAGGGCTGGGCTTGTTTAACTTGGGCAGTGGGGCATTGAATTAAACCCTAAAACAACTTATTGTTTTCTTTTGAAATTTCAGTCCAATCATCTTAAATATTTTGAATTGATTAATTTTTAATTTAGTTTTTAATTTTAGGTTCAATTTATTTTCATAACTTTTATTGTTAAAATTCGATCAATTTATTAATTAACCGATTAATTTTTATAAATTACTAAGTTTTTATAAACCAAAATAAATCAATTAATTTTTATTTAACAATCTATTGTTTAATTAAACTTTAAATTATTCAATAGGTAACGTCAATCTCTTTCAATCATATTTCAAATTCTCTAATTTTATTCAATTTTTAGTCAATTTTATGACGATCTAATATCAGTTGAAAATTTTAAATGTACATGTATTATATTCCTTTTTGTTACCAAGAAAAATTAATCAATATATGAATTTTACTAAATGTTGAAGAGTTGAAGTGAGGCTTTCTAATTACCATGGTTGAGTCTCCGACGGCTATATTGAGATCTATTTCTTGTTAATTTGGTACATGAAAAAAAATATTTATAACAACCATAGTACAATAAGAACTTCTATATGGTTGGAACTTGTTTATATATAGGCCTTGTTTGATAATCACCGAATTGCATCAACCGTTAGCTGATTCTATTAGCGGTTAGTCGATGGTAGATTATATTAGTTGATTTGACTAGTGGATAACATCAGTTATTTATTAAAGATGTTTAGTAAAATTAGCTGCTTAGTATTAGTTGTTTATGTGTAAAATAACTTATTCGAGCATGACTTTTAAAAATATATATAAGGCCATGAGTTCAAAAAAAATGACTTCAACCTTTCCTTGAATTATGCTACATTACAGTAATATAGACCATTTTTACTATAACATAATTTAAAATAAATCAATCTACACTAGCATACTAATCTATTTAAAGGGCAGGTTTTGTTCCTTAGAAGACAAACTAGTTGTAGAAAAACACCAACAACTTAAGAGTATAATCGATAGCTTCTATATTACATACTTAGCAAAGGATCAAAACGGTTCTACATGGGAGCATTTTTAAAATTAGTTGATTGGGTTAAATCAGTTAACCCAACCAGCTGCCCTCCAAATGTCTCTATCAATGTCAACCAATTGAAATGTTTCAATCAAGCATTTGATCTCCTGATTTAAAACTAAAGTTGCCTCGGCGGCTCAGCAGGCTCCATTTACTTCCCTGATACTAGGACTCCGCCAATTACTTACTAGAAATTGGATAGTACGAGCAAGACATGTTTACTGCCAATCTAATAGGATTGCGGATTAGCTCGTCAACTATGACGATTCACTTGAACTTGGTATTCATCGTTTTCAAAACTCGCCTGTGGGTTGTTTATCCATTTTATTATAGGATATATCGGGGGTTTCATTTCCCCGACTAGTTATGTAAGTCCTGTACCCCTCCATTCCGATTTAAAAAAAAAAGTTAAATAGGATATTCATAAATTAGAATTTATAACTTTTGTATAAAATATTATAGTCTTCCTCAATTATATATGTTTTAATAGGATTCCAAATTCTAGTTTTAGAATTGCTCAAAAAAGTTAATTAATAAATTAACTAAATCATTTAATTATAGGTAGATTTAAAATTTAGAATGTTACCATATAAGATGATAAACATACTTCTAAATCTGATTTAACGTTCTTTCCTTTTCAATGAATCTTGCCCAACTATTATCATTAACTGTCAATCTATTCTAAAGCACTAGTAATTTAACTATTTTTCAACTTTGTACTTTAGTCAAAAAGTTAATAAAAGCCATATCATCTTTAAATGAACTCCTAATCTTTAATTTCATATTTACTTTTATTATATTTTATGTAGCGCCCCCTCATCGTAGGGTACACAACGGGAAACCCGAAGGTCACTCCGACGAATATCCCACGATAAAGGTGCACCACCAGAACATTTCTACTAATAATCCTCATGGCATCGCAATAATGTAAAATCACAACATAATATAACATCAGCAACCGGTAAATTTTAATATCATACTAACAATCTGATACAGTCATCCAAAAGCAGAATAGACAAGTCTATCAGTCCCCTAAACAAAACCAA
>JANKOD010000005.1:28071681-28082352 GCA_026284645.1 Erythroxylum acuminatum | reverse complement strand
TTTGATTTATTATGAAAATATTACTTTTAAAGATTTTTATATATGGTTTATCTTGAGTGTAATCAAACCCAACTTATAGCTATTTCTATCGAGACAAAGGTCAACTCATGAACTCCACCATGACAAGTTCTATGGATATAGCTGAACAAGTCAGGGTATTTCGCTTTCAATCCGTAATTGTCCCAAAATGCGCAAAGCACTCGTACTCATTGAGGGTATTCATAAGCTTTTAGTGCCTATTCCCTTGTTCAACAATCATAATTTATACATCCTGCTCGTACCCTAAAGGTTAAAATAGTTGAAAAAGAAAATAAGGAAAAGCAAAAAATGTCAATAGCTAACTAAAAGCATTTGTGCCTGTATGATTGAAAAGCTCGAACGGATAAAAAATAGAATAATTTTTTTTAGAAATAGAAAAGATAAGAAATATAATAGAATAGGTATTACCTTATTTAGTTTACTGTCAAAGAATTTCACTTAGTTTGAAAATATAAACTTAAAATAAAAAAAGAATAAGTAACAAAAAGATCATATTATTATTATTATTATTATTATTATTAAATTCCTTATTCTTATTAAATTTAGTATTCTTATTATTATTTTTTATTATTAATTTTCTACTTAATTATTCTTATTAAAAATAAATTTATTAATTAAATTTATTATTATTATTAAATTCCTTATTCTTATTAATTATATTTATTATTTTTAATATAATAATATTACTAATTTTCTTATTATTATTAATTTTATTATTATTATTATTATCAATTTTCTAATTACTGTTTAAAATTATTATTACTATTACTTTTTTAATTTTTAATTTTTATTAATATTAATTTCGTAATAATTATTAATTTTCTTGTTTTTATTATTAATTTATTATTCTTATTATTAATAATTATTATTATTATGAATTTTCTACTTAGTATTATTCTTATTAATATTAATTTTATTAATTAATAGAACACCATTATTATTATTAATTTTATTATTATTATTAGCTTTTGTCTGAATGATCGATGTTCATACACAATGGAACTCAAACATTGACCAAACTGGATGAGTTTTGTTAAATTAGCATACATTCAAGATGTCATGATTCCCGGGAGATTTTCTGCTTGATAGTCACCATTTTCTCACCATCAATTGAAAACATGCTGTAGAATCTGAATTTTTTTTTTCATCAGTTTACTTGATCTTTTCTGGAAGTTTAGTGAAATAGAAATGTCACTAGGAAATGGCATATTAGATAACTAATTACCCAATTCCCTATTTCTAGGTGGTAATAACTAGCAAATGGTATTTTCAAAGTAAAGTTCAACAAATAAATAAACAAACCTTGGCTGTAGGAACTCCATATTGTCGCACAAATTTATCGTAATGTGTCAATCACATGGAACAAGTACAAATATAACGTAGCTCGTTATGTCATTTATATTAATAAAAATTTAATGTCATACTATTTTTATTAAAAATTAAAAATTATAACATTTTAATACTACTTTTTATAGTTCAAATTGTAGTCTAAAATTAAATATTTGTTTTACATATAACCCTAATTACAACTAATTAAGTGTAAACATGGATGGTTAGGTTAATTTTTTAAATTCTCAATAATTAGTAATTTGGTTGCTTAAGCTCCATTATTGAAAATAAGCGAAAATTTTTGTGAAATATATATGGCAAGACGATAAATATATGGAAAAAGAAAGGAAAAGACTACAAAGGTCTGAAGAAAGAAATGAAGTTAGTTTTAATTATAATTTTCATTTACTTCCCGATTATCTATAAATCTACTGGTAAAACGGGTTTGGACAAAAATGTCAAATCCGGTTGATATTGATATTTATTACTAGTCAAGAACGCCAAAGCATACTTGGCTAAGGATCACCTGCGACACAATCATTATCTATATCTTCCCTATTTAGTCTCCTAATGACCCTGAGAGTATGTCGTAACGTCAATGCTATGTAGTTTTACAGCTTCTTATAACTTCACACCTATAAGGTAACTTCCGGCAGAGTTTTGGAGCTCGTCATTTTCTTTAGAATTTAAGCATCCAACTCTATAACTTATGGAACAACTGATAATGATAATCATTATTAGTCAAGAATGCTAAAAAAATTTATCAAAAATAATCTTTTTATTAATTAAGACTAAAATTATTTACTTTTAAATTTCCCCTATTTTGGCATAATTCTTACTAAAATATTGTTATTATTATTGTTATAGTTAAAAACACATAATGATATGATTCTATTGAAAGTTACCAAATATATGAATTTTAATAGAAAACTTTAATGTACTAAGATACGGATAAAAGATTGCTCAGATCTTTCGTAAAAAAATCCTTCTATGTGAGATCCTTTTTGTTCTCGTAAGATTTTTTTAAATATGTGATCCTCAAATTTGTATGCTTGATTTTCTTAACTAGTAAACACATATTTTCATGTCTTCGTGATTTGATTTAATTTAAGAGTCGCAATTGTAATTGGACAGTCACACACAGTCTAATCAACAAAGTAACGTGCCAAATAGGAGATTTTGATTAATGAATATACTTGATAAATTATTTTAAATATTTTTATTTTTACTAAAAACAACTTTTTAGTTGATATCACTTTACATTTTTTGTCCCTCCCTCTTATTATTGGACCACCACCACAAAAAAAAATACAGCTGTCAATAATGATGGATATATTATGTAATGTTCACACAAAACCAAAGAAAACGTAGCTACACATAAACAATCGGCTGCTTATTTTCAATGAAACACTGATAGATCAAGTGGTGCAATCTATCACGCACATACGTAAAAACGCAGCTACGTTTTCTCTAGGGTCCTATCTCCGATAAATATCTCCAACAAATCCAATTTTCTTTAGCTCCTATTTCATTTAAAATTTCTTCTTTCCACAGTAACTTATCTTCCAAATATTATACATAATCTAAAATAATAGAATCCAATACCAAATCAACTTTTTATTACGAAGGATATACTAAATATATTTTGAACTACAAATAATACCTAAAATTGTGACGAAGTTTCGAGAGAGAGAATAGGGAAAACAAGTAAATAGAACTGACCAGCTTTATTCACTTGTGTTAAGTATACAGCAGTCAGATTTTACAATATATACAAATAACTTTACTGTCTAAGTACAAAGTAAAGTAAAACGGCAACAGTTGAGAGAACAAGAAACAAACTTAACAGAACTTAACAGAACAGTAAATAAACGGATCTTAACATCCCCCCTCAAGTTGGAGGTTGGTGAACATCAACCAATCCCAACTTGGACAAAAGTGAAGCAAAAAGAGGGGCAGCCAAAGCTTTTGTAAATAAATCAGCCAATTGTTCTTTGGATGAAACATGAGCAGGAGAAATAAAACCCAACTTGTATTGATCACGAACCACATGACAATCAATATCAAGATGTTTCGTGCGTTCATGAAACACCGGATTAGCAGTGATATGAAGAGCAGCCTTATTATCACACCATAACAGAATCGGCAAGGAAAAAGAAATCTGCAAATCCTTCAACACATAGGAAATCCACAACAACTAACAGACTGTGGAAGCCATACTACGATACTCAGCTTCAGCCGACGAACGAGACACGGTGGGCTGCTTCTTAGTCTTCCAAGAAACCAAAGAAGTGCCCAGAAACACACAAAAGCCCGAAACAGACCGACGAGTGCTCAAACATGAACCCCAATCAGCATCACAATAAGCAATAAGAGAACAAGCAGAAGAGTCATGAGGCACAGAAGAAACAGATGCAGCAAGGAAAAATAAACTAGTAGAAGGACATCCTTTCAAGTATCGTAACAAATGCATAGCAGCAGCCCAATGAGATTGACAAGGAGCAGTAACAAATTGACTCAATTGCTGCACAGCATAAGTAATGTCGGGTCGTGTAAAACCCAAATATAATAAGCGACCAATCAATCGACGATACTGCCCAACATCAGCCAATAAGGAACCAGAATCATCTGACAACTTCAACCCCTTGGGCAAAGGCGTGGAAACTGGTTTAGCACCAGTCAAACCCACATCAGACAAAAGATCCAACACATATTTGCGTTGATTGATATATAAACCAGCAGAAGATCGGGCAATCTCTAAACCCAAAAAATATTTGGCAGAACCAAGATCCTTAACAGAAAAAACAGAATCCAGAAAATGTTTAACATCAGCCAAAACATCCACAGAAGGCCCAGTCAGCAAAATATCATCCACATAGATAAGAAGAGCCACAAATGTAGATCCAGAAGATTTAACAAACAAACAGTGATCATGCTTGGATTGAAGGAAACCATAAGAAATCAAATTCTTAGTAAATTCACAATTCCATTGACGGGAGGCTTGCTTCAACCCAACAAAGACCGATTGAGCCTGCAAACTTGATGAGGAGCAGCTTTAGTATACCCATCCGGAGGCAACATATACACTTCCTCATCAATAAAGCCATGCAAAAAAGCATTATTGACATCTAATTGATGAATGGGCCAGGAAAAATGAGCTGCAACAGCCAATAACAGACGTACAGTGACAGTCTTAGCAACAGGAGAAAAACTATCAGTGAAATCAACACCCTCAACTTGATGATAACCTTTGGCCACTAACCTAGCCTTATACCTATCAACAGTCCCATCAGGCCGAAGTTTAACCTTAAACACCCATCGAGAACCAATAGCCTTCTTACCAGCTGGTAAAGAAGTCAAAAACCAAGTATTGTTGGACTCAAGTGCAGCCAACTCCTGCTGCATAGCCTTGATCCAATGATCATGAGACTTAGCCTGATGATAAGATTGAGGCTCCTGAATAGCAGAAACATTAGCTAAAAAAGACATGTATGTGGAGGAAAGATGCGGTGTAGGAATAAAAGGAAAAGTAGGAAGAAGATAATTGGAAGAACAAGAAGCAGAAGGTTGAATTTGAGTAGTAGTGGTATGAGAAACAAAATCTTGAAGCCAAGCTGGTTTAGTTGAAACTCGAGTACTCCTACGCAGAGGAGGAGAAGGTATAATGGAACATGGCAAAGAAGAAGAAGAATCAGGGGAAAAATGGTCAAAATGGGAAGTAGGTTCATTGAGAGGTGAAAGAGTAGGGACAGAAGATTGCCCATCCAAAGCATCTAAAGACTGATCCAAGGAAACTAAAGGAAGGGGAACATCGGATGTGGCAGTGGTGGAAGACTTATAAGGATAAGTAGTTTCATGAAAAATGACATCTCTAGAAACCAGAATTGAATGAGAGGTCAGATCAAACAACTTATAACCCTTTTGCCCTGAACTATACCCCAAGAAGAGACACTTGGAAGCTCTCGGATCAAACTTATCTTTGTGAGGCTTAACATTGGTAGCAAAACATAAACAACCAAAAGACTTCAAATGATCATACTTAGGAGGAAAACCATACAAGACCTCATAAGGGGATTTCCACTGAAGAATGGAAGTAGGAAGCCTATTGAGAATGTAGGTAGCAGTAAGAATAGACTCACCCCAAAACTGTCTAGGTAAAGAAGCTTGAAACATGAGAGCTCGTGCTATTTGTAACAAATGTTTGTGTTTCCTCTCCACAATTCCATTCTGTTGAGGTGTATAACCACAGGACCTATGATGGATGATACCCAAATCAGTAAATAACTTCTGACACTCTCCACTCAAAAATTCAGCCCCATTATCTGTTCGGACAAACTGAACAGATTTCTAAAATTGTGTCTTAATCATCTTTAAAAAAGTGTCTAAACACCTAAGGGCTTGACATTTATGAGTCAACAAATAGGTCCAGGTAGCCCTACTAAAATCATCGACTATTGTTAGAAAGAATTTGCCCCCAGAGATAGTATGTTGACTATAGGGTCCCCAAATGTCAACATGTATTAACTGAAAACTAGAAACAGAATGAATGTTGCTACGAGGAAACTGCAATCTGTGTTGTTTTGCAAGTGGGCAAATATCACAAACACCAATCTCTTCAGCACTTTTATTATCAAAAGAAATAACATGTCTAAGTACATTATCCGAAACATGGCCTAAACGTTGATGCCAAAGTTTGTACATAGACATAGAGTGTACATGAACAATACTATTTGCAACAGTACACAAAGAATAGTGTGCTATAGTATCAGGCTTGAAAGAATCCTTGTTAAGGATATACAATCTTCCTACAACCTTGCCTACTGCCAAAATACGATCAGTCTTCAGGTCCTGCAAAATGCAGTGAGTTGGGAAAAATTTAAAGGAAATAGACGATGTAGTGGCAAGCTTGTTCACAGACAAGAGATTAAATTTGAAAGTAGGAAGATGCAATGTGTCTGTCAAGATAAGGTCATTAGGCAAAAAAACATTTCCAATGTGATGTACTCGATTCTGAGTACCATCAGGGAGATAAACAGGAATGTAGTTGGCAGGAACAATAGGTTTGGTTAACAATGAAATATCCACACACATATGATTTGAAGCTCCTGTATCTATTATCCATGAATCTAAATCTATGTTATCAAGACTAGAAAGAGCTAATACAGGAAGTGTACCTGCAAAATCTGAGAGATGTGCAAGGTTCACCATAAGAGGATCTGTGGAAGGTCTGTTCTTAACCAACTTCAGTAATTCTTGCTTAATCAAGTCAGACAATTGAGGATTAGCAGTACTAACAGAGTGATCTGTGACTAACTTACTGCTATCTTCAGTGAATGAAGTAGTATCATTTACTGAATTAGCAGTATAAGATTTCCCATTCCCTTTTCCTCTTTTGTTCTGTAACTCCTTGTACCAGTCGGGTACACCAATGAGTTTAAAACAATTCTCCTTCAAATGCCCATTTTTCTTACAATAGTTACAAAACAAGTCACTTTTGTCTCCATTTCCCCATTTTTGTTTTGATTGTTTACCTCCTCCATCTGTAACCCTTTTACCACCAGCAGTATTCACCATCAATGCATTATGATCTATGCCTTCACTAAATACCATCTGCACCTCCCTTTGTTTTTCTACCCTCAACACCATAGAATAGGCCTTATTAACAGAGGGTAATGGTTCCATAACCAGTATTTGATTCCTAACATGATCAAAACTTTCATTCAAACCCATCAAAAATTGCATTAACTGATTCATGGAGGTTAAATCAGCCAAAGCCTTAGGTGCTCCACAGATACATTGTGTTGCCGCCCCACAATTGCATTGCGGGACAGGCATGAGGCACCAAAGCTCATCCCACAATTTCTTTAAACCAGTAAAGTATTTAGCTACAGTCATAGTTCCCTGCGATGCAGCACTAATCTGCCTCTGTAGGTGGTATAATAAAGGCCCATTGCTCTCCCCGAACCTCTCTACCAAATCTGACCATAGCTCTTGGGCAGAATTTGTGTAGATGAAGGCCTCAACAATATCTTTCGATATTGAATTCAATATCCAAGATCGAACCATATAATCAGTCCTAATCCATTTATCACAATCAACTGAGCCAGAACTAGGTTTCTGACAAGTCCCATCTATAAACCCTAATTTCATCTTAGCTCCTAGGGCAATCTTAACAGATCTACTCCAACTCAAAAAATTACTCCCATTCAGTACAGCTGAAACTAAGCTCATACCTGGATAATCCGAACCTTGAAGATAGACATGATTTTCTTCATGCATACCTCTCAATCTGGGGTCAAGAGTCGAACCAGTAGGTGATTCCGCTGAGACACCTTCCATCAGTGCAAATAACGCAAGCTGAAGTCGCGATCGTAAGTAGTGATTCAAAATCCCGAAACCCTAACCTCTCGATTCTTCAAATACAGCTACTGCCTTCACCACTGAAGTAATTACAGCTGCCGTTGACGACGAATACACTCCTCCTCGCAGTATCTGGCTTCAATCAACCACCAGTAACGATCGACGCCGGGATCGTTACTGCTCTGATACCATGTGACGAAGTTTCGAGAGAGAGAATAGGGAAAACAAGTAAATAGAACTGACTAGCTTTATTCACTTGTGTAAAGTATACAGTAGTCAGATTTTACAATATATACAAATAACTTGACTGTCTAAGTACAAAGTAAAGTAAAACGACAACAGTAAAGAGAACAAGAGATAAACTTAACAGAACAGTAAATAAACACATCTTAACAAAACTTTTACTCAAAATTGTTTTTATGCTTGATCTACTTTTTTATTTTGGAGTTACACTCTATTTTTTGCAGCTATAATTTGACAACAAGCTTTTTATTTCTATACTTATTTCATACTAAGCAAAAAGAAAAAAAGAAAAAATCTTTATCATTAAAATATTTATATACGTGAACATTTAAGTTGAAATCAAAGGAGTATGCTATAAAATGATCTACAATTAATGGGGCTTTCCACTAATCAGCCTTAGTTAGTTGTAAGTGACTTAATTGTGCTTTACTCTCGTAAGAAACAGATGGAGAAAGGCTGAGTGATAGATGCAGGAATGACAAATTCCTCAACAGTTTGTCCTCATCACAACTTTCAGATCTCAAATTTGATAGATCTTTTTATATATGGACTATATGGAGAGTTACATTATTAGAAAAAAGCTTGATCATGCATTTGTGAATCTAAAATTTATTAGTTTAAAGAGGGTGACGAAAAAAAATGTTCCACAATGCCATTACGTGTAGAAGAAACATAAATAGGATAAGCTCACTGAAGGCTGACGGTATAACAATTATCAAGCACTCCAAAAGGTTAAGGGCTCAGTTTTCAACAACTTTAAGATGCTATTTGGCTCTTTTAATGATTCCATTTTAGTTTTATAGGAGTTAAAGTTCTTCATTTTAGAGACAACTCTTCATTATAAAAGAAATTTCTTACTAAGCGTTTTTGTGAAATGGATGCCAAGCAAGCTTTGTGTAGCTTGAGTTCAGAAAAAAAAAATGTACCTAGTATTGATGGTTTGGATGCCCTTTTCTTTAATAAAACTTGGCACTTGACAAGTAACTTGCTAACTAGAATAGTCTTAGAATTCATCTCGTTTGGTATTATGTTTAAAGAGCTTGACAAAACCTTTATGAAACTCATTCCTAAGAAGCAAAATCCTGGTTTACTAAATGATTATAAACCTATTTCATGTTGTAATGTAACATGTAAATTCATATCTAAGCTTCTGGCTAATAGACTTAAATATTTTATGGGAACCTTCATCAATATGAGCCAAGTTGCTTTTATTAACCGTAAGGCTATTAAGAATAACAAGCTCTTTGTTTAAGAACTATTCAAGAGCTATCAGATTAAGAAAATACTAAACAATTGTACCTTAAATTTTGACTTTAGTGAGGCATTTGATTCATTAACAGGATGTTTATCTTGGATTCAAAGAGGTGTTGGCTTTCCTGATCTATTCATTACCTAGATTGAGAGCTACACTAGATCCACATCCTATTCCATCCTGGTCAATGGAGTGTAGTAAATAAGAGAGCTAGAAAGATAAAGGAGAACACTCAGACAATCTAAATAACTCACTTGACCACATTTTTGAAATGAACTACTATATGGTATTTATAGATACATAAGACACCTCTTTGAAACAATACAACTCTTGGAAAATATAAGATAGTAAATGCAAGAAACATGCATAAGAAAAATACAATGAATCTCAAAATACAGGAACCAACTAATGAATCAAGTTTAATTAAATGTTCCACTAATATAATTGCATTTTTTAACATCCTCCCTTAAACTTGATTCTTTTGAGTAAATCCAATCCAAGCACGCAGTTTAGCAAAACTTTCAAACTTCAATCCTTTAGTAAAAATATGGACTACTTGACTATCACTTCTCACATAAGAAAGCTCAACTTCTTTGTTCTCAACACACTCCCTTATGAAATGAAACTTTGAATGTATATATTGGCCCCTAAATTTTTTTTATTTTATTAAGCATGATTAGTTTGATTTTGAGGTCTTGATAGATTGAATTGTGTTGGGATTAATTAGCATGGTAGTATTAATAAGGTTTAATGGCATTAATGACTAGATTAATGTGTTAGAAGTGGTAAGGGCTCATTAAGGGTAATATGGGCATGTCACTTAAACATTTAGGAACCAAGGCTTTTCATTAAGGGCAAATTAGACTTTGTGGCTTTAATGAGAGTATAAAAGGGAGAGAAATAAGATGGCTTACATGAGAAGGAGGGAGAGGACGAAAATTGAGAGAGGAGGAGAGAGAAGTTGTCGTGGGAGAAGAAGAAAAGAAAGAAAAGAGGGCTTGAGTTAGGGTTTTTGATTTTCTAAGAGTTCAAGGAGGTTTTTGGTGAAATCTCAAGAAGAAAAAGGGTAGAGGAAGGTCCAAGCTTCCATTTGATTCAAGAAACCCCCTTGATTGGGTAAAGATTCAAGGTAAGTTATGTTTTCAAGATTTAGCTTTTGAATGGGTTTTGGTTTAAAAAGCTTAGAAATGGAATGGGTTTAGAGATTCTAAGGTCAATTTCATGTATTGGGTCTTTTAGGTTTTCCAATTTTTGAATCCTATTTTGATTTGGGGATTTTGTGTTATTGTTGAAGAAATTCAAGGAAGAGAGGAGGAACAAGAGGAGAGGCACGCTTGAGTCACTTTGCAAGCAAAGGATATAAGGTGGGTGACATATTTATGTTTGAGTAATAAGCTATTAAATGCTCTTCCATAAATGTAATTAATGACTTTGTCCAACTACTTCAT
>JANKOD010000005.1:28045065-28071581 GCA_026284645.1 Erythroxylum acuminatum | reverse complement strand
ACTCAAGCATGAAATTAACCCTAAAATCACTATACCCATTCATTTTCTAGGCTTTCTCAACCATAACCCATGCAAAACTCAAACTTGAGATGAAGACTTACCTTGGATTTTCAACTACACAACAAGTTTCTTGGATTAGATTGTAGCTTGAGTTCTCCTCTACACTTTTTCTTCTTGGAATAACTTCAAACCAACTCTTGATCTCTTGGAAAGCAAAACCCTAACACAAGCCCTTTTTCTTCTCTTCTTTCCTCCAACTCACGACAACTCTCTCCTCCCACTCTCTAATTTTCGTTTGGGCACTTCTTCCCTTCCTATAACTCTTCTCTTCTCTCTTTTATACTCCTCTTTATTTCACTTAAGCCCATGAGCCCAATGATCCAACTTAATTCCCTTTTCTTCTTATTCTCCTACTAAAACACTCAAGCCCATTTCCTTTTCTATTTTCTCTTCTTCCATTAGGGCCTATAGTCCATTATGCCATTTAATCCCAACTAACACTTCTAACACATTTCCTTAGTCATTAATGGCACCTAATTCATTTATAACATTAACTCATGCCAACCTACCTTACTAATTTTATTTAATCCATGTCACCTAATTCAATTTACACCATCATACTAATTAGTCACTAACTTAATTTATTCTACTAACTATGCCTTAATCCTCTAATCATGCTTAATTAAATAAAATAATAAAATAAAATTCGGGGCTAACATGTACCGGATAATTTATCTCATAAGACCTTAATTGTCTCGATGCGTAGGCTATCACCTTTCCATTCTGCATCAACACACATCCCAATCCTTGATATGAAGCATCGCTGTATACTACATAACCTCCAATTCTTGATGGAATAGTTAACACTGGTGCCATAGTTAACCAATGCTTTAACTCCTCAAAACTCTTCTGACAATTTTCATTCCATTTGAAGACTACATTCTTCCTCAGAAGTTTAGTCAAAGGGGCAAAGATCAACGAAAATCCCTTAAAAAATCGTCGGTAATAGCTGGTCAATCCTAAGAAACTCCGAATTTCTGATACATTCCTCAGGACTTCCCACTTCATCACTGCCTCTATCTTCTCTGAATCCACTTATCTGCCTTGTCCAGTCACTATGTGACCCAGAAATACTACTTGATCAAGCCAAAATTCACATTTACTGAATTTGGCATATAGCTGTTTCTCCCTCATAATCTGTAAAATCACTCTCAATTGCTTAGCATGTTCTTCTCTGCTTTTTGAGTACACTAGAATATCATCAATAAACATAAATACAAAACGATCCAGGTAGGGCTGAAATACCTTATTCATCAAAGCCATAAATGCAGTTAGAGCATTAATTAACCCAAATGTTATTACTAAAAACTCAAAATGCCCATACTTACTCCTGAACGCACTTTTCGGTACATCAACCTCTGCTATCTTCAACTGATAGTACCCAAATCTCAAATCCAACTTAGTGAACACTTGAGTTCCTTGCAACTGATCAAGAAAATCATCAATTTGAGGCAATGGTACTTATTATTCCATATTACCCGATTCAGTTGCCTATAATCGACTCATAGTCTCAAAATTCCATCTTTCTTCTTCACAAATAAGACTGGAGCTCCCTACGGTGATACATTGGGTTTAATAAATCCCTTTTCCAGCAACTCCTATAACTGAGCCTTCAACTCCTTTAGTTCCATAGGTGTCATCCTATATGGAGGAATAGATATAGGAGCAACACCTGGCACCAGATCGATCATAAACTCTATTTCCTGGTCTAGAGATAAACTAGACAACTCAGCGGGAAGCACATCGAGGAATTTCCTAACCATAGGAATGTCCTGCATATTCTGCTAAGTTCGAGTATCTATAACGCTGGCCAAATAAGCTTCACATTCCCCTTGCATCAACTTCAATGCACTCACAAATGAGATCAACCTAGCTAGCAATGCTTAACTAATATCTCGTAAAACTACTCTCGGCTGATTAGGAGATTCTAATACCACATCTTTAGTATAGCAATTCATAATAGCCCTATGAGCAGTGAGCCAATCCATGCCTAGGATAATGTCTATCGCCCTTAACTAGAGTACAATCAAGTCTGCCTCCAATTATGCCTAATCAATTCAAATCAATCACCTCTTGTAGACTTCTCTTATAATTGTGGTACTACCTATCGGTGTACTCACCTCTAATCCATGCTTCAATAATTCTCTATCATAATACAACCTAGATGCTAGATGTGGTGCGATAAAAGAATGCGTAGATCCAGGATCTAGCAATGCAAATGCTTTATAATAAAAAATAAGTAATGTACATACAACAACATTCGGAGAATCCTGAGCCTCTTGCCTAGTCATGACATACACTTGGGCCTGAGATTGCGGTTGGTTGCTCTGTACCTCAGTCCTGACAAAAGGATTCCCGGAGCTCACTCTGCCTCTACCACAACTTCTCAATCCAGACCCACTAGCTCGGCCCTGATGGATAGTAGCTTCTCTTACTGATCCTTCTCTCACACCAGACTAGGCTCTAACAACAATAGGATAATCTTTGATTCTGTGCTCAAGAGAGCCACATCAAATACAAGCTCCTGATAATGTCCAACACTCACCACCGTGCTTTTTCCCACAGTGCTCACAAGTGGGTAACTGACTCGCTACTGCTCCTCTTCCACTACCAAACTGTATAAAGCTATCCCTTTGTCTGAACCCTGACTGTCTTGATCTAGCCAGTGGTCTAAAAGATCTGTTTTGGCATTTACTAAATCTTCTGCCAGAACTATCCTGAACTTCACTAGGCCTTTTCATTCTAGACCCTTTCCCATACTGTGCTTGTCCCTCTCTCAATAGTTGCTCAATTCTGATTAAGGCAGCTCTCAACTCTGTAAAACTGCTTAAGTTGGTGCTTGTCTTCCTAAGTAGGATTAAGGTAGTAGCATATCCCATCAGTTCGTTGAACTTTATTTCATACTCTGCCACCAATAATCTGCCCTGCTTCAGATCCAAAAATTCCTTCATCTTTCTGTCCAGGTAGATCTTGGGCAAGTAGTTCTCCCTGAAGACCCTCAGAAAGTCTTCCTACTTCAAATTGCAAGGCTTGGATGTACTGCCTGGAACAGTCTTCCACTATTGATATGCTGGGCCTTGTAGTAAAGAAACTGCACAGTCAAACTTCTCATCCGACTCACAGCCCATTTGATCAAAAACTCTCTCTACTCTCATAAGCCATCCTTCAGCCTCTACAGTGTCTGTACTTCCGTAGAAATCCACAGCCCCCTGCTTTCGCAGTTTATCATACCTCCTTTCCCTTCTCTCAAGAATTCTAAGAGGCATACCCTCAGGTCGAGGTATAGAAGACTCTCTACTGACTCCTACTGATTCTAGGTCAGCTAACTGTCCCACTTAATCACCTATGGCTGATGACCTATAATAGACAATAATTTCTATTACTATCCGCATTTCTTATGATATTTCATGTTTAATATTCCTATACGTCCCTATGGATGCCAACCATGCTCTGATACCAAGAATTATAGCACCCCACTTTTTCAAGACACGTACCCAACATCTTAAGTGATATTCAAATATGTACCTCACAAGGGTGGCATGCTAGAGCACTCATATTCTCTTATAAGGCATCATAAAGAAAGACAATAATTAAAAATAAAAAATTCCTCATTTCATTTCATAAAAACTAAATATACATTGTAGCTTTATAAAATCATCCAAATATGTACATTATCAAGACTAATTACAGAACACACTACATATATGAGGAATTATACAAAAAATTTTAACTAGATCCTTCGGTTTTAGCTGATCGACCTTTGAGCCATTTCTTCTATCCAAAAGCATAAGAACTATGCTTCTTGTAGAGTCTCTCTGTCACTAGTTTCCTCTCTCGGTCCTGAAATGTCAACGTTTCAATTTTGGTGAGTTTTGCGAACTCAGTGAGATAACCATTCTCGATGGTTCACTTAATTCATACAACACATCAACATATATATAACCACATAATTCACATCATTTCATTTATCGTGTAGCACCGCATATTACTTTGTTGTGACCGAGTGCCTTTTTACTAGCTCATATCCTTTGTGGATACCGAGCTAACATCATATAATGTCCTATATCTCTTAGTGGATACTGGGTACAATAACAACTGAGCCAGAGGCTTTTATCACATTCTAAGCTTTAAGCTCTTTTCACTGGCGACTACGGTCATAATTGCCTTTATCTTTCATGCATTCATGTATTGAAATGCATCACATTTACATATTTTCAATAGTCATCAAATTTTAGTTTCGCATTCAGAACACATTTATCATCGAACCTTGGTCCGGTATTCAACAAAAATGTTCAGTACACTTATTTCAGTCAGGTTCACATACAAGGAGCACTTCTAATATCTTATTCATGCATCAAACGCCTTAGACTTACAAAGTCTGGAATCAACACAATCACATTCACAAAATAATCCAATACATAATTTAATACAAACAAATAATTAAGTGAGACTGTCTAGGTTACTTATAGTTTGCTCCAGAAAGCTATTTCCTCGAAGTCCTGGCAATGTCTGGATGTTGTCGCTCAATATGCTTTTTTAAATCATGCAATACATACACATTTATACACATCATTACTTTGCACAATCATAATTATTCATTTATGCTCAAATGTATATATAGAATATGTACAATACATGCTCAATGACAATCCCGGGTACATTTCCTTAATACGCATCTCATAACCAATTAACATGATCTTTGAATCATTCCTTAACACCTAATACACTTTCCTTACTTTAATCACTCAATCCAACATCAACTAGGCTCATTCAAGATCACAATCAAGCCTAAATATCTCATGGGAAAAAATTAATAAGTCAATCATCTATAAATAAACATATCTTGGGAAAAATGCATAACTTTTGTTGTAGAGACACTTTTGAAAAGACTTCAAGATTTACAACTTTCGTGAGAGACACTTTCGAAGGGGACTTCGAGATTTACAAAGACTCCGAAGAGAGATTTTGCCATCTACAGGGTCAAAATTGCAATTTTGTGTAAGTGTCCCGTGAATGTTGGCTCAGTGGACATACATCCCTCCAAATTAACATGATCGGGGTAGGCTGGGAAGCTTTTTAGACCTGAGAAGGTCCGTATAATAGACCTAAAGTCCGTCCAGCGGACATGTGAGAAACTTATCTCACTCAACAACATTTCATACGATTTCTACATTCATACTAACATCATTTTCACTCCTAATCTTACCGAATTCACCTCCTCTAATGCAACATCATTTCATACCAATTCAACCACTAAATTGATTTTATTGAACTCTCAAACCTCAACTCATTTGATTCATCATTTTCATTAAAGCTCATCATTCATGAAATCCTATACTTTTTCCATAACTTATCTCATTCATAAGTATCAAACAATTCATATTCAACATTCATCATTTCAAGTTGATAACTTCTTCATGTATACCTCAATTTCAGTTCAATATCATCCACACATAAATCAAAATCCACGCTTGATCATAAACATCAAAATAGAACATATTCTTATACACTTTCATCATAAATTTTCTGCACATATTCTACTTCATTTTTCACCTTCATTTCATTCCTAACTATCACCTTAATTCATCTCATTTCATGACATCATAAAACTACCTAATGTATCTAATTTAATCCAAATCAAAAATCATCCCATTTGGATATCTACAGGTCAAGTTATGGCTAAAATACAGAAGCATATCCAGTAGGAACACAATAGCTAAAATATTCCATCCACTCTCTTCCAATTTTTCAAGATTTTTATAACTTCCTACATTTTACATCTAACACATCTTGTACATAGATCATCTTTTCTACTTCATTTCCTCTTCATTCTCACCTTAATTTACAACTCAAAACATTCACAAAAGAAGTCATAAAAGACTATTAATCATAACCACAAAACAGGACATCAACCATGTCCATTCATTCATCAATGCCTCAACACACATTCAAATCCATTATTACCTTCACTTTACCTCTAAACTATCATCCTAGTTCTCCCCAAAAAAACATCTCTATAACAATTTATGAACTATTACTCATCATAAACATAAAAAAACAAGCCATGAATATTCATTTATTCATCCACGATTTAGCCTAAAAATCAACTCCATTTACACTTTCAATCTATCTCATAATGATCACTATAAATGCCTACATTTAGCCAACCCAAAAATGTCATTAATACACTAAAAAGAAAGACCATAAACCTCTTTATTTTTACACCCACGTTACAACATATATGTAGCTCCTTGATCATGATCATTCAATCTGAAATTACTCATCATAAATGTTTCATTTACACTACCTATAATAATTAAAGCATAACATACTTGATTTAGCTTCAAAATCTTCAAAATATCACTTAACCCTAGCTCCCAAGCATTATACGATCTTTATCATTCTAAAGGTGGTAGGGATAGGTCTTTCTTGACAAATATGAAGAATATAGCAAAAATGATAATAG
Organism: Erythroxylum acuminatum; assembly: GCA_026284645.1. NCBI lineage: Eukaryota > Viridiplantae > Streptophyta > Magnoliopsida > Malpighiales > Erythroxylaceae > Erythroxylum > Erythroxylum acuminatum. The sequence goes on along the minus strand of JANKOD010000005.1, from coordinate 28,065,055 downwards.
CAAATGGAGGTGAGAGTGTTCTTCAACGTTGATGAGGTAAGAGTGAATGAAGAAAACGAAAATGAAGAAGAAGAAGAAGACAACATAAGGCAATCTGAGAGACAAAATAAAGACGGTCTTTCAAATTGAGAAGAATCGTGGACTTTAAGACTTGGCTTTGCAAGTGAAACTTGTCACTTGCCATATGTCTAATTTCTACGGATTTAAACTAGGTTCTCTTATTTAACTAGTCTAATCAATTCCAATTCCTACTCTAATTGTCTCTCAATTTTCAATGACACTTGTCAATAAATTCCAAAGTCGTTTATCAAAATTTTCACTACCATTTGACAGTTAATTCTACTACCATTTATCAATTGTCATGCCACTTGGCGTTTTTCCTAGTCCAAAAATACCCAAAAATTTCAGAAAATTTCCAAATTTCACCAAAAATTCTAAATCAATACATATACTCTCCAAATCAATTTTCAACACATAAAAACCACAATTCTCAATATAACCACATTTATAAAATCAATTATACCTGAAAAAATGTCAATGAATGCATATACAATCATTTTAATATGAAAAAATCAATATTCACGTGTGTGTGTGTGTATGGTATATTATGCATGAGCATGAAATGCACTTTCTAATTTCTCAAAAACTCTCATATACACTATTGTAGGATTCTAACCCTTAACATGAGATAATGGATGTTACATAATAGGTTTCAAATTTTTTATTTCAATTTATTTTTGTATCGTGTTTGTGATTACATTAGTTACTTTGGGCTAATGACATATTTTATGCATGATTATATGTTAATATTAGTTTTAATGGTCATATGCAAAATATGATAAAGTGATTGCAATGCAAACTTGACTTTGTAAATGTTAGGAAACCAAATTTGTTAAGTGAAGATGCTTTCATTTGACTTTAGTGATTTTGTGAAAAATTGGCCTTCATGCAATATTCTTTTTTTTTAAGTGTGGATATCTTCTTTGATTTTGAATTTATTGAACTTGAATTCATCATTTTGAGATTGCATATGAGGTGTACTCAAGTATTAAAACAATAAAGGCACTTAGGATTGAGTTTGGACCAAATTGCCTATCTTTTATACATTAATCCATTAGTAAGCCCCTCTTAGCCTATTATAAAATTTTATCCTTTTTCATTATTAGCCTTTCTAAAAAACCTTAAGCCTAAAAATAAAACCAATGAATTGTACCATATTTCATGATTAGTAGAGCTTCTACTCTTGACTTGATGTTGTTATATGAAATGTTATAAAAAGAAATAAGTGAGTAGGAGATGGTAATGAGTAAAAAGGAAATTCATGCCAATTGAAAAAATTGTATAAAAAATCTAACTAATGTGTAAAAAAGAAAACAAATTTGAAGATTAATTGACATGAATTCTTGCACTTACACTTATATTTCAAAAAAATTCTTTCACTTGAAAAGAATTAAGGATAAGGTGGAGATTTCTAGTCATTTAGATGATTTACTTACTTTACTAATTATAGTTATCTTTATTTTTTCCTATTCTCTTCCTTTATTAACCTAGTTATCCTTTTGGCCCTATTACAACCTTAGTCAAAGTCCTTTAATTTTTTTTCTTGTATATATCTATTTAATTAATGGAGATTATATGATTTTCAAGCTTATGATATTTCCATTTTCATAAGAACATGATGAGAGTACCTCACCTGAATTTTAAATAGTTGTATAAATGAGTGACCGTATAAGAAAATTGTCAAATTATAATATTTGAACTTGATGAAGTAGGTAGAATAATGTTTTTGTTGTCATATTTGCATGGTGATCTTTTAAAGAATATTATGTGTTTAAGTTTTGTAATTTAGCTAAGATTGAGATTTGTATGTCTGTGTGTTATTAATTATGAAGTTAACTAATATGTATAGGTTGTTATTTGCGGGTATCATTCTAGTAAACCTTTATAAGACTATAACTCCTCCACTAAAGATACCTAAGAGTTTAAAGGCATATGTATATGCTAAATGTCACCATATAGCTATAAAATTGGAATTAATTCCTTTTTTGTTAAGATTGTTTAGTTAGTTACGATTTCATATTGTTAGTTGCATGAGGACAAGTAATAAGTTAAGTTTGGGGAATTTGATAAGCCCATACTTTGCATGTTTGTAGGCATTGAATTAGTTGTGATGTAGCACTTTTATAGCATTGGTTCTTTTAAGGGACAGTATGAAAGTGGCTGACATCCATAATGGATACGAGATAGTGAAAAAGACACTCAGCCAAAACAAAAAATTAAAAGAAATCAAGTCTCATAACATTGCATACACATATGATCTAAATAAATTGAATGATTGCAATGTTTTGAAAACTTTGTGTATGAAATAAGTGATAATTTGTTAATGTGTATGCTTTGTAAAAGGTTTGAATTTTGTTTCTGAAATATGATAAATGTGATCAGGTGTTATGTGACATCTATTGATAATGTTCAGCTAGTTGAAGGATTAAAGCATAATCTAATTAGTATTATTCAATTATGTGATTCTGGCTTTGAAATATCCTTTAATCAAAATTCTTGTATAGTAAAAAACAAGGACGGTTCCGTATTCTTTTATGCCAAGAGACGAAACAATCTCTATAAGATTAACTTAAATGATTTGAAAAGTCAAAATATTTCATGTTTTATATCAACAGATGAGGAAAAACCGATTTGGCATAAAAATCTAGGTCATGTTAGTTTTAAACATATTTTCAAGTTGGTTAGACATGATTTGGTAAGAGGATTACCAAAAATAAGTTTTAACAAATATTTCTTTTGTGAGAGTTATCAAAAAGGAAAACAAGTCAAAACATCTTTTTCTTCTAAAAATGTTGTAACTTCATCTAGACCTCTAGAGTTGTTACATATAGATTTGTTTGGTCCAACCAGAACACTAAGTCTTAGCAGAAAGAAGTATGGTCTCGTAATTGTTGATGAATTCACTATATTTTGTTGGATATTGTTTTTATCACATAAAGATTAATCTCTTAAGTGCTTTAAAGTTCTATCCAAAAAGTTACAAAATGAAAAATGAATTTCTATTGCTGGAATTAGGAGTGATCATGGTGGAGAATTTGAAAATGAAAAATTCAGAATGTTTTATGAAGAGAATGGAATTTTCCATAATTTCTCTGCTCCTAGAACTCCACAACAGATTGGAGTTGTAGAAAGAAAGAACATGACGATTTAAGAAATGGCAAGGACTATGCTATGTGAAATGAATCTTCCTAAGTATTTCTGGGCAGAAGCTGTAAATACAGCTTGTTATATTCAAAATAGAGTATTTTTGCGACCTATTTTAAATAAAACTCCATATGAGTTATGGAAAGGAAGAAAGCCAAATATATCTTACTTCCATCCTTTTGGTTGCAAATGCACTATATTGAATATAAAAGAAAATTTGGATAAATTTGATTCTAAGATCAATTCGGGAATTTTCTAGGATATTCAATTACTTATAAAGCTTATAGAGTTTATAATCTTGTTTCAAATCTGTTGAAGAATATATACATGTAAAATTTGATGATGATTCTCATCTAGATAGAAGAGACGATTCTGATGATGAAACTCTATCTTCTCCTTTAGTTAATAATCTAGACATGTAACCACCAGACGATCCACCTAATAAGGTAGAAGATGTTTCTGAAAACCTTAGTCTGAGAAAAGACTGGAAGTATAAATCTTCTCACCCAGGAAACCTAGTCATATGAGAAACATCATAAGGAGTGAGAACTAGGTCTAAATTTAGAAGAGAGGCAAATGTAGCTTTTGTTTTTGAATTAAAACCTAAGAAGATTGTTGAAGCTCTTCAAGACGAAGCTTAGATTTTAGCCATGCAAGAGGAGTTAAATCAATTTTTTGGTAGTTAGTTCCTAAACCATTCAATAAGTCTATTATAGGAACCAGATGGGTGTTCAAAAATATATTAGATGAATTAGGAAGAGTAAACCGTAACAAGGCTAGACTAGTAGCTCAAGGCTATAATCAACAAGAAGACTACAATGAAACATATGCTCCTGTAGCTAGACTAGAAGCTATTAAGATATTGCTTGCATATGCCATTTGTCATTATATAAACTGTTTCAAATGGATGTGAAAAGTGTCTTTTTGAATGGTTTTATAGATGAAGAAGTTTATGTGGAGCAACCCCTTGGTTTTGAAGATTCTGATAAACCAAACTATGTCTATAGACTTCATAAAGCTTTTATGGATTAAAACAAGCACCTTGTGCTTGGTTTGATCGTCTGAGTTCGTTTTTGATTAAAAATAATTTTATTAGAGGTCAAGTAGATAAGACCCTGTTTAGAAATGATTTTATAGTTTTACAAATATATGTAGATGATATTATTTATGGAGCAACTTCTAAGAAGTTATGGTCGAGTTTTGAAAATCTTATGAAAAGTGAATTTGAAATGAGTATGATGGTTGAATTGAAATTCTTTCTTGGTTTACAAATTAAACAAACCAAAGAAAAGTTTTATGCATCAACAAAAATATGTCAAATAACTTTTATTCAAATATAAAATGGAGAAGGTTAAACCTATGTCCACTCCTATGCATCCTTCAATCCACTTATCTAAGGATGAAGCTAGAAAGAAGGTTGATCAAACTCTTTTCAAAGGTATTATTAGTTCTTTACTTTACCTAACTGCAAGCAGACCGGATATATTGTTTAGTGTTTGTTTGTGTGCAAGATTTCAAGCAGATCCTAGAGAATCTCATTATATTGCTGTCAAAAGAATATTGAGATACTTGGCAGGTTCTACTGATCTTTGCTTAATGTATGAGGAAGGTAAAGATTTCAGGTTAATTGGCTACTGTGATACTGATTATGCTGGAGACAGAACTGATAGAAAGAGAACAAGTGGAGGTTGTCACTTTCTTGGTCATAATCTAATTTCTTAGTCAAGCAAAAGACAAAGTTCAATTGCTCTTTCTACTACAGAAGCTGAATACATGTCAGCTGCAAGCTGTTGTTCACAGACGTTATGGATTAAGTATCAATTAGAGGATTATTCTATCCAAGAAGATCAGATTCCAATCTTCTGTGACAACACAAGTGCTATTAATCTTTCAAAGAATCCAATATAACACTCGAGGGCAAAGCATATTGAAGTTAGACATCATTTTATACGAGACTATATACAGAGAGGGATCATCAATCTACAATTTGTTGAGACGAATCAACAATGGGCGGATATATTCACTAAACCCTTAAGTGAAGATAGATTCAAAGAAATCAGACGAAACTTGAATATGGTAATGCTAAATGACCATTTGTCTGACACATAATGACCCAGACGATTCGTACAGAAGAAGATGAAAAGTCCTAAGTTTTTAAGTAAATAGTAACGGTAAGTTGCGAACGGTAACTTTTCAAGAGTATGTATAGAAGAAAATCTTCTTAAGATTCTCAAATACCTTATACTCTAGAATTTTCTTAAAAAACCTTGAAACTGACTTATTTAATGCTCTCAACAAGGACGACTCAATACTCTGTTCTAAACTTCAAGTTCTTCTCATTCATATTCTTATCTTTACATACTAACCTCGCTATGTTAAGTGAAATACATTTATGTGGTTAGTTTTTTTGTTACATATCAAAAATGGAGAAATCTCTTATCTATGGGAGACACGTTGATTTCAATTCTTTGAAGAAAAATCAGATGGAAATTGAACCAGAAATTGAAGCAGTTGACTGGAAAATTTTCTTCAATATTCATGAGACGGTCTATTTGAATGAAATATATGATTTTTGGAAGAATGCAAAGGTGGTGGACAACAAGTTAGTATCAATGGTAGATGGGTTGTCGGTAATAGTCACACAAGATTTTATCAAGAAGGCTATTGGGTGTCCAAGTATTGGAGCAAAGCTATTTAACAATACAAAATAGATCACTCAAGGTAGTCTAGACAAAGCTCACATCGTTCGACAACTATATTGATGTAGTAATCCAGAAGTCAAGAAGGCTTCAACCCTCGTTTCGAAGGCTAGGGTTCTTCATTCACTTCTTATACACTGTATTCTACCAAGAGCAGGCTCAAAGGACATGGTGACAATGAATGATGAACACTGTTTGTTTCATCTACTTACTCACCAACCCATTAATCTTTCGTTCTTGATTTTGAAGAACATGATAAATTCTAAAGGAGATTATTATGGCTCTTTACCTTACGGTATGCTACTGACAAGATTCTTTAGAGAATCTAGAATCCTACTTGACAAAGGAAACAGACCCAAGGTGAATATTAAGAGTATTATTAATGCCACTACTATTCACAAAATGGGAGTCAAGTTTGAAGCTGAAGCGGATAAAGGTTCTACACTGAAAACAAAGTCTGAGGGGAGCTTATAGTAAGGCGAAGCAGAAGTGAACATGCTCCGTCTGAAACAAAATCTCGCTCCACAGGAAGAATATCATCAGAAGAAAAAGCTAAACAATCGTCTGATGTGCCACTACAAGACAAGACGATTCTACAGAGGGAGGAAAGCAAGGCTCAACAATCAACTCATTAAGTGTCTTTGAAAAGGAAGGCTGAGACGCTCCAATCAGAGAAGCCCAAACAGTCAAGAAGGTCACCAAGATTATTGACCTTACGACAGCAAGAACAAAAGAAGCAGAAAGTTCTGATTCTTGGTGGAGATTCTGAGAAGCAAGAGTGATGACAACAGCCTACCAAATCAATTGTCTCTATCATGCAAAGTCAACCAGCAAAATCATCTAGAGAGACAGAGATAAAAAGGAAGTTAGTATTTGAAAAGAAGAAACCTCAACAACAACTCTCTTTCAAACCAGTAGAAGAATAAAAGAAGATGAAGCTTACTCAAAAACAGGTTTCTTCATCTGATGTTCCACAGAAGGCACAGATAGTTGAACACCAGTTAGTACCTTTTGAACCAATTAAGAAAAAGGATTTGAAATGAAGGTTATAGAAGAATCAGTATCTGATTGAAACAGAAGTTCAATTATTATCAAAGAAACTTCTAAGCAAACAATCAAGGTACAAGTTGAGACTATACCAGTAAACGATCAGTCAATACTTCTTCTTAATCATGAAGAACGAAGACTATATGGTATTCTGCGAGATGAAAATTCAGAACCATATCTAATGAAGATTTCAAAAGATCGTTATACAATATATCCGATTACAAGTAAAACAACAATAAAAATTGTACCAGATGTACAACCAAGATGTTCAACCCCCAGAATAAACGAAGAAAAATGGAAGAAGAAGATGTTTTCTGAAGGGTATGAAGATGATCTTACTATAAAACAGATTCAAGTGGCAGTGAAGAACATAGATGATGCATGTTATGTAGCTCAACCTGTAAGTGTCTATGTATCACATCACATATCAAGAGCATCAGGAAGTCAATTTGGAGTTTCTACCAAAGATGAAAGTTTCAAGGTAGTTGGCATTGTGACAGAAGGAAGGTACAGGAGTATCACAATAGAAGGTATCAATTTCAATTTAGAAACCTTTGTGCATTTAATCATGCATTTCAGACCCTTAGGTTTCATACCTTCATTCAAAAATGTGTTACACCTTCTTAGACAACCAATTCTCAAACTACCCAGACCTAATGATTTTGATCTCCTAGAAGGAAAACAAACCTTCAAAATACCCTCAATCAAAATCATAGAATTAGACGTTCCACCTAGACAACCATCTGTTGTTGAACACCTTCATCCACCTAGTGAAATACAACAAGATCCTATTATTCATTTGAAGTTCTTGAAGCATTTCATCAATTGGACTTAAGCTGGTCACAAGCAGAAGGAAGTTCAAGAAGCCTTAGCTAAAAATATTGAGGAACTTCATACTAAGGTTGATGAACTGGGTGATTCAGTGGGTGATCTTCATAAGGACTTAGCACTTCTATGTGTTTCTATTGAACAAGACCTCAAGCTGATCCACACTGATATTCAACATATGTATTCTGAGATTTTGAAGCGTTTACGATGGATTATCTTTTTGATTAATAACAAATAGGGGGAGAAGAAAAGAGAATATTAAAAAAAGGAAAATATTAGAAAGCATTGTATATCTTATTGCTTTGGTTGTTATTCGGTTGTACATTATTTGCTTATTCATCTTAATATTATTTTATCTTCTAAAGATTATAATTATTTTTTACCATCAAAAGGCGAGAGATTGTTAAGTCAAGAAGACTTCACTTTACTATCAATTTTGATGAAAATCAAATAATAATAATCTTATAAATGTGTGAACTATTTTGATGAGTTTGTTAAGTGTGTAGAGCAATATAAGTGACACAAATCGTCAACATAAGAAGATACATGGTCAAACCAAAAGATACATGGTCAAACCTAGAAGATACATGGTTAAACCCAGACGATACTTCAAACTCAAGAAAGTCAACACAAGAAGATACAGAAAGTCAACACAAGAAGATACAGAAAGTCAATACAAGAAGATACAGAAAGGCAACACAAGAAAATACAAAAAGTCAACACAAGAAGATACAAAAAGTCAACACAAGAAGATACAGAAAGTCAACACAAGAAGAAAGTGTGACACCAGAAGAAAGCACGACACTAGAAGAAAATGCGACACCAGAAAAAAGCATGATACCAGAAGAAGCATAGTACAAGACAATGCAAATAAAAAATTATAGAATGTCAGTCAGTTAGTTAGATGGAGTTAGTTATAGGATTCAACTAATAACGGTCTCTAGAAGATTCAAGAAGCAGTTTCTCAAGAAGACAGTTAAAGTTTTATGCTATAAATACTAGGTATAGGCGTAAACAATAAAGAATGTTTTTACACAACTCTGTATTTAAGTACGAAAGAAAGAGGGCGAATACATCTGTAATATGAAGCTCAAAAAATATCTTTCCGAGAGAAAGAAAGGTTAGAGCTTGGAGAGGCTAAGAAAGCAGATAAATAATACTTTGTGAGAGAGACCTGAAGAGGCTCTACAAGTGTAGAAAGAATACTTGTAAAGTTGAAGAGTATAGTGAAATCTCAGACGACTGGACGTAACCCAAGGTTAAGGGTGAACCAATATAAAATTGTGACATCTATTCTCTAACCTTTATCCTTTAATTTTCTTGTTGTTAGAAGAGTAGATAATAATTTTTACGATTGGTTTGGTCATTGACTTAAAAGAATTGTTTTTGTGATCATCTGAATTTGCAAAGAAATCAAGAAATTTTTAAAGAATAATATCTTTGAAGATCTTACACAATTCAACCCCCCTTCTTGTGTATTTTATATACTTTACGTGATTTCTATATTAACAAATGATTTACTTTAATTTCTATATTAACAAGTGATTTACTTTAGACATTACAATTGCATTATATTGATTTTTGTTTATGCTTACATTATGTAAATTTTTGTTGCATGATGTTGCATTGTGCATTTTGTGTATTTATATGAAAGTATCAATCGTATGGAATTGAAAGGAATTAGCTTAACTATGAGCATTATCACTTAATTTGTGAAGAAGCATTAACTTGTGAAGTTTGTGTTTAAAGTTTTTTAGATGAATATACATGTTGATTAAAATATTGTACTTATCCTTTCATTTTATAACACTTTTTTAGATGCACTTATGATTGAATGAATTTAATGTGGTAGGCATCATTAGTAACCTTTCGAGGGAATGGATTAACCAGGAAGAAATGTTGTAAGTTTGAGTATAAAAATCAATAAATTTGAATAAATAAATAAATAATGTTCCTATTTTGCTGGCTCTTTTTCAAAGAAATTGGGGTTACGAATAGAGTTAGTAGTCAGTTGTAAGTTGTAAGTTGTGACATAGTTGAGTGATTGGGAGACATTCACGATAAAATGCTAGAATGACACTCCAACAAAGCTTGAAAGAAAGTAACCTTATTGAGTAACCTAGGAACATTCACGGAAAAATATTTACCTTTGCATCAAAAGACTAGGTGATCACTAAACAATAATTAAAAAAACGTGGTGTTTTAAATAAAAGTGAAGTCTATTGATCTTTTTGTAAAGTGTTAAGAGATTTTCATGAGTAGGTACTTTGTGATGACCTCAAATTAGTAAATAAGAATTACTGCATGCTTATAAGTGCCATAGATGTACAAATAGGGTATTAATACTTTAGCTGACAAGTATATTTAAATCAAAACACTTGAATATGAATGAAACAAGTTAGTATTTTAGATCTTTTTTAATGATTGATGTTTTTGGGTAAGTTAATTCCATAAGATTTTAAGAGATAATCACTTGTTTATGACCTAGATATATGTTTTTTCAGTGTTTCGTGTATTTTGTTTGATGATTGTTGATTAGAGTAAGAACTTGGTCTTAATATATGTTTAAGGGAATGTTTAATGTGTTATGATGATGAGTTGAGATAGGAAACATCAAGAAAAATAAAAGAAAAAGGTGGAGGAAGAGAACTGTCACGATCATGCACTTACATGATCATGTAAGATGGAAGCTGGAGTAATTGGAGACTCTCTATCACGTTCATGCAAAGTGCACAATTATGATGGAGTATGCAGGTAAGAAGATGTGCACGATCATGCAAATGGCAGATTTTTCAGCTCACGAGATTTTTGTGTTTTTGATGATTTGAGGCTATTTTGGGATATAAATAAGTGAGGAGACCCTAGAAAGAGCCCTAGGAGGATAAAGAACTGTAAAGGGCAACAAAAAACACAAAGAGAGGTCGTTGGACATCTAATAAGTATATTACAGAGGCATAAATTTCAGAAGAACATAGTTGTAAAATTTCCCAGCTCAAAAGAAGAAGAAGAATACATCTAAGATTCAATTTTCTATGTTTCCTTTTATTTTCTTATTCTTTCCTTGTTCTTCAATGTTGATTATGAACAATTGTCGATTTATTTTAGCTACGAATTCCTAAATTTCTTTTAGGGATCACTCTTGAATTATTTTGTTAAAATTTTACAATCTTGATTTAATAGAGGTACACATTGTAGTGTTTATTGTTTTTATATTCAATCTTAATCGAGAGGTTACGTTAAACTATCTATGTTATGTCATCTAGTGAAAGCTAGTACCATAATAGACATATATCATATTGATAGGAAATTGAAGAGAGTTCTTAATTGTTTATTAGTTACCCATAAGATTACTTCACATCTAATTGGATAGTTAGGAAGAGTTTTGAGAGATCAAAAGGTCACAATTCAATTTTTATCTATTTTAACTATAATTACTTGGTTTGATCTTAAGAGAGGGTAATTATAACTATTAGATATCTATAGTTGAGTATTGTTAAATCAAGAAGGTGAAGTGAAAACAAAACAAAGATAGAAGTAATTCCTAAATTGTCATTATTGATTAATCAATAAATTCACTACTGCTTGTTAATTATTTAATTTTTTAATTTAGTTTATTTTCTAGCTACATTATCATATTGTTTACCTTAAACAAAGTGTATAAGATTTCTTAGGTGTCTATAACAATCCTAGCGGGAACAATATTATGTATGCTATAAGAATACGACGCGTACACTTGCAGGTTAAGTATATTTAAGAATTACAACGACAATATGGATGGATGGATGGATGGAGGTTCTCATTAATAGACCAATTTAAAAGGAGTGGTACCAATAGAGATATGAAAACCAGTATTAAATGAATATTCAGTCTAGTGGAGATACTTGTGCTACAAACGTGGTTGTTCTCTTGAAAAACAACTTAGATAAGTTTATAAGAATCTGTTAACAACCTTCGTTTGGTAGTAAAGTTTGTTGTGATAGGCGATACTCATGGTGAGATGTGTTTGGATGAGCTTAAATAGTTTCATTTGAAATGAGTCAACAAAGACATCTATATCCAAAACAATTGATTTTAGTATGCAATGTAGGCAAATAATCTCTTTATAAAAAATAAAGGCAACACTTTTTGCAGCATATAGGTGAGATAAAGGGATAAAGTGAGAGTATTTACTGAGATGATCCATCACCACTAATTTTGTGTCATAATCACTAGATTTAGGAAGTCCAGTAATGAAATCAATAGAAATTTTCTCCCATATTTGGTTTAGTTAAAGAGTAAAGCAATCTCACAAGCACTAAGGCTTGGGATTTGGATTGTTGACACATCATGCAATTCTGAACTCATGTTTTGATTTATTGTTTCATTTTAGACTAGAAAAATGTTGTTTTCAAATGCTTTAGTGTCTTCAAATAGCCTCCATGTCTTACTGTGAGAGTGATGTGGGATTTAGCCAATAGTTTTTTCCTTAAGAGAAGGAAAATTATAAATCACCAATCGATCTTTATAATTAAATCTTTGATCTGCTATATGGAAATTTAGATTGGTTGATGGGTCTTTGGACAAATCAGCCATGATCTCCCTTGTATATAGGTCTTGCTGCAATGTGTCTTATAGATCCAAAACTTTTACAAAAAAGGGATAACCAATGATATAGCTCGCTAGGGACGTCTAGAAAGAGCATTTGTGCCTATATTTTCAACACCTTTCTTATATACAATAGAAAAATCAAATGGTAGTAATTTGATGAGAAGGCATTGCTGTTCTCCAGTGGTGAGGCGTCAATCCAACAAAAATTTAAGCTTGCATTAGTCAATTTTGATTAAAAATAATGGTTCCCCAACAAATAATGTCTATAAAAAAATGGTTCCTTAACAAATAATGTCTCCATCTTTATAAAGCCAATACTAAATCATGCAAATCTCTGTCATCCACAGAATTTAAACATTTCGGGAATGAAAGACCTTTACTAAAATATGGAATTGGGTGCAAAGTTGCGAATATACTGGACTTGGTACTGGATTAGGTTATGGTATGGTACTGTACCGATACTGTCAATATTGGGTATCGTTTCAGCTAATTTTCTAAATTTATGAAATAGTCCCTAAAATTTTTTAAAATTTACAAAATAGTCAATTAGTATATTGTACATTTGTATTGTATACTTTACAAGTTTGCATCAACCATATTTTCAAAAATCATAATAATAATCACAATTAATATGAAATAACAATAACTTTTAAACATTTCATATATAAATAATAACCACAATTAATATAAAAAAGACAATCATGATCATACAAATATAAAATTAAGAATAATATAAAGTATTTAAAATATTAATATAATACAATTTCATCATTTTAATAAATAATAATTACATCAAAGCATCCAATAACAAGAACAATAAATATCCTTAATTATTACAATTTACAATAAGAGTTCATGATAAGGAAACAATCAAATAAGAGTTAAACCTAAAACAAAAACATTTACAATTACAATTACATTATATATATAGAATTTAACATAAACATCAAATATAAGTAAAATTAAAGGAAGAGGATAAACAAAAACCTGGAACAAAATTTAATCGTCAACGGGGTCGATATAACTGCACTGATTGCGAAAGGGTGGATGTATAGTGGGTTCTTGAAATATTGAAGCGAATTGGTGAAGAAGTTCTTGAATGGCTGGATGAAGTTTTTTTGTCTGTGAGTTTAGTTTATTTAGCTAGAAGGAAGCTTTAATTGATGGTTTATGAGGCACTCTTTGAAGTTTGTATATTTTTCCATTATGCATAAAAATTAGAAGCATCTCATTCTAATCAACTTGGAATGTATTAAAAGAAGTCAACCACTTGATACTTAACATTAAATCGGCACCTATAATAGGAAATGGGTAGTAATCTTGTGTGATTTGTAACCTGGGTAACCCAACTACTACATGATAACATATTTGGTCACATCAAATGACATCTCCATTCCCAATTTGCACTCCAAAAGAAGGGATAATTTGAGTTAAGAGATTGCGTTCCTTCACCACCTACTCAGACATAAAATTATGGGTAGAATCACTATCAATTAGAATTAATACCTTTAGACCCATGAGAGTGCTTTGTAATTTCATAGTGGTGCCTTTCGTTTTCCCCAAGATGGCATGGAAACTGATTTCTACAAAATCCTCTATGGGAGTTTTGGGTACATGTTCCTTAACTTCCTCTGCTCTCTCTTTATTCTCCATGAGCTTCATTATTGTAAGAGCTGGTTGTTCGCAATGATAATCATAGGTGAATTTTTTGTTCACCTAGAGCATAGCCCCTTATCTCTTTAACTTTGCCTCTCTGCATCCCATATTCGACCATTGGTGGGAATAATAGATGGGTTCGAAGATTGCAGGTGTGTTGGGGAAGACATGGATGCACTAATACGATTCTCCAAGCTAAAAGGGTGGTTAGGTCAATCCACTAGAGCCCAATTTGTTTTCCTAGACCCATTAATTCATTAGGCCTTAATTTCATACTTTAAAGCTAGACTGCAAGCCTTATATATCAGGGTTTATGGATCCTAACATCATATTTCAATTCTTCTTTGAACTTGCTAATAAAAACACCTAGCAAATTGTGTTCAAACCAATTTTTTACTTGTGTCGCCCTTTTTGCAATTGTGAAACACTTGTGAAGCAAAATGTGAATTTTGCTTAACTTGCCTATAGTGTTACAAAGTCTGTGGGTTTTTTGTAATGATTTTCCTCTAATCAACCCACCTATGACCTCCCATTTACCTTCTTTTCCATTGTAGATGAGCAAAAGAGGTTCAGTGCTACCTACATAATTAGTATGGCATGAAAACTTGGTTATTCCATATTCTTGCTGCATGAGGACATCGTGGAGGTATATCTGTATATACTAGGCGAGGTTAATTTGTTTTTAAAAAGACAACGAAAGCTTTCTGTGCTTTTTGGAACACGGCTACACTAGGTCGGATAGATCTTTAGTTAGATGTGTGGTAGCTTATAGTTTGATATGTTAATATGATTTGGGTGGCAGGTAAATCAAAAGATGATTTTTACACTTACGGCAAGCATAATATACTGGAGTTTGCAAAAGGTAGTATAAGAGGGAGAGTGGATATGTTAGCGGTGAAGATGAAATATCCTCCTTAAGTGGCGATGAGGTCTTGAACTTGAATAATAATATTGAGGATACTGACTGCTTTAGAGACTACAGTCTACCCACAGATGGAGAAAGAGGATGGAATGGATGCAATACATGCACATCTTGTACTAATTCTTACATGTTACATACATACAAATAACAGTAGTACCTAGTATGGTTTAGTTTTGTTTAACCAACACATGTATACGTGTAGTAAATAAGGGAGATAGAAAGATAAAGGAGAACACTTAAACAATCTAAATAACTCATTTGATTTGGATTTCTTATCCCATTTTGGAAATGAACTAGTACATGGTTTTTATAGATACATATGACACCTCTTTTGAAATAATACAACTCTTGGAAAACATAAAATAGTATATGCAAGATACATGCATAAGAAAAATATAATGAATTTCAAAATACATGAACCAAATAATTAATCAAATTTAATTAAATGCTCCACCAATATAATTGCATTTTTTAACATCCTCCCTTAAACTTGATTCTTCTTAGTAATTCCAATCCACACACATAGTTTAGCAAAACTTTCAAACGTCAATCCTTTGGCAAAAATATCGGCTACTTGACTATCACTTCTTACATATGAAAGCTCAACTTCTTTGTTCTCAACACACTCCCTTATGAGATGAAACTTTGTATCTATGTGCTTACTTCGATTATGGAAGATAGGATTCTTCCCCAATGCTATAGCAGATTTATTATCCATAAAAATAGAGGTAGCTCCCTCTTGTGTTACATATAGCATCTTCAACAACCTTCTTAACCAAATTGCAGGTGTGAGACAAGAAGTAGCTGCAACATATTCAGCTTCACATGTAGATAAAGTCATAATAGGTTGTTTTTTAGAACTCCAAGTAAAAGCAGTGTCACCCATGAAAAATATAAAACCGTTTATGATCTTTCTATCATCAATATCACCCCCCAATCACTATCACTATAATTAACAAGTTGAAAATTAAATGAAGAAGAGTAGTTCAAACCATAGTCAATAGTACATTTGATATTTCACAAAATCCTTTTAGCCATTACCATATGAGTACTAGTTGGAGCTTCTATAAAATGACTTATAACCCCCACTCCAAAGATAATATCAGGTTTTGTGCAAGTCGAATACCTCAAGCGTCCAACAAGACTCCTAAAAAGAGTTGGACCCACCTTTTCACCTTCATCAAACTTTGACAATTTTGTTGCACAATTAATTGGGATATTAATGGGTTGCAATTCTTCATCTTAAATTTCTCAAGAATCTTTCTTGCATAAGCCTCTTGAGAAATAAAGATACCATGATCATCTTGCTTCACTTTAATACCAAGGAAATAAGACATAAGTCCTATATCAGTCATTTCAAATTCTTTAGTCATCACCTTCTTAAACTCTTTGAATATCTTTGAATTGTTACCCGTGAAGATCAAGTCATCAATATATAAGCATACAAGAAGAATGCTTCCATTTTCACCTCCTTTGACATAAAGAGAATGTTCTTAGGGACATTTGATGAATCCATGGTTTTGGAAATACTTATCAATGTGGCTATAACAAGCTATTGGAGCTTGTTTCAAACAATATAATGCCTTATTTAACTTCAATACTTTATTTTCATGTCCTTTCACCAAGCACCCTAATGGTTATTGGATAAATGTCTCTTCCTCAAAGTAGCCATTCAGGAATGTCGATTTGACATCCATTTGATAAATCTTCCATCTCTTTTGTGCTGCCAAGGAAATGATTAATCGAATGGTCTCTAGTTGAGTGACAAGAGCAAACACCTCATCATAATCTACTCGATGTTGTTGACTATAGCCTTTAGCGACAAGTCTTGCCTTGTACCTCTTTACTTCTCCTTGAACATTTCTTTTGACTTTATATACCCATTTCACAACCATTGCCTTTTGCCCCTTTAGAAGAGTAGAAAGCTCCTATGTGTCATTCTTTTGAATTTCTGGAATCTCTTCATCCATTGCACATCTCCATTTCATTTCTTGTATAGCTTCTTCAAAGTGCAGCAGCTCGAAATCGACAAAGAGACAAAATAGTGTTGTATTTTCTACCATCTCTATGGACTCATAAAGATCTCGTAGACTCCTTCTTCCTTTAAGACCCTTGGATAAGCTTTGAGGAGGACTTTCATTTCTTCTAGGATTAGGTGATTGAAGGGGAGTATAAATATCTTCATGTCTATCATGGTCAAAACCTCCAATTATAGGAAATGAAACACTTTCTTCATTTTTAGATACATCCCACTTCCATGAACTTTCTTCATCAAAATCAACATCTATAATAATTACAATCTTCCCATTGGTAGGATTAAACAACTTATAGCCTTTAGAATTAGAGTTGTAGCCAATGAAGACATGCTTTTCACTTTTGTCATCAAACTTTGATCTCATCTCTTTAGAAACATGAGCATATTCTCTGCTTCCAAAAATTTGCAAATGAGAAACACTTGGCTTTTTAGCACTCCAAGCTTCTTGAGGAGTTATCCCATTAACACTTCTAATAGGGGATAAGTTGGACAAGTATACAATGTAAGCGATAGCTTCGGCCCAAAACTCCTTAGGCATATTCTTGCTCTTTAGCGTGCCACTTGCCATGTTGAGAATAGATTTATTCTTACGTTTCACAACTCCATTTTGTTGCGGAGAGTATGGAACCGTAATAAATTATGAATGCCTTTAGCTTCGCAAAATTTGTTAAACGCTAAGGAAGTGAACTCTCCCCCTCTATCCGTCCTCAAATATTTAATGACAAATCCACTCTCATTTTCAACTTAGGCTTTGAACTTTTTAAGAACTCCAAAAGCTTAATCCTTTTTATTCAAAAAATAAACCCAAGTTTTACGAGAAAAATCATCAATGAAGAGTAAGAAATAGTTTGTTTTACCATAAGAAGATGACTTAATTGGGCCACAAATATCGGTATGAACAAGTTGAAGTGGCTTAATGGTTCTCGTGGTGGACTCCTTTAAAAAAGTCTTTCTCACTTGCTTTCCCATGACACACCCTTCATATAATTGATTAGGTTGAGTAATGAGACGCAAACTATTCACCATATTCTCCTTTGCTAATAAATTTAATCCTTCAAAATTTAGATGATCAAATCTCATATACCAAAGCTGAGAGAAGTCTTTGACACGTGTGTTCGAGCATTTTGGGTGATCAGCATTGACATTGAGCTTGAACATTCTATTCTTTGACATAGGTATCCTTGCTATTAAGTTGTGTGCTTCATCTCTCAAAGTGCAATAAACATCTTTTAAACGGATATCATATCCATTTTCTAGCAATTGTCCCATACTCAAGATATTTTCTTTCAAAGAAGGAACATAATAGACTTGTGAAATAAGTCTATGACCATTATTTCTTGTAAAGACAAGAATATCACCTTTGCCTTCAATTGAAACTTTTGAATCATTGCTAAAAACAATTTCTCCTTTTTTTCTTCTCATCAAGCTCTAGGAATAACCCTTTATTGCCACTCATATGGTTGTTAGCACTAGTGTCAAGATGCCATAAGAATTTGTTTTCTTCTCCTTTGTTAGCCAATAACAAAAGTAGTTATTATTCTTCTTCTTATTCTTTCATCTCCACAAGATGAGCCTCTCCTTGGTTGCTAATAGCACTCCAACATTCATAGGAATAATGACTGTAACATCTCATCACCGATGGGAAGGGTAGAATTGTAATTTGGAAGGGTTTATGAGTGTTTAGAATTGTCTTAATATGTTCATGCATACACACATATGTGAATAGTGAATTTTGCACATGTAAATGACTGTACATGCATTCATGACATTTCCTGGTATATTTGGTCATAAATGTGAGTGTTATGAAAAATGTGATTTTTGTGTTTGGAAAATTGATTGGAGAGGGTCATTGAGATTTTAAAATTGTTAATGAATTTTAGTGAATTGTTTTGTGAAATTTTGGGGTATTTTTCGGACTAAGAAAAATGCCAAGTAGCAGACTGATTGTTTCTCGGTAGTAGAAATGACTGTCCAATGGCACTAAAAATTTAGATACATGATTTTAGGATTTATTAATTTGAGCCATTAGAAATTTGGGGAGCAATTGGAGCAGAAATTGGATTTTAATTGGAAAGAAACTAGGTGGGCATTTTAGAGTGTGACATGTGGCAAGTGACACTTGTCACTTGCCTAACATGCCATCTTGCTTTGCTTTTATTAAAAAATCCTCCTTCCTTTGGCTTTCTCGACACTTCTCTTTTCCTAAGGTTTATTTGGTGCTTTAAGTGTGATTTTCTCCTTCTCTCTCGTAGCTTCTTCTCTTCTTTGTTCTTCTTGACCTTATAACCACCTTTTCCTCTTGGCTTGAGCTTCTTTTGTTCATTGAAAACAAATCCAAGCTAAACCTCACCCCCATCAAGTTGATGATGAGGATCGTGTATGGTGGTGAAGAGAGTTCGAGAGTTGGTGAAAAGTTTGAAAAGTTGAGGATTTGGAAGCTTAATAGGTAAGAAACATGTTTTATCTTATGGTTTTGTAGCTAATTGAATTAGTTGTGATGTTTGTACACTAAATTGTATGAGAATTGTGTTGGTGTATATGGGTATGTAATTTGTTTGTTTAATTGATGGTTGATTGATGATTGATGAGGTAGGATTTAATGAATGTAAGTAGAGATATTTTAGATGTTTTGGAAATTAATTAATGTTGTAGATGAGTGTAGAAAAGGATGGATGAATTGAGTATAGGTTGCTGCCTTTTTGTGTATAATTGTTCAAGTGGAGGTCTTGATTCAATTGTGGGTGATATATTGAAGAAATTGAGTACTTATTGGTGTAGAATTGGTATGAAAGTGATAGAAGGTGAGTTAGGATGATAATCTGGAAAATTTAACTTGTGCATGTTTCAATAATTTTGCCATAAATTTTTATATGGTTATGCAATTGAGATGAGGTTTGGCTTGAATTAAACTAGAGTTGTTTGGCTATAATTCTTATGAAGGAAGTGATGTTTAATTTTGGCTTGAAGAGTTCCAAATTTGGACTAGAATGTGAGAAAGGGTGTAGGGATGAA
>JANKOD010000005.1:28023316-28038120 GCA_026284645.1 Erythroxylum acuminatum | reverse complement strand
CTAAGCTACTTGCAAGCATATTTGAACTTGTAAAAATTGCCATTTAAATACTTAGGCATTCCTATATTAGACAAAAGAGTTAGTTTTAAAGACTGTCAACCCTTATTCAATGCAATTAAGACAAGAATCAATCAATAAAATAATAATTTTATGTTTTATGTTAGAAGGCCTCAACTTATAAACTCAGTCTTAAATAGTGCACTTATTCACTAATGTTTACACTTCTTCTTACCTTAAAGATTGATTAAGGATATTAAAAGATATCTGAAAACTTTCTATGGACTGAAATAGCTGACAACCACTTTGGTGTAAAAGTTAGGTGGTTAATTGTTTGCATATCTGAAAAGGAAGGGGTTTAGGGATTGCCTTGATAAGAAGTACCAATAAGATGCTTCTAGCAAAGAAAATATAGAAACTATTCATAGATTGACAATCAATTTAGGTTGAGTGGGTGAATATATATATTATCAAGAACCAAAGATTTTGATCCATCAAACTGAAGTAGTCTAAGTTATCGTCTTTCAATCAAATATTTCAGATAAGGGATATTATGAATCAAAGAGTCAAATTCAAGAATGGAACGGATAAAAAGTTTAGTTTTGGTTTGATCATTGGAATGATCCATGCCCTATTCACATAATTCCAAGCCTGAAAATTTTGAATATCCTCATCCCTCCTGTAACAAAAGTTAACAGAGTGATCAATGAGGATGAATGGAGTAGTAGATATAGGAGCCGGCCTTGCTCTTATCACGAGCAATGTAAACCTTTATAATCCCACATCTTAAATCTGGTGGATCCATTTAAGTGGATATACCATAGATCCAAAATCTCCAATAATAGGTCATATATAAAACTAATTAAGAAAGCTAGTTTGATTTATAAATAGGTCTCCCGAGTCCTCATTCATCCTTTAGTTGGCAATCAGAAACATCATAACAACTATGGACAAACTCAAAGGAAATTATCTCGAGTGGACTTGCTATCTCTGACATTAGTTGTTGGAAAGCATAGACCATCTGCTCCATACTGGTAGTTTCTCTGCAACTTGTTAGAGCTACTTACTCTACCTTTGCATGCTATTTTTCAACAACTCTTCATAGATTGATTGCATTTCTACGTCCTATAAATAGAAAGGAATACTAGAATTTTTAGCAACAAATGTCAATCTATACAACTATTTACTTAGACTACTCATTCAAAGGGTTAAGCAATTCAGTATGAGTAATGATCTTGCTTCACTTCCTGTTATATAATGCTAATGTTTTTCTTCTGATTCGATAGGCCATTTGATCTGTATTTTTAGTTGATATATGTTGCCAGTCTAATCCCTTTGTAATCATTATCATTGGGTTATATCTGGTTTAGGATTCCTAAATCAGTTAACACTTTTCTTAATTTTTTAAATAAAAATATGTGAATTAATGGCGGATAAATTTCAAAAAGAACGTAACTTTTGGGATGGCTAAATACTTACCTTTGGGAGATAGAATATTACTTACCAACTTAGGATTCGTAAAAACTTCTCACCCCTCTATATAGAAAACATTAGGCATAATTTGTCCTACTAAGTTATAGTTGAATTGTTGCTAATAATAAATGGACTCATACTAGAAATTTAACCCTGTATTCTAATTTTTCATGACTTTGCTCCCTTTCACTTACTAAAAGGATCACTTTTACTTGTAATTGGTTTTGTTTAATTTGATATGCTTTTGTATTTTGGAGCCGCACTGTGTTTTTGCAACTATAATTCAGTAACAAGCCTTTTATTTCTATGTTTGTTTCATGCTAAGCAAATAAACAAAAATCTCTATCACTAAAATATTTATATAGGTGAAACATTTAAGATTTTTGGGATATAGGATTAGCCCTTTTCATATATAAGTTTAATATGAAAGCATTGTAACGGAACTTGTATGTATAAAGTGGGTCTCAAAAAGTCGAACTTCATATAACAATAGTAGATACCGGAGAGATAGTAGTTCTTACAAAAGTCTTGTCATGTTTGTGCACTGAAATTGAGGAGTCATGGTTGAACTGGTTCTAGCAGCCTTTACAGCAAGTAGTACAATTGGACTAAGGAGGGGTTGTAGTATTAACGAAGCAAGAGCTCCTTCATTTTGCTTTTCTGGGTTTAGCATCCAAGCAACCTTTACAGTAAGTAGTACAATTGGACTAAGGAGGGGTTGTTGTCTTAACGAAGCAAGAGCTCCTTCATTTTGCTTTTCTGGTTTAGCATGTAGACCTATAAACTAGGGGTGAAAGGTAAATAATAACAAAATACGAGGCAGACTTAAAAGCATAAGATGGTAAAGTTGTTTTTATTTCCTATCATATTTTCTCCCTTGATAGAGGTTATACCTCGTTTTGTACCAATAGAGAAAAGACTTAACTGGTCTTGATGTAAAAGGATCATAAGGGAAGAAATTACAAAGGCTTTGAGGGAGATAAGGAGCGGAAAGGCAGTAAGGTCGGATGAGATCCCTATAAAGGTATGGAAGAGAATAGGAGCTGCCGATATTAAGTGGCTAGTTCAGCATTTTAATGTGACCCTCGAGTCAGCCGAAATTCTGAATGAATGAAGATTGAGTATATTGATTCTATTATACAAGGCCAAATGAGACATCCAACATTATCACAACTATAGAGGCATTAAACTAATAAGTCACACCATGAAGCTGTGGGAAAAGGTGATTGAGAAGAGAGTCCAGAGAGCAGCTTCTATACCGCCAACCAATTTAGCTTTATGCCTGGTAGGTCCATGACAGAAGTGATACCTCTACTCCGTAGGCTAATGGAATGCTATAGGGAATAAAAACGAAATTTGTATATGATTTTTATTGATTTGGAGAAGACATATGACAGGGTTCCTAGGGAAATTTTGTGGAGGTGTTTAGAGGCAGAGAGAATTCCTATGACCTATATACGCATAATTAGGGATATATATGAAGGAGCAATGACTAGCGTACGGATGATAGGAGGCGACACAAAAACTTTTCCTATTGGTATTGGGCTACACCAAGGCTCCGCCTTAAGCCCTTTTTTATTTGCATTAGTGATAGATGAGCTTACCAAACATATTTAAAGAGGGGTACTTTGATGTATGTTATTTGCTAGCGATATTATCCTCGTGGATGAGACCAGAGAGGGGCCAATTTCAAGTTAAAATGTTGGAGAGAAACATTAGAGTCAAAAGGTTTTTAAATGAGCAGGACTAAGACCAAGTACTTAGAATGCAACTTTTTAGGAAGTCAGATGGTCCATGAGGCGGCGATAGCAATTGGTACTGACGTCATACCACAAAAATCGAGTTTCAAATACCTCAGATCTATCATTCAGAGAGTGATGGTAATATTGATGCCGATATAGTCCATTGTATCAGATCCGGATGAGTCAAATGGCGAAGCGCATCAGGGGTCTTATGTGATAAAAGGGTTCCATTAAAGCTTAAAGGGAAATTTTATATAATGGTGATTCGGCCAACCATGTTATATTGGGCGGAATGTTGGCCCACCAAACATAGATATACAAGAAAGTTGTTGGTAGTCGAGAGGCGTATGCTCCGATGGATGTTTGACATTACTAGAAGAGATAAGGTTCGGAATCGTGTGGTGAGAGACAAACTATAAGTGGCTAGTAGTGCCGACAAGTTGAGAGAGACCAGGCTTAGGTGGTTTGAGTATGTGAGCAGGAGGCACCCTGATGCTCCTGTGCGACGCTGTGAGAAAATAATCTTTCGTGATTGCAAGAGGAGAAAAGGAAGGCCAAACAAAAACTGGAGGGAATTGATCAAGAAGGATATAACAGAGTTGGTCTTATTGAGGAATTGGCCAGAAATAGAAAATTACGGCGTGCTAGGATAGGGTAAAGGATATCCTTTAAAGTGCGCCAAAGCAGTCGTGGAAGTTATTGGGAGTTGTTTACTGTAAAGTTATGACGACATATTTACCGCTTAGGAAGTTTAACCCTGGTGTCCAATTTGTCCTTTCTAATTGCAAGTCGTGGACAAGTCTTTCTGTCCTACTATTTGGCTTTTCAGTTATGGTATATAGGGAAAGGTCCCTCGAGGCCATCCGATACCGTTGGATTGTTCATACTCACATGACTACTGAGCAAAGATCCCTAGCACAACTCGAGACATGAAAATTTGTATTTTGCAGCTTATCAAGTATTAGTAGATCTGGGCATCATATCAAGCATTTTCTTTTATTTATTTATTTATTTTAGTTTTATATTTACCTACTCTTTTAGCATAACATTTTTTTAACTTATTTACTTTTTTAATCTATTTTTTTATTATCATATTTACATATAGATCTATCAAAAATAACTTCTGTATTTTATAAAAATAAAACTGTGTATTATCAAACTTACCTTGACTTATACGAGAGTAGGATTAAGACGGGGTGTAATAATAGGAGAAAATGACAGTAATAGTACCTGCCCTGAAAGATATTCCTGCAAAATCATCAAATCTATAATGCAATCGGGAAGAGTTTCAGGTCCCACGCTCACAAACTTTTTTACTGTTGCACTAAATAAAGATGACGTATTCAAGTCCTGGCACTGGAGCAAAAATACATGGATGGAGATTCGGACTGATAGTGACGACGGGAGAAAATAACAGTAATATTACCTGCCCCGAAAGATTTTCCTGCAAAATCATCAAATCTGTAATGCAATCGGGAAGAGTTTCAGGTCCCACCCTCACAAACTTTTTTTACTGTTGCACTAAATTATAGTTGACGTATTCAAGTCCTGGCAACTGAAACACTTCGTGTAGCTACACTGACATTGACATTTCCTCCTATTTTATGCATTTTTTTATTTACTACGTTAAAGGTCAATTTAGTATATGATACTTATTCAGAAGATGAAAGTCGTTACCTCCACAAACTTATAAATGAGAGGCTGGTCTTCTATGCAGAGCAGGTTGCGAGTCCCGTACATTAGGATACAATCTGAAAACTTGTCCCTATCTTAAAAGACAATGTTTGTGATTTGAATGGTTAGTTGGCTTGCGTCCCATCCAATATAAAGAATCCCAGTTGATCACACATCGCAGTGAATATTAATTTAAGTGACATTCACAAGTTAATGACTACAGTGACAGACACAATGCTTTGATTTTGTATTCTTGCATAATATCAGGTTGACTAGTACAGTTCTACTTAGAAACACCCGAGTATATATGTAAGGGAGGAGAAGAGAAAGCAAAGAAGGGGGGAAAACAATCAGAGAAATGAAATGAATGTGATGAGCAAATCCATGGCATACGGAGGGAAGACCAGGCATCTGTTTCCTTTCTTTCTGGCCTTAGCTTTTTTCTTTTTCCTCCTCTGGGATTTATGAAATGTAATGCATTTCTTGCGATGTAGTTCTGCATGCATGCATTACACCACATTATTTGCTCTCTCTCCATGTATCCTAGTATCTCAGTATCTCTCCCTAGCTCTCTTTAATTTCTTCTGTCTACTTATGTGAAGTTCTCTTCTGATATATCAGAGTAATTAGCAGAACTGATGGAGCTTTTTGAATGATTTCCCTTTCTCTTTTCCAAAAAATCTTTCTTGTTTTAACTCAGAAACTTTTCTGCTGCAGCACTAGTGAAATATCACTAACAAGCTCAGCATGCATGTACTTAAATATCACTAACAAGAAACCCCAATGTACAAGTAAGTTCGAAAGTGAGTTGACAGAAGACTCTCCTGACTTAAATGAGGTCGTGGGTTCGAAACACCCTCATGTATGCAGACGTTTAAAACTTGTGATTAGAGCTTTGCCTTCCGCAAGGGACTTACGCGGCCAGATATGTCTCATTAATTTATCTACTTTGAAATCCTGTGTAAAATTAATTATGTGAAAATAGAATGGAAAAAAATGAAAACTTTTACCTATTTATTCCGTAAATCAAGCAACCAAACCCCTGTTTAGCCCAAATGTTAACGTTGCTGTAATAAAAATATAACAGGAATCTTACATTGCTATGTAACCTATCCAACCAACCAAATGTCACCTAATAAACAAATCACAGGATGAGAGCTGAATTAGACTTTCAATCTAAAAATGTTAATTACATACATCAAGTAAAAATATAATTATGTCATATTTTATGTTACCTTCACCAGAATTTAACACATATAAGATTCTAAAAGCCAAATTGTTACCAGCTGATGAAATGCTACTTTCTCCATTAGTTGTGTACATGTAAAACTGAATATTGAAAGTGTAATCTGTACCTATATAGTGTTTATAATTAGAGTTGTTCTTTAAAATTCTGACAGGTGACACTACTCTCTATATTTTTTGATAAGTTTTACTCATGTTTACAACATAAGTGTATTAATAAATTAATTTCAAACACATGGATATTATAACTACATATTATCTCATAGATATGTTAATAAATATTACCAATTTGAAATTTAAAATAATGTTTGTTTAGTACTCTATTAAAATCTTTATATCATATGATTATTAACATAAATTAATCTAGTATAAAGTTATTGCCACTATTACAAAATAAATTAACAACATTATGCATTTGCCATAATACATATTTACTAAGATTATAATTCTAATCTATTATAAATTTATATTGTTTGTAATAAAATCTACAAGCATAGCTAATAATTCTAACACGGAAGTTATGTTAAAATTCTTTTCGTATTTCGAGGATTATTTTTTATTATTTAAGCATCCAGCTAGAATTTGTTTCTGTTATAAGAATATTGTTATTCTAGAAGCTATTGTTTTCATTCTCCTTTTCTTGAGAAATTAATATATTTTTCTTTCAAATTTTAAAAAAGTAGTGTTATTTATTTTTAATAAAAATTTTTCAATCATAAAATGTAATTAATAATAAGCATTTCTTTTCTTGAGAAATTAAATGAATTGATAACATAATAAAGTCAAGGAAAAAGTTGAAATCTAGGTTCCTAAAAGCAACTTGTACCAAATGACTTAGCAGCCTCCTAAAGCTAAGTTGTAAGACACAAGGCTATTTAAAGAATTCTTTGTGTGATAGTTTTTGATTGAGTAACAAGCTATACTCTTTCATTTAGTAGAGAAGCTCAATGAGGAGGTCTTTTTATTGTCTCTTTTTGTCCTAAAATTAATAAGAAACAATTTCTTTTCCTCTAAATTTCATAAATTAATTTTCAAAGAAAAAGTTTGAATTGAATTTGATTATACCTCCAACTCCAACCCTTTTCCTAAGGTGAAAAAGGTAAAATAAACCCTATTGTTTACACTAATGTTTAAAATAGAGCCTAACACTTCAGATTGTTCAAAATAAACTCTAATATTTGTAAAACGTTTAAACTGAGCTCTCTAACGTTTGAAAAGGTTCAAATTAAACCCTAATCATTAATGGTGTTAAGACATCGTGTTTGTTGTTTAAAGTAGACCCATTAGTTGAAATTTTTTAAAAGAGGTGGGTCCTACATAAATTTATAACCCTACATTTAAATACTACATATAACTATATAATACATGCATCTAATTACAGAGCTTTACACATTTATACGAGTAAACAAATTCACGAATTCAGTTGGAGTGCTACACATACAAGATATTATCATAGATGGTAATTCTCATTATAAAGCGTATCCATATTGAATCTGTTAGGAGTCATATCAATCTTCTTAACTTCATTGTCCTCTGTAAGCAACTGAATCACCGACCCATCTGAACTTTTGCCAACAGAACTCGTCCCTGCTGGTTCTGTAGAGCTCTGGCACGATTGTGTTTCAGTAGTGTTATTATGTTCCAAAGCTATTCGAGAATCAATCATGTAGGAACCAAGGTTTGATCAAGCTCATCAAGCAGCTATTGGACACTATGTGTTATAAATCGTGGATAAGCGAAATCTTCAAATACAACTACAATCAACGTTGTAGGTTCACCAATCAGCGCCTGATTGTTGGAGCACATAAGGCTAAGGTGATTTTCTTACATGTTGATGAAGAAGCATTCTCGATGCATGAAGTGGTAACTATGAGCTTCTAATTTATTTTTCTTTTTTGGCTCGTCAATAATAGTCTTTTTGTGATGTTAACCAAAACCATTGTTTTCCTGTTATAGCTGTCTGAAGGGCAAAGGAGTCCAGGATTAGCTGTCCTTATCCATGTTTTCCAGAAATTGGAATGTACTCATGCCTAGGCCTCTCAGGCTTCTATAAGAAAGAGGTGAATATCTGTTCCTTGCTTCCAGATTTACCCCAAAAAAATACAATTTTGTAAAGTCAACGGTATCTCAAAGTATGTATATTCTGTCTGAATGAATTAGGATGTTTCAGAGAGAAATATCAGATTTACTTTCAATCACTCCATGAAAGATTTGCTTTAGAAGATAGAGGATATTGTGACTAAGATGGGATATCACGTCTTAAAGAAAAATGGAAAGGTTCATGAAACATCAAAATTTTTATGTTTCTTTTGTTGGTAAAAAGCAACAACGGTCTGTGATCACACAATTTGGCAGTTATTTGGCTAATCAAGAGCTTGTGATGTTCCTTTGTGTAGTTAAAGTTGGTGCAAGAGCAACAAGGGCGGAGAAATTTACATAGCCTTTCTGTTGCTGCTGAGGTAAATTTGTTTAACTTGTACATGTACACACCACAATCCAATTTTTTGATTAATGTACACTTTTTATATAGCCAAAGCTTATATTCTTTTGGTACTACTTTGTCTTAGGTGTTTGAGTATAAGCCCATCGCTCTATGTTGTTGAATTAAGAAAGTCTTCTGGGGATGCTTTAACTTATAGACAGGTGTATATATCTATTATATACATATATAGTAATCTCTGGTCTTATGTGTGTGTTGTATCATTATCTTTTGTTTGTTGATTTGGAATGTATGAAGTGTGCAGTTACGCGAAAAACTATCAAATGACTTTGGTGTTCCTCCAAGTTAGGGCCTTTTGACTACGGAAGTGTGAATATAACAACAGTGTTTTTGAAGGAGAGGGCAGCAAATCTTAAGCAGATATAAGAATGTGTAAAGTAGAAGCAGAGATGTAAGCCTGAAATAGGGTTTCAAAGGTTGATGTTGTTACTTTAGTGATATGTTTGTTTGATGTACAAGAAGTTTGTGGACTAAAGCATAATAAAGTTGCTTTAATACAAATGAATACCAATGCATTTGATACATCATTAGTTACATTTACAAGAATATTTGATTCTTAACTGACAAGCCTATCACCAAGCACTTTACTATATACCTGAATCAACCCAATGTCTTCTGCAATTTGAAGTTATTGGCACAACAAGCTCCTCTATTCAGAATCTCTATCCTCAAGTTTACGAATGAATTCCACTTGAAGAAGCAACAATGTTTCACGAAATCGAAATACCCAATCTCTCTGCTCGCTCTCGATTGCTTTAGCATAAGGAATATCTCTAAGTTGAATTGTTGCAAGTTTAGCTACAACCAACATTATGGCATTGAGCCGCTTTGCCTGGGTGGCCATCAACCAAAACTTGATTAACTCTCTTAAAGAACAGACTGGCTCAAGAAATTCTACTACAAATCATGTTTTGCTAAAAGTTATCAAGAAAAAGGGGCATTAAGTGCTTTTTACAAGTCAAGTTTTATCCAGCTAGAACACTAACCTCTTTTGGATTAGTAAGACCACGTTTTAGGTTCACCAATTTGTGCCTGATTATTGGAGCACATAAGGCCAACATGATTTTCTTGAATGATGATGCTCTAGTTCATTGCTGGTGATTTAAGGCTTTAGGCTAATAGTTGCATGTTCAAATAACAAGATTTTGTCTTCTTTCGTGGGTTATCGTTAATAAACTCTTGCATAGTGCATTGTTTTCTGGGGGAATAGTCTCTTCTGGTACTCTCTTCACACATAATAATGCATCATTAGTATTTGGCTCCTCTACTAGAATCTCAACCTCTTTTATCACTCTAACACCAACTGGTTGATTGTTTCCTCAATCTACCAGCATTTAACTATAGCATTATCATGCTCCCTCAGTTGTAATACACGATCTTCGTGTGGAGATAATAAGACAATATATTCTTCTATGGCATTTAAGCACAAAACCCTACCCACAGACAATGTTGTAAACTAATGTGGGACCATCTTCTTAAAAAAATTCTTCATCATCAATTAGTAGGTACACTTCAAAAATTCAACATTACCATATAACTGATGGTGACTTACACCGTTAGTGGTCAGGGTTTATGTTAGGGTTCAGTTTGAATATTTTACAAATATTATGGTTCATTTTGAACACTCTAAAATGTTAGGGTCTATTTTAGATACCAATATAAGCATTATGGTTCATTTTGCCCTTTTGTCCCTTTTCATAATCCAGTACAAGGTTTCTTGGTAGGAAATACAGGGACAAGGGATCTAGCATTGAGTGAGCACATTCTTCCATAAGTAAGCAAAGTATATACATTGGAAAAATGTATTATCAAGAGATTTAAAGGAAGTGGTGAATAAAGTACAATAGTCACAAATATAATTGTCTAGGTATTCTATCTTTAGTGGGGAGTCTACTATAAATGGTCAGCCAAAGAATGAAGGAGATTTTCATGACAGCTTAAGGTAATCACACCAGGTTGAACCATGGGACTTTGGAGTTCCTATGTCTCAAATTATCTTTGTAAGAATTGTTTGAAAAAGTATTATAAGCATGATTATCTCAGTAAATGTTGTCACTTAAGTTAGAAGTGCCCAAAAGCCTAGAGATAACATTATTAAACAATCTCTTACTAGTTGGAAAAGGCAAAAAAATGTTATAAAAATGACCTCTTCTATAGTGGCATGAGCCAAAATAATTTTCCTTAGACGAGAGAAGGAATCATTCTCCATTATAGGACCTAAATAGACCAATGATTTGACCAGAAGTTAGTCATAAAACCATCCCCTAGTTTAATTCTAAACCAGTCTGTTACATGAATTCGTTTGAAAATATGTTACATGGTCTAAGAGGTATCATGATTTGAATCATAAGACCAAAATAATACTAACTCAGGTAGTAAGAATGACTATATTTAATTTATAAAGATTCCTTGTCAATAAGAATTCTCTAAACCCACTTTATTAAGAGAGTTTTATTATTAAGTTTCAAAGGAACTGCCCCCAATCCCCTTTCATCTTTTGGGAGACATAATGTTTTCTGTGCTAACTTAGTAATATAGGAAGTGTTAGAGGTGCCAACCCAGATATAAAGTTTCTTAGCAGCTTCTCATTCATTTTGATTAAAGAGAAAGGGAGACAACGTGAGTAAACCAATGAACATGTAAAGAGTTCAAAACTGCCTTGATCAATTAGACTCTCCTTACAAAAGATGGAGTCATATTACACCATTTTTCAATTTTTTGTTTAAATATGGAGATAATGGCATGAATTCAGAGCATGTAGGTCTTTATGGAAAATGGAAAGTCTTAAATAGGAAAATAGAAATTGCTTTTCCCTGAGACTCACAATGGAGGAGAATCAGGTAAATAAGTGAGCAACAAAAGAGGAAATGAAGAAGTAACTTTTCTCCTTGTTTATAGATAAGCCAGAGATCATATTGAAAGAGTCAGTGGCATCTATAGAGCTTTTATAGAGTGTTAATTAGCTTTATAAAGAAGAAGAAGAAGGTGATTTACAAAACCTAGACTATAAATCTCTAGTTTTTTTTTTTTTTGCATTTTTTGTGAAATTGAAAGTTTCTTTTCAAGTTGATTTATATTTAATGGGCCTCAATA
Source organism: Erythroxylum acuminatum (assembly GCA_026284645.1). Taxonomy (NCBI): domain Eukaryota; kingdom Viridiplantae; phylum Streptophyta; class Magnoliopsida; order Malpighiales; family Erythroxylaceae; genus Erythroxylum; species Erythroxylum acuminatum. The sequence continues at coordinate 28,026,396 of JANKOD010000005.1, read as the reverse complement.
GGACTTTTATATAAAGAGAAAACAAGTAAGGGGAAACAAGTAAGGGGAAAGGGGATCTACTTACATGATTCCCTTAGCCCCCTTTATTAAGTTAGTTTGAATTCCATTAACCATAATACTAAAGGAAATAGTTGAGAGATGTTGATGGATCTAACTTATGAAATTTACTGGGAATCTGAAAACTTGCAGAGTATGGAATTCTAATTTATAGTATAAAAGCCAAAAGTGTTTTAGCAGTGCACCTTGATTGCACAAAACTTAGCAAAGTTCTTTCTTCTGTAATTCTTGAATAATTCCTAAACAAGAAGAATGTTATCCCTAATATTTTTTCCTTCATTGTAGGCACCTTGAGAGCCATTAATGAGAAGTTTGATAGCCTATTTCAATATGGATGCAAATAGTCTAAAGATAACTTTGTAAATGATGTTGCATTAGGAAATTGATCTGAAATCCCTTAGGGTTTTAGGATTAGGAATGTTAGGAATAAGACTTATAAAGGTCTTATTTAATTCCTTTAACAAATGACCCATGTTAAAAAAGCTAAGCATTACATCCGTAAGTATATCCTTGATCATGTGCCAAGATATTTAGAAGAATAAACTATTAAGCCTATCAAGCCTTATAGATTTGTTAGGTTTAAGCATAAAAATAATGTTTTTCATATTAGAAGGAGTAAAAGGTGATTCCAAAGTCATAACACATTCATTTAAAATTCTATCAGAAATGAAAGATTTAAACAATAACATGGATGAAGAGGTATAATCCTTAGTGCCTAAAGTTTTAGAGAAATAGTTAACAGTAGCCAATAAGAGGACGTCTTGAGTAGAAGAGACCAATCCATCTTCTACTTGTAAGGTGGTGATTCTGTTAACATTCTTTTTAGTTAGCAAGGATTTATGGAAAAAGGGAGTGTTCCTGTCTCCAACCGTAAGCATTGCATTCTAGACCTTTGTTTAATCATTAAATATTTGACTTCGACATCTTTTGTACGAGCAAGCATAAGTTCCTTCTCCTCAGCTTGAAGATCGTGGTTAACTGGATCAAAGTATTGTGAAAGTTGGATTATGTTAAGCCTTCTCTAGTGTCCTTCACAACATTATTAGTTGCTATATTTGAAATGATTAAGGATTTTGAGTTCTTACTTTATGCTTTTGAGCTTACGATTGCAAACAAAAGAGTTTAAACCATGCATGTTCACATTAAGACCCCTTTTGATATCTTTTTTGAATGCATAATCATTTACTAAATGGTTGTTAAATTTAAAGGGAAATTTCTTTCTCAATATAAGGTTTAGGTTATATATGGAGGTTAGAGAGTGATTAAAGAAATAAGAATTTCTAAGGCTAAACTTGTATTCTAGAATGTGGATAGCCACCTAGAGTTCACCATTTTCCTATCTAATTTCTTCTTTAGGAAGGAGGTTCCCTACTACTTATTACTCCATGTGAAGGAGTTACCCCCAAATATGAGGTCTATCGATTATACACTTGAAACATAATTTGCTAGGTCATCTAGAAGTTCCTTATGCTAGCATTATCCTCAAATTTAAAAGGATGTAAGATACTTTTAAAATCACCAAGCACTAACCATAAGACTAGATACTAGTATGAATGTCTTATACCTTACTCCATAGGATACTTCTTTGGAAAGAAAAATTAGAAATATAAATAAAGGAGATTTGAATAGTATTCTTATTATGTAGTAGAATATGTTCCGAATGAGGAACTTAGTCAACGATGATAGTGTTTAGGACCTTTAACTTTTCCTACTCATAGCCAACTACAATTCCTCCATAGTGATAAGCAATATGGTTAAATAAAGTAGTCCATCTATTGCTTAAAAGCTAAGTAAATTGAGACTCATTTCATTGAGCTTAATTTCCAAAAACTCATTAAAGAAGGTTTTATTAAATAAATATGATCTTTTAACAAACTTTTTTTACTAGGTTGTTAAGCCCCCTCACATTCTAACATAAGAAATTCATTTGGGCAAAAGTTTAGGGCTAGATCCCTTAGTTTTTCTGCTAAATATCCTCTTAGAAATTAGGGTAAATTCACTACTAAGATCTTGGATATCCAGAGTAAAGAAAACCATTGTAACATCCTGTTACCCATGTTAAGGCTAGAATTGTGTATTATGAGAAATTACTGAGAAAGTAGGAACTGCATATCATGCTTAAGCTAAATGTGACTTACACATTTTTGCACATTAATATGATTGTACATGCATTCATGACATTTTTCGGGTATAATTGAGTTATTGAATGTGATTAAAACGTGATTTGGAAATTTTTATATATTTTGGATATTTTGAAATTTTTGGTGAATTTTAGAAAAATATTGATTTTTGGACCAATCCTAGTGTGACACGTGGCAACATATGTATATGACAAATAGCTTGTATATGTGGTGACGTGTGACAATAATACATATGTGACAAATGGCAAATTGCTATTAGGACAAATGGTTAATTGGTGGAGACAAATAGCACACGTGAAGGACATGCAATGAACCCACGTATTATTATGTTTGGTTAGAAAGAATTACTGTAGCGTCTGATTTCTACCGAAACCACTCAGCAGAGAACTTTGTCCGTGTTCTTTGTTCATCACTGACTATTGACTTGTTATTCTTGTTAGTTGTCATTGATTCACTCTTACTGCTGGGGATAGTTGAATCCAGTAAGTAGTTCTGATAATGTTTATTTTAGGGTGTAAATATATACATGCATGCATGGGTTTGAGAAATTGTGGTTTCGGTGATGAATGAATTAGATGATAGATCTGTGAAATAGAAACTGTCCAGAAAAGTATGAAATAAGTTCTATTTTAGTTTAAAATGAGTTACGAAAGAGTGCTGGAAAATTAATGAATATATATATACACTCTGTTATGGTTTAGAGAAAACCGAAAATGGATTGTTGTCATTGTACATGCACGAATCTGTTGAGTATCAGTAGAGAGAGGAAGAACATATGGAGTTTCAGATATTCGGTGTTTGAATAGTAAACTTGAATTTTGATCTGATATGAATGATTTGAACTGAATTAGGAGTTAAATGGAGTGAAGTTTAGAGATTGTT
>JANKOD010000005.1:28000520-28016790 GCA_026284645.1 Erythroxylum acuminatum | reverse complement strand
ATAATAATAAAAAAAATTAATAATCATAATAATAACTTATTAAAATTAATAATAATAAGAATAACTTATTAAAAATAAATAAATAAATAAATAAATAAATAAATTAATAAGAAGAAGAATAACTTAATAATAATAATAATAATAACCAAACATATTTTTATTTTCAATTTTTTATTAGAAATTTCAACCAAACAGGTTTTTGTTTTCAATTTTTATATTGCAAATCTCAACCAAACAGGTTTTCGTTTAAAAAAAACAAGAACTAAAAACAGGAAACAGAAACCAAAAACAACAACAGAAAAACAAAAGTGGAATCAAACGGCTCCTAATTTACACCATAATACTTTTTGTATAGATTGGATATATAAATGAATTAGAAGAGAAGTCTTTAAAAAGTATGTGAATAAATAAGCATAAAATAAATCCACTACACTAGCTTCAAAACAAGTAAAAAGGTTGAAGTTAATGAGTGATGTTAGTAGCCAATTGAAATGGTGACCTAATTGCGTAACCAAGACTATTTATGGTGTTTACTTTCATATCTAAAGATTAGGTAATTTTTCAAACAAGCCTTAAATTCTCTTACATTGATTTAAAGTTGGTGTTTTGATTTTCCATTAATAAGAAGTATGAAATATTTAAATGTTGAAGCATATCTCTTATGTATATTTACTTTATGTATGAGGTTGAATTTAGTAGATTAAGTTAAAGTTTGAATAATTATAAAGTTAAATTGAATTGATTTACGACTTGATACAAGTAGTTAAATGCCTAAAAATTAATAAACTTTACAATTAAATGAATAATGAAGAGTCTTGATTAATTTGATTGATTTATTAAAATATTTTTAAGAGTTATAGCTATTTAAGTTAAAAGTGATGAAATTGGTTTGCTTAAGCTCAAACCAATGCTTAAGTATGGAGGAATTGAAAAGTGCTAATTAGAAATGTTTTTATCATGATTTTAAGAGTGTTTTTCTTGTATTTGGATAGTTTGAACTAAATTTGATACTTAATGGGGTTTATATTTTATTTTCAGAGTTTGGTTAAACTCCTCAATAAAGAAGGAACAAATTTTAGTGAAGTCGGAAAAATTTTGGCATGATTTTAGAGAAATGATTCAAAATATAGGTCCCAATTAACTTCATGCCCAATTCGTATTAGATGTCAAGTATTATAGGTCCTACACAAATCCTTATTGAGAATCTGTATTGGAAGTGATTTTCATGTAGCTAGCACAAATAATTACAGGTCAATCCCACAAAGACAATGATTACTAGTAATTACCTTTCTTCTATTATCTAGCCTATAGATTAGATTTAATAAAGAAAATAAAAATTAAACAATCAAAATAAAATAGGAAACAATAATGAACAAAGAACAAAGGAAATCGCTTAGAAAACTTAATATCAAAGATTAGTGTCTAGGTGATGAATCCCCCTAAAAATCATTAATTAATTAAACTTTTATCATGTAATTGTTTTATTAACGATTAGACTGTAGAAATTCCTATATTATATTAATAACTCTTTCGAGATTACTAACGACTATTCCTTAGGTTTATTAACTGAAATCATTCAGGTTAACGTTTATAGGATTGCTTTATTGATTTGTGAATTTTGTTATTAGTTTTAACCCTAATCCAGAGGATTTATGTCAACCTCTCTTTAAGTTTGCGATCAACTCCTTTCAGTTATCATAGACATATTCATACATAGGATTTCTCAATCGCTATGTTATAAAATTAGATTATGTACTAATATTTCGGATCTATCAAAACATATATAAAACACATAATTGAATCACAATAGATCAAACAAAACAATTGCATTAAATAAAAGAATCAAAACATATTGTTATCCCAACTAGGGTTTATCACACTTAGACTCTAAATACGTTTAGTTACACATGACAGAAAATGAAATCAAAGATAAACTGAAAGAAAAACGAATAGAAAATAAAGAGTGTTTTTTTGCAAGTTTAAGGTTTGATGTTGTAATCTATTGGATCTTTTGATTAGTTTTTCACATTCTCCACATTCCTGGATCAATGTCGTCTGTCATGGTTGGAATTGGTTCCAAAAGCTTTCTTCCTTCAATTGGCCTCCGCTCATGTCTTTTTATAGTAAAGTTTAGGATTCTGGAAGATCTACAGGCATGTACTAGACTATGGATATTTCAAAATCTTGAGAATTTGTGATTCTACACAAACCGAGAGACTTACAAGGGCTTAGACAAGGTCATATATCTCTTATTTTCTTCAAATCTTTGTTTTATGCAACATTTTCATCCGAATTCTTCTCCTTTTGGTCTATAAAGGCAACTATAACCTACAAATACACTTAAAGTGAATTAAGTATCAAATATACGATAAAATAAAAAAAATTTCAAGCAAAATGCATCAAATATAGGTGTATAAATATAGTGAAATATGTATCTACCAAATATTCCCACACGTAAGTTTTTTCTTATTCTCAAGCAAACCATAATCAAAATTATAAGTCTTACAACATCTATCCTTCATTAATCTTTAACTTGTCCATCCATAGTCTAAATCATAATATCACATTAATCAAATTAACATATACTTGGAGTTAAGTTATCCTAAAACTAACTTCATAAGTCAATATTAATAGTAATCATATCAATAACCTCATTGAAATCAAAAGCATAAACCATTACACCCTCACCATGATTTCACTTAATTCACTTTAGTGTTTAGGGTGAAAATTATCAAACTCTCAAATCAATACATAGTGGAATATAGGCTTGTAATATTATCACATCTTCACCATTTATATAAACTATAGGCAAAAATCAAAAGGTCTTTATCAGGTTAGAATGACGCTTAGGTAAGGTATAATTGGGTAATAAAAAATGTTGATTTGAAGGAAATTTTCAAAAGAAACATTACAAGAAACTTGTTACATTATGCATACAGGTCCATTCATTATAAAACCAAAGGTACTATATCTTTTTCTTTTTTTTTCTTGTTCTATGCTTGTAGATTATTATTTTTTAATCAATTTCAAGCATTCATCGTGTACCTCTTATTAAAGAAATGTTGAACCTTTTAAATTTTCAAGTTTCAAACAATCAAATAGTGTAAATAAGCTTCAGGGTTCAAAATAATAAAAAAGCTTCAAAGAAGCCTCACTCATGCTCCATATGTAATACACGTCCATGTTCCCGATGACTCCCAGCTATCACCCATTCAGTATATGACTCGGAATACCATGGATGTATCTCAGCGTGGCATGTCGTAGTTTGGACGCCTTAGATTTGCTTGGGTCGCAATTGTTCTTTATGTTGATCGTAAGCCAAAAGTGTGGAGGAGATAATCCATATAGAAAGTCAGTTCGTAGTGTCATGAACTCTACCGTCCCTACGTACTCTTGGTCATAAAAATCCATCATGATGGAAAACTTTGAATAACTCATCCGAAGCATGTCTTTCATCGTCCAAAACTGGATCATATTTTCAACCCAGCAAATTCAAGGACTAAAAGAAGTTGCAATAAAAGAAAAGAAAAGCAACGAAAATCTCAAAGGTATTTTAAGATTTGTGAAAAGTTCAAGGATAATTTTTGTGAAAAGTTAAAAGTTCAAGTATTCTACTGTCAATTTTAAAAATGTGAGCTGTAATTGTAAAAGTTTAGATTTTTTTATAACTACACCCTAACAATTAAGGTTAATAAATTTATTACTAAATTGAAAAGATTAAAAAAATTTAACATTTATTTACTCATCATCCTTTAATATCTTTGTTTATGAATGCTACAACTTTATAATCAAAGTACTTATAGAGAACTAAATTTTAAACTTTTTAAGAGTAATCAATACATATGATGAATTTAGTTAAATGAAGCTATAGATCATTGATTAGTATTATCAAAAAGGAAAACATAAATTTATAGTTATTGTTTTATTAAGATTTCAATTGGCACATTTTATTAATTTTCAATAAAATTTTGTAATAAGTTATTAAAAATTCATAATAATAGAAGAATTATATAAAAAAAAGATCTTGTCTATACAAAATGTGGACCAAAATATATTTATATTTGACTAAGTTCCAAAATCTTCATTAGATAATAACTTTTTAAAAAATTATTAGATAATAACTTGTTAAATAGTAACTATTATTGAAAATAGTTTTTCTATCAGGTAAGAATAAATCTGCTTATTATTATTGAACTTCTCAACCCCGCAATACTCTATTGTTGTATTTTTAACTTGTTAAGTAGTAACCTAACCAATGGCGTTTGTGAAATTAAAGTATTAGGGACTTGATTATGTTTTACTCGTGAAATTAGGAGGGACGAGCACTGTGCAAACAATATAATCACTCGTAGAATGAACTATTATCATTAGGGGTGAACATTCGGACTAATCGGGCTAAATTTTTACTGTTCGGGTAAAGCCCGAATTATCCAAAAAAATTTCCATCTTACCCAGCCCGAACCCAAAATTTCATTACCCGAACTTACCCGGCCCGATCGGGTAATTCGGGTAAATCGGGTAATTTTGGGTTACCCGAAATTTTGTTTGGTTCTCTTTCAAAAATTACACAAAATAACTAAATACTTGAATTACATTCTCATATCTCATTTGAGAGACATAAAACAAAACAAATAGTTGAATTCACTAATAATATAACCAAATATTTCAATTAACTAGCATAATTAATCTGTTACTTCTACAAGAAAAATAACGAAATGTATTTTCATGATTCTTTTAAACCTAATTCAGGTAATCGGGTAACCCGAATTTTTTTCGGAGTTACCCGTCCCAAATCGAAAACAATTTGGGTAATACTCGGGCCCGGCCTGACCTAATTTACTCGTATTTTAGCATTTTATTATCCGAATTAATTCGGGCCGGCTCGGCCCAGGTAATCAGGCCGGCCCGAATAATGCTCACCCCTAATTATCATAAACATTTTTACTTCTAAAATGTTTTTAGAGTCAAAGGCTAGTTTCTAGCTTTAAAGCTAATGTTTTCATTTCACAATGGTTAGTTTAATGATTGGTATACTTTTCTGATTAAAAAAGTTATTGTTCGTACATTATAATTAATAATAAAATGCTGACCTTTACATTTATTTCTTAGTAATTAAGTATGCTGAATCAAATTTCATAATGGAATGACATCATATGCGGTGTGAAAATTATTTAACTAGCTTCAATAATCGAATCCAAATTTAAGAGGTTTGGTTGAGTGGCAGGGATTCATCTATCTTTAACCAAAGGTCAATGGTTCGATCTTTGTTTTAGGTATGAAGCAGCCTTAAATTCTTAAGTCAACTGTCTCATTATGTGAGGTACCTATAAATCAACGAGAGGATTAGTCTCTGAATCCACCGATAGATACCTGATCTAAGATATAAAAAAAATAGAATCCAAAATATGCACAATGAAAGCCTAATATATATATAGAATATGCATAAACTCTGGAAGTTTAATTACTATATTTTCTTCTGATAAATATTTATCCATAAACATATATCGCTATACTTTTTTTTTCTTCATCACTTTTCTGATTTTCTTAAACCCTAATTATCGATCTCGGTCTCCCTCTTTTCTCTCAATTCCAATCTTTTTCTTTTATCTCTTTTTTTTTAATTAAATTGGAGTTTCTTCTGTAAACATTTCTCGGTTGCTTCGTCAATTTCCTTCGACAAATTTCCCCAACCCGCGCTTTCTCTCTCCGCCCTCCCTTGACCTTCCTCTCTCGAGTGTTTGATTTTGGAGATCTGCAGCTTATTTGTTTCTTTCTGTGATCGGAGATATCTCGGGCTTGGACTTTGTTTTATTTTTATTTGAAAAAGGCTGGCGGGTATTCGAGTCAAGTGAATGGCGGATCCGCCAGGTATCCACATACTGAGAATTGGTGATGATGGGATTTGTTGCTCGGAGCAAAAGGAGAAATCGATAGAGTTATATAGCAGTGTGGAAAGAGAAGAGTGAAAAGCATGCTGAGCGTGCTACGTGTGCATTTCCCGTCGGATATTCCCATTGTAGGCTGTGAACTAACGCCGTATCTTCTCTTGCGGCGGCCGGACAAAACCGTCACTTCTGATGATATCTCTGAGTCAGCCCCTCTCGACGGCCATTTTCTTAGTTATAAATGGTGAGTTGCCAGCCCCATTTAAGTAACGTTCTTGTTTTTAAGGCATTTTGTTAATTAAGGGTCTTAATTAGTTTTACGTGATTAGGGTTGTTTTGAATAGAATCCTACTTTTCAAGCTTTTTGTTTCTAAAATGTTGGGATAAAGGCTTGTGGGTTAGTAGGTTTTAGTAGTTGTTACTTTTTTGTTGTGCCTTTGGTTTTGCTTCAGTCTGTAACTACACCTAGACGCCATGTTTAAGAATGTTACTGTGCTTCATTCTTGTGCTTTCTCAGTGTTACCCTTGCTATATGGGTTATTTTGAGGGAGGGAGTTGTTGAATATGGACTCGTTTTAACTATAATGAACCATGGTGGTCAGAAAGCCTACAAATATTCGTTAGCCTAGTTGGGAATGAAAGAAACATGTCAGAAGCAGTTATGATCCTTATCAATTATACTTTTTGCTTCACTGAAAAATAGAATAAAAAGTTGAACCCTGATGTTGGGAGAAACCTCCACTACTCGAATGTTTGGTGGCAAGATTTAACAATGCCACGCGTAGATTGGTCATAAGTCATTCTTTCCGTTCAAGTTCTTATGCCCTTAATTGAACTAGAAGCCAAGTTTTTGCTTCTTTTATCAATTATATATTTCTTTATGTTAACTGTGCCTTTACTTTCCATAATTGGTATATATAATCAGTCTTATATCAAATTAGATGTCTTTACGTTGGCGCTGGATTTTAAGCATTCTTTTTATGTCGATGTTTATATAATTTAATTTTGAAAAGGTTGCTGAGCGCTTGCTCTGAACACTGGCCATTTGTGTACAATTGTGCATTTTACTTTTCCATAATTGACGCTGAATTTTAAGCATACTTTTCACATTGATGTTCATATAAGTTAATACTGAAAAGCTTACTGAGGGCTTACTATGAGCATTGGGCATTTGAGGGCAACATAGCCTTAACCTTTGCAATGAGATAAATCTTGACACAATGAGCTCACACTGCCGGGAAAGATTCCAGGATGAAACAAATGTGTCAGAAGTGGGCATATAGTGATGGTTAAAGTCTGATATGGAATGAAGTGATTAAGAACTGATACTTAATTTTGCATATGAAGATTTGGTAATCCTTTCAACTTAATATGGATTATATCGCGAACTATAGGCATTAACGTAATTTTTAACCACTGTATGTATATTTCATATATTTATTGCTGCATGAGCTCATGTATTTATTGCGGCATTAGCTCTCCTGTTAAAAAAATTGTATCTGTTTCTGAATTGCATGATGATGGTCTTCTGATTTTTTTGTGCTGTGTGCTAATTCCTTATTTCTGAAGGAATTTGGTGTATGATTTATGTTGCATCAAATGGAAGTTAGACCTTCAATGTTCATTAGCAAGGTTTGGTTCTGATATCTTGAGTTATATTTATTAACTTGTGGATCTAATTTGATGGATAGTATATTTTGCACTGAAACGCCCAGTAAGGGGGTATGGGTTTTGCAATGAAGGGTGAAGGGTATTTGTAAATAGGGTACTATTTCTCTTTGCCCTATAGTAAAAGATATGTTACACTGTATAGACTTATGCATGTTGACCAAACCAAATTAAATCATCAATTCCTCTTTTCTGTCTAATTTATGTGTATGCATGTACGTGCCAGCTCACAATATTGGTTGTGATTTTGTTTCAGGTACCGGATACAAAGTGATAGAAAAGTTGCTGTATGTAGTGTCCATCCTTCTGAGCAAGCCACGTTGCAGTGCCTAGGTTGTGTTAAGGCCAAAATACCTGTTTCCAAAAGTTACCATTGCTCCCCAAAGTGCTTCGCCGATGCATGGCAGCATCACCGTGTTCTACATGAACGTGCAGCAAGTGCTGTCAGTGATAATGGAACTGATGATGAAGAATTATTTGGGCGTTTCAATAGCTCAGGGTCTAATGCTAGCTTGTCTGGTTCAGCATCAACTGCCAGCTTGACAAATGGTTCCACTCCTTTATATCCTGCAACTGTTACACAGAGGAGTGGTGGTGAAACTTGGTTTGAAGTTGGACATTTGAAAACATATACACCAACCGCTGATGACATTGGCCATGTCCTGAAATTTGAATGTGTTGTAATAGATGCAGAAACTAAATTACCTATAGGACATCCAAGTACTATATTAACTTCCCGTGTTATTCCAGCCCCATGTTCTACTCCACGTCGCTTGATCCCAATAAGTGGAGTTGATGTAGTGGGACATTTAGATACAGATGTCCGTATTTCATCCTCAGGAAATTTTACAGTGCTCTCATACAACATATTGTCTGATTTATATGCCACAAATGAGTCATACAGTTATTGCCCATCTTGGGCTCTTTCTTGGCCATATCGTCGTCAGAATTTGCTTAGAGAGGTTGTTGGCTACAATGCAGATATTGTCTGCCTTCAAGAGGTAAGTTTATATGAGGATATGCGGAATATAGCTTATGCGTTCTGATTTATAGGGTTTCTATTCAACAAGAAGTCTTTCCCTTGAGTGAATATAATGACTTCAAAATCAAATATATAAACTGGTGGTTATTATTTTTAGGTTTTCTCTTTTGACTCTTCAAATAATAAATGGTATTACTACTTCGGGGTCGTTGTGCTTTACTGGTATCTTTATGGAGGATGATTTAATTCATCCTATAAATAAGGAGTTCTATTTTAGGAAAGTTTGTTATGGATACTTAAAGCTTCTTTACCCTTTTGCCTCAGGTTCAAAGTGATCATTATGAGGAATTTTTTGCCCCTGAACTGGACAAACATGGTTATCAAGCTCTATACAAAAGAAAAACTAATGAGGTTATTTGATAACATTTCTTAATTGGTAGCTATTCATATCAGATACGCATTCTACTAACTCATGTTGTTAATTGCATGTTGTTAATTGCAGGTTTACAATGGGAAAACCCATACAATTGATGGTTGTGCCACCTTTTTTCGCAGGGATAGATTCTCACATGTTAAAAAATATGAGGTTCTAATGTTTTCCTTCCTTTAATTGGGCATTTGCATATACTTTAATGTTTTTTATTGCTGAAACTATTTGTATTCAGGTTGAATTTAATAAAGCTGCACAGTCATTGACCGATGCTGTGGTTCCAAGCGCCCAGAGGAAAACTGCCTTGAGTAGATTGGTTAAGGTAGAATTCTTGCAGTTGAGATTGTTACAGATGTGTATCTGCATGTAGAAGTTTTATGATTTTCATCATCCAAGTAGTCTCATGAATATTTTCTTCTGCTTGCAGGACAACGTTGCACTCATTGTTGTTTTGGAAGCCAAATTTGGTAATCAAGGAGCTGATAACCCTGGGAAAAGACAGCTTCTCTGTGTTGTGAGTTATTTTATTATGATCAAACTACATGGCTGATGATTTAATCATTGTGTTCTTTTCTTTGTACTTATACTGTGGCTTATGTTTTGTGTCAGATAAATTTCGAGTAGGTATGAAATGCCCAATCACCTTGTATAATCTTGTCAGAGCATCTCCTTGTGTTCTGAAGTTGAACACCTATTTTGTTTTCATTCTACTCTAATTCAGAAGTAATTTGTTCATAATTAATGTTGCTTCTAACTAATCCTTTGCGGTTTGCATGTTAAGGTTGTAGCATATCATGTTTCTTTTTTGATTCTGTTTCTTTTTTCCTTTACAATTCTCAAGTTTCTTTTCTTTTTCTTCTTTTTTTCCCTCCCCTATGGATATTAACTCCAATCAATGGTTATTTTGTTGTCATGAATACAGGCTAATACACATGTAAATGCCCAAGTAGATTTGAAGGATGTCAAACTTTGGCAGGTATTCATCTTACTTTTTAAGCTTTTTTAACTTAATGGATGAAAATGTGGGCTTGATCTATCTTTGCTTGATTTTAAAACTAGGTTCTTACACTCTTGAAAGGATTGGAGAAAATAGCTGCCAGTGCAGATATTCCCATGTTGGTTTGTGGGGATTTTAATTCAGTTCCTGGAAGGTCCATTGACTATTCGGATAAAAATTAGCATGTGTTAATTATATATTTCTTTGCTATAATTGCGCATGTTCCTTGGTAAATATGAAGTTGAACCTTTTGACAGTGCTCCTCATGCACTTCTTGCTATGGGAAAGGTGGATCCCCTGCATCCAGATCTATTGGTAGATCCTCTTGGCATCTTACGCCCTCACAGAAAACTGACACATCAGCTGCCGCTGGTAAGTTCATATTTTTCCGGGGCTTTGAGTGTTTCCTTGGATTTGTCTCTGTTATCTTTTTGGACACTTGAAAGTTATACTTTTCATTTTTAGTGATCTTACTTTCATTGATATTATATTTTTTAGACTACCAACTTAAACAGGTTGTCTTTTGTGCATTTTTGTTTAATTGGTTGTTAAAATTCATTATGAATCTTGACAATTTTTAACTGTATCAGTTTGCATTCAGTGAGTGATAAAAGCGGTTTTGAAATGTCGGGTTTAGATAGAAAAGTAGCGCTGTGATTCAAAATGTTAATAGCTAACATCTTAACTAAGATATGTTGAAAATGTTTCAATATTGTCATATATGGCTCTTTTTGGTGAGAGCAAAAAGAAAAGCTTACAGAATACGAGAGTGATGGAAGCATGGATGAGATTATTGGTTTATTTTGGCTTGCTATATTCTGTGCTGGTTATGACATGAGTTTGTTGCAGGTCAGTGCATATTCATCTTTTGCAAGGTCAGGACTTGGTCTTGAACTAGAGGAGCAGAGGAGGAGAATGGACCCTACTACCAATGAACCTTTGTTTACAAACTGCGCAAGAGATTTTATTGGCACCTTAGATTACATATTTTACACGGGTGAATGTTTTGCAAATTGTTTTTTTCCAGTAAAGCAAGCTTTGTCTATGCGATTTATTATATGATTTAGTAATTGTACTTTGTTGGTAACTAACTCTAGTCTAGGAGGTTTTCAGCAGGCTGATTTGAAGTTTGATCCAATACTAGATGTGCATTTTGCTGGTAGTTGTACTGAATTTTATATCATTTCAGCGGACTCTTTAACAGTGGAATCTTTGTTGGAACTCTTGGATGAAGAAAGCCTGAGGAAAGATACGGCCCTTCCTTCTCCAGAATGGTCTTCTGATCACATAGCGTTATTAGCCGAATTTCGTTGCAAGCCCAGATCAAGACGCTGAAATTTTAGGGTATGTAATACTGGATTGCCATTTACTGTTTCCTTGAATTCTTCGTTTTGATTACCCTCTAAGAAAGAGTTAAGGCAAAATTAGTCCTTTAGCTCTGTTGCCTTGATCGTTAACAGCCTAATGAAGGAACTGTATATCCTGCTTGATTGAATAAAAATTTTATCATTTTACCTTTAGTGTTTTAAGTGTTGGGTGAATTTCAAAATTTTTGTTATATGCGGTGCCATTGAGTTATTTACATTTGCTAATTGAATGAGAAGTCAATTGCTGCGGATATGATGTGTTTATGATGTTGTATAGCTTTTAAATATTCTCAGCATCTAAACCCGTAATGACTTTATTGGCTACTGACTTTTGAGCAGGTATAGGGGTGCTCAAGGTAATTGTCAAAAGAAATGAATGGATATTTAGTTGTTGTAAGAATGGTGGGTCATGGGCAACGTGATCTTTTACACAGGTATATCTCGTTGGGGATCCATCCTATGATCTGCTTTGTATCATGCCAACTTTTTTTCTCATAGAAAAAATTATGCTATTCCTGTTCATCGTCCCTTGTCTGCCAATAGAAATATCCGCCAGCTTAGTATTTCGTTTTCCTGTACTGTAAGTTATATCATGGCAAGTGGTTAGTGGCATGCATTCCATTGAATGGCCCATAGTTTTGGGTTCAGTGATTATGGGTTCTCTCCATTTCCTTTGGTTTCTAAAATTAAATTTTTTGCTGAAGTTTCAAGCCAATTAGCACCATTTGCTCTTTATCTACAAAAGTATCCCAAACTTGATTTGTAAGCTTTGCAGTTAACCAAAAACCGGAGATGAAGAGGTACATGGTGGTGTGCTCATGGCTGAAAATTTGGAGTAATCCAAACTGCATGTGCACTCCCAAGGTTTCTTCAGTTTGTATGGTAGCTATGACTGAAGTTGGGAAAAGATTTAATATACTGAATCCAGAAATACACCTTTATTATTTTCTTCATCTTAAAAGAGTTCAATATTGGATTTTTTGTTTTTCATTCGACGGACACGAACAACGGTTCTGGTGAGGGCAAAATGGTCAATTAGTTTAATTTGATTTGTTTTTTTAATTATTTTTATTTTTAATGGATTTATTAGAAATAAACTTTATATTAATTAAAGGTAAAATTCTGCATCTTAACAGAATTTTTACGAGTTTTTGTTTTGTAATAGGTAACCCCGTTCCTCCCAGATAAACCTGAATGTGGGTTGGTAAACTTTACCTTATTCCATTACGTTACGTTTACAAGGCACCACCCGTTCCGATTCATTCCTTGCTATGAGCATCACCATTTTGCTTTATTCATTTAAACTTCTAAATGATTTAAACTTGTGGGTTATCCAATAAGCTAATTGCCTAGAAGTATTGTATTGCATTTAATTTTATATTATAAATAAAAATATGATATTGTATTCATAATATTTTGATATTTCTTTTCAAATGTATATATTATTTATAAACTCGTACTTAGAGCAACATTTGACAGAAATGTTTACTCTCTAAAATGTTGGAGGAGTTCCCTCAAAAAAAAAAAATGTTGGAGGAGCTAGAACGAAGATTTGGACGTACGAATAATAAATCCAAACTCTTATTTTGAAATTTAATCCATTTTCTTTTCTTTTTTTCTTTTTACATTTGAGCAATAATAATTTTTTATAACTAAAATCATATGTTACTTTAAAGCTGTATGGTATTACCTATTAATTAAATATTGATTTAAATTAAATGTTTTATAAAATTATTTAGTACTGAATTATGATTCAATTTGGAAATAAAAAATATACATTTAAGGCTCGAAGGCAAAATAAAATAAAATGAAAAGAAGGGGTTGTACCCCTTACAAGCACACGGAACGAAAAGCCAAAAGTCTCCATACAGAAAAAACTGAAATAATCAATGGGAGAAAGCACAAGTATGCGATGAATATATTTGTACATCCAATTTCAACAGATTGTTTTCTCTTTGGTTAAATCTTAGTAGTTGACATTCGCCACCGTGTTTTTATGATAATTAAGGAATACTACTTGATACCCTGTCCGGGAGAACAAGTTTTGTCTTAAATCCATAAGTTAAGTCTCCTCTTAAGTTACTTATTTATGATCATACGATTTTAATTTGCTCAGACCATTTCCTCAAGATGCAGATAGGGATGAAGAAATAAAAACAGAGGATACGAAAGAAGCAAAGACAATGTGACACCGTTACAGACATGCATCATTCAGCTAGACCAACAAGTGCAAGGCTTCTCCCTTTTTATTTAATCCTTGGCTTCACATACTTCTCAGATCTTTTAGATCGAGAATAAATAAACATTTATCACATATTGTTATGGACATTTTGCTAGAGCACGCCACTACCACTGATCCATAATGAGTATATCTTTCATATATGCCCTATTGTTTTTTGCTTATTCAAAGCAGCTTGATCAAAGCTAAGATTAACTCTATTCTTTGAATTGACTAATACTCGGATATCAATGTTTCAGTCCAAACCTACTCAGGCCTTTGGCTCATGAAGACGATGAGACGTGCCAAGCAACTTGTCAATAATTGCATTTGAACAAACTAGAAGATACGACGCCCATAATGGATTGTTTGTTCGTCAAGAGTTGCACAAGGTTTCTGTTTACGACATTCTACTAAGGGAAACAATCGAAACAAGTATACTTCCCAGTGAGAATAGATTATGCACAAACTTCAAATCTAAAACTCCATCAAATAGCTCAAGCACTTCCTTTTACTGCTATAGAACTGGGGCATTGAAATATAATAAAAAGGAACAAGATCATTCACCCTTAAACGACTATGATGATCACAAACACTGGCCAAAACTTGGCCAAAGATTTTAAATAGTGTGAACCATGAAAGCTTAATCTGAATAATCATTCCACATTAAAGCAGAGTATGCTTTGAAAGGAACATACCCATTATATCTAACAAAGAAATGGATAAGTACCAAAGCATTCAATCAAAACTGAAAGTATTAAATAGACTAATGCAGCCCACACAAGTTTCAGTAAAGATTAAAACCTAGAACATCACTCAGTAGCCACCCTTGAGATCATTAACAACATCATATGGAATGGGTGTGACGGTTTCCAGTGTTGCACCTTCAACCATGAAACCAGGCTTAGGGCCTTCTGGCTGCCTCTTCGTGCTAATAATCTCACCTTTTGCCTTTGCCGCTGCTTTCAATTCATCATTCTTCTTTTTCCTAAACTGGAATTCCTCGGTGCATCTTGAAGGTTGCAGATGCTCAACTCGCACATGGATCCTCTTCTTGATAATCCTGTTACCAACCTGTCATCCGCATACATTGATTACATGCCAACCATCAAATATATACATATAAACAGTAGCATGCGGGATGCACAATGCTTACAAAACTCTGATTATATAATAAAATCCAATTCAAAAGTTCAAAGTAGAGACAAGAACAAATATTAGAAACAAAAACTACAAACTAAAAAAAAAAAAGCCTCAACATTAAACATACAGTGCATACAACCAAAGGTTCTATTACAAATGAAACACATCCAAATCAGAGTATCAAACACATAGCAGTCAACAAAATATAAAACACGCAAAACTCATAATAGAAAACCCAAAATCTAATTTACATCAACACCCAACTCCGAAACAAGTAAGGCGAATGATAAATTACCTGTTTGTTGATCTCGACACCAACAGCTCGCTTAGTGACGTTCCAGACGCGACCAGTGCGGCCATGGTAGAACTTGTGAGGCATGCCCTTGTGAACGGCGCCATTAACCTTGATGTCGACATAGTCGCCGATCTTGTAGGTCCTGAGATACGTAGTCAAAGGGATATAACCCTTCTTCCTAAAAGGTCTAGCGAAGAGATCTCTTGTTCTTGAACGAAGCCCATGACCAGCCGGCATTTTCACTCACCTCTCTTTCTGCTTCTTTGGATGTGCGGTGGTTTCGAAAGAGAGGAGGGCGCTCGAGGGCGAGTGCTCCCTTATATTTGGTTTGCTAGGGTTTTGGTTGCTGCTAGTAGTGATTGGAGGTTAGGCTTTTGTTGTTTGGGTTTGGTCTAGTTCTTATGGGCTTTGATCAAGTTTTGGGTTAAACTTGAGCTTGCGAAATTGTTTTGGGTCTAGGCAAGATTAGCCCGATCTGACTCATTGGCATCTCTGACTGATCCGGAAATAATCATCCTCATCCCAACGTGAGAAACATCAATGTCAGGTTTCATAGAAGTGGAAGGAGCTTCGACACTTGAAACAAGTGAAGCAAATAGGAAAGATGTACTTAGGGGAGCTTCTTTCTCATTTTTCAAAGTGCTTTTGATAGGATTGTTTGTAGTTATACCAGACAGGTCTTTGCCAGGCGACCACCAGCTTCATCATTTTTATAGAATCATCCAATTTCATGTCAGGAGGCTCTTCTGCAGATTTAGATTGCACAAGTGAGCCAGGGTAATTGATCAATAGTGAGTAAGGTATTTTCACGTAGGCTCCGTTCGGTTGACGGGAAAGTAAAGTAAATTTGGAATATGATTCTTCAAAAAATAAATATATGGAAAGTAAAGATATTCACATGTTTATATACTTATAAGAATTTTAATAGAAAAGTTGAGTAGATTCTTATTATAGTGTTTGGTATGCAACAATATTTTATTGAATGTAACTTAATTTTGACTTGTGTTTTCAATTACATCCCTACAAACCGAATAAAAATTGAAATCGTTAAATAAGAAAAAATATGAATCTGAAGAGTAAAAATCTTCAAAATCCAAATATCGGCCGATGCTGAAAATTTTAAAAAATTTACTGGAAATTTTAAAAATTTTATTTTTCTTCCTCCCTCTTATCTCTCCTTCCCCCTTTTTTCCAAAGTTTTTAATTAATTATTTTATTTATTTCAACTTTTATAATTATTGTGAATTTTTAATTTTTGTTTTTAAAATAATAATAAATATTTTTA
>JANKOD010000005.1:27952679-27980568 GCA_026284645.1 Erythroxylum acuminatum | reverse complement strand
CCGACAAACCGACGTATCATGCAGCTTGAGGCCGCAATGAATACTATGATGGAGGTCATACATAAGCTCACAAATGACTTAGAAGTAATGAGACAAACGAGGGATGCAAACTCACAACAGCAACGCCCACCAGGACAATAGCATTGTTGTAATTTGGCATATGGTTTTCAATTAACTACAACATAATTTCACACTTTACTGTTACGAATGCTTTCTGTAATAACGGTCATTTGACTTTTTAGCCTGACTTTTTCCGATGATTCAGAACTCTTAAACATATGTTACGCTCATTTTTAATTTGTTTAAGTTTGGTTCAAATTTTAATTGGTTCTTCAACTGTTATTCGTTGCGATTTGTACGACATTTCAGCGATTAAACAGGATCCTTTGTAATTGGTTCTTCAACTTTTTAGGCAAACATTTCGTAAATTTGGCCAAATTGGTAATATCCAAACAATACATGCTCAATTTGCCGACCGTCGGTCGGCAAATTGAATTCTCTTTTGCGACCGACGGTCGGCAATATATGCTCAATTTGCCGACCGTCGGTCGGCAAACAGTTGAGTTTATTTCCGACCGATCGGTCGGAAATATACCGACTGTTCGGTCGTTAACCAGAATTTCTGCACTCCGACCGTCGGTCGGTAAAACATCTCCTCTTTACCGACGCTTCGGTCGGCATTTATTACCGACCGACGTACTACTGGTCGGTAACACTTAGCGACTGTGCAATCGCCGACCAACGTCTCGGTCGCGAAGTTCGGTCGGTGAATCATATTACCGACCGAAAACATAGGTATTCGGTCGGTAATGACGGTCGGCAAAGAACGTTATTCTTGTAGTGTAATAGTCATGAAAATATAACTTACTTAACTCCTCAAATATTACTCTATTAAACATATATAACTTCAGAAACTCTTCTTATACATAACTAACAAAAAATTCAAAATTTTAAAAAAGTCAAAAAAGTCAATTCAACAATTATTAATACTTAGATCAAGTGTAACTCCTAATCCAAAGTTCAGTTTTATTACCGAATATTTGTTCTTAATATGGACACAAGAATATCTTATTTCCAGAGTTGACTCACTTAAACAAACCCACATATTTTCTCCATCCTTTGCAGACGTTAGGGTAAAAATACAATGGCAAGAAAATAAAGCAGTCCAACTACTGTATATGTTCATACATGTGAAAGCACACGCAGGTATGTTTTTTCTATTTTAAATCTGTTAGAGAGCAAATAAGGACATATCATTTTCTAGGGGATGGTTTTGCCAGCCATAAAATCTAAGGCATTGCTACATCTGATGAATATAAATCGACTCATACAAGCACGTACGTAGAAGTGACTCGTGTCTTCGACAGTACGTAATAATGATTCGTGTCTCTTTATATGTCAATTTTACCGTTTTTCTTATTTCCTTCCTCCCTACGATATGTGATGCTGTCATATGTATCGCTTTCGGGTCTTAATTTTTTCTCAATCTCTTTCAAGTTTCAAATTGTTGTCAACATACAGCATTAAAACTTCAATGTGTTTCTTCTGTTCAATCAAGATCCCACGACACCAAAGCAATCAGCGAATTATGACATGGGACGGGAAATTATTGCTCTAGGATCTTTTTACTGTTCAATGACACATGTTTGGCCTTGTATTAGTGGTCTTAAAAGTGCCACCGCTTTGTTTCCTTAGCTTCAGGTCTCTTGACAGGAGGGTTCGGTTCAAATCTTCGAGCAGATATGAGACATCATTAAAAGTTGATTGGCCTTATAGATACAACAAATCTGAATATTTATATTCTCTTCCTCTGATGTCTTATGTTCCGAGAATCGATCAGGAGAAGTTTTAAGGGCAAAAAAAAAGGGAAGATTGAACCTTCACAAGAGCCTATTTCTTTTCTGCACTTGTGTAGCAGAGAAAGATATCAGAAACCTTTTCGCCTGATCTTTCTTATCAATGCCAAACACTTGCACTTGCATCAAAAACACCCCTCTCTCATCAACCCACCTGTCTGCACAACATCGCAGCCATACAAACACGTGTTCGTCTTCTGATATTCATGCATTCCCAATTGATACCCAGTTTGAATATATTCCTCGCACGTGTGACAGGTTCTGAAGGAAGACGGGGATTGCTTTGATCATCATATATCCCGTGATACTCCCGTTAACGATCAGCAATTAATTAATAGCTTGAGTCTCGGAATGAAAACCGAATAACTAGTGTTGGTTAGTTTAGCATTTTTCAAAATGCTTCTCGATTAAAGGCATCCAAAGTCGCCGAAGCATTGGCTTTCAAGGAAAAGAGCTGCTTATAATTGTTTAATTGTAGGCTATCAGTAACTTATCAGTATTCTGCATGTATCATTTAAAAGTAGTAAAGCGGGTAGTCTTGAATTTTGCAAATATTGGCCAAATTACACTGACGAGAGAAAGTAGTAAATCAGTTTCATTTACAATGCATAACTTTCGGTAAAATTGATGAAGATGTTATAAATTAACTAGAATATAGTCATGAAGTTTTCCTTAAAATCGCCTCTTTTTGCACAAGAAAAGATTCACCAACTTAGGCAAATCTCCAATTTCCCTATCATATCGAGTTACCAAATTACAGATGAAGATCTAAACTCACTTGGTCTTGCACGCTGGTCTTTGACTCGTACCCATACCTACCCTGCGAGCTCGAGCCACCCCCGGTCGACGACTTCAATTCCTCGCCGGCAAACAATGGCAAGGGATGCACTGAACTGTCACGATGAAAAGCTGAACTACCATGAACAGGTGGAATCCGCCACAAACCTAAGGGACTTCCATTAATGGGCTGCTGCGAGTAGGAGCTATGGGTGGTGCCATAAAACCTCGTAGCGTGGCCGTTCCATGAGGGGTAGTTTATGGTTTGTGTTGGGGCTGAAGCCGACTTGTAGTTGACAAGACCATAAATATGAGCGTCGCTGAGGCTGTTGTGAACCATTGTAGACTGGAGATGAGCGCGTTTTGCGTGCTGACGCTCTCTTTTGTGTGCGTTTTGGTGACCACCTAAGGCCTGGGAAGTAGGGAAGTTTCTGCAACAGTAATGACACTCGAATCTCCGGTTGTTCTCACCATTATTCTCCCTATCTTTGACAACGTCTTCGTTGGTTTCAACAGACTCGGAATCCTCGGCTGTTGACGTGGCGGCGGCTGCACCGTCCTTGCCACCGAATTCTATGCCAAAAAGACGAATGCCCTTCTCTTTAACGGGTGCTGGACGGATGAAAGGAAGCTGAGAGAAGGACTCCACGTTCATGAAGTCGCGTGTCTCTCTGTCAGACTTATCCATGAAAAGCAGAAGCAGCAACAGGGATCGTGTGTGAAATTCTTAGAGAGAAGAAGAGGAATAGTAGATATAAGTCCGAAAAGAGAAGTGGCATGGAGGAGAGAGTGTTGAGGGGTGGGTTCTGCGTTCTATGTAATGGAGAGGTTGTGATGGTGGGGCCAATTAAAGAGGTTGTGATGGTGGGTTGATGATCAATTGGACAATTGGGGCTGACCCATCAGAGCGACACGGAGAAATAGGGTGAGGGCTGACAAGGCCACAAGTTCAGGGCAGCTGAGAAGAGAGAGAAGAAAGTGCACATGAATTTGTTTTTATTTATGGCATTGTTTTGAGTTATAAATCTTGTTTCTTTTTAGGGGTTATTTTGGATTCTTCATCAGACGCTGCTAACTACTTGATAATTATGTTTACACCGTCGTCTTGTCTTAATATGGGAGGTGGTCACATGCAGAGGATAATTCACTATCATCGAACTTACTACTTTGAATGATACGACAGTAGGGACGTAGTAATTGCTGTAACAAGATATTCGGGATTTATGTTTAGATTATTAAAAAAATGTCTTCTTACAAAAGACTGTCGGTAGGAATTAAATAGTAAATTTTCTTGTCCATTTAATAACTGCTGTCTGCCTTACAATTTACATGTACAACACCAGATGTTTTCTTATTTATATATAATATTACCTAATTTCCTTATATAATAATAAATTATTATTAAAATTGTCATAAGATCTACTAAAATAATAACCATATAATATAATAAAATTCTCTGCTAGAATAAAATATTGTTGTAAGATATATGTTTTTTATTATAAAGAATATTAATTGACATTTCAAATTCTGATTATGCTCTAAAATTTCTCAAATAAAAAGTAATATATGTATGTTGACATTGTCTACTAAAAGAATTTTAAAAGTTTAGATTCTCTGTCCAATATTATGGTATCTTATTGTGTCCAATAAATCTCAGCTATTTATTTATTTGAGTCCCGCATAGGTCCCGCGTAGGTTCCGTAAAATAAATAGCTGAGATTCTATAAGACAGAGTAATATTGGACATAAAATCTGGATTTGAATGTTAACCAATGCACTTTAATTTATACTTTACCGCTTTACTAAGAAATCACCGCACAGACAATAAAAATAGAGCGTATGACTGTTTTTTGACCTATTTTTATAAATGCGCATGCAATTATTATTTCAGTACTTTGAACTTTAACTATCTGTGCTCCCGTACTGCAACTTGATTCTTGCTCTCCTTCTCTTGTCACGCACGAGCATTTTTCTCTGTTCAGGACTACTTTCACATTCGTTGATTACAGCAGATACTATATCTTACAGTTGTGGAACATGAATAACTCTTTCACGCCTAAATCTCCTATATCACATTTCACATTCTAACAGAATGAGGATATGTTAGGAAAATTTATTAACCAAAGTTTTTCTAGCTCATATACATTTGTAATCCAACATATTAGAAAGAAAAAACAAATTAGACTTGATATAATAAATTAATTCCATCAACAATATCAATTTTTAAGATGATAATTTCAAACTTTATCAGTTTCGTGAATTTTTTATTTGGGATAAAATTAATCATTTTTCAATGTTTTAGATCAATTCCTATTTTCTCTAAAATACCGTTGTTATATAAAATTTACGATACATTGCAAGCACTTAATTAATAAGTTTAGTCCTCAATTCGCTTGCATATAGACAATTGCAACTGATCCGAAACATTTTCCACAAAACCTTCAACTCATTATATGCTTTCTATCTAATCATGAAATAGATCGTATTGAGAGCACAGTAGTGTTTTCAGACGAGCGATGCAGCTATCTTCCCAAACAGTTACTCAAAGACACGCATTTTATTTTCTTAGTATTGTGATGTTAACAAAATTGCCAATTGCCTTTTATGGAAGGAAGGATTAGTGCATTTAGACCAGATGCCATTAATGGCATGCATGTACCTGCCGGTTTTACAAGTTGAACTATGAAATTAAGGAAAAAAACTGAACAACTAGTGTCTATGTTTTAACATTTAAAAGCATCTATGTACCAAGTAAAATAGCACAAAAGATCGTATATGCGTCAAAAAAAAAAAAAAAAAAGAAAACAGTTGCATATTTGTCAGTCGGAGGGGCTAAGACAAAGTCCAAAAAGGAATTACAGTGAAACCATCCTAGAAAAGGCTAACTGGTCTTCCAATGTCTCGTAGTTGAAAAGAGAACCCCATGAAAAATATCTAAAATTGTTAGATTATAAAGAGAATCGGGAACCCTGTTCACGCTTCCATCTGAAATATGTACTGCGTCAGTTGAAAGGATATAAGGTTCTAGTTTTTTTGTCTTGTATTTTCTGAGACTGTATATATACTAGGTTGATGCGACTCAGAGGAAAAGAGAATGATTACTCCTATCATATGGTCTAGTTTTGCTCAATATTCCATTTGATCACCCTAATGTTGACACTGCTTGATTATTGTCTTGTATTACGGTGAAAAACGTCTACTTCTTCCTGTTTCCAAAGCAATCTTATCCATCTAATACAATAAATAAATAAAAATTGGATGGATGAGATTTTACAGGAACAGAATATTTGAAAACAGAAGATTTGTTCCCTCCTTTTAGGTGTTATTGTTGCTGGAGACAGTTCAGGGATAGTGAAAGTTGACATCCACAATTTTTTCTTCTATCTCTCCCTCTCAAAACCTCCAGTTGCTCAGTCAACAGCCCACGTTAGTGAGGTTTGTTGATCAGAGAGTGATTGAAGAGACACTTGTACTGATATAATCAAGTGTCATTGGTAAGAAGTATCTAGCTAAGTCTCTCTGTCTCTGTATATATCTTTCAATCACTCGCTAAAGGTAGGCATATACAACTACGTAGACAAGCTCTCTCCCTCTCTCTCCAGGACCAGGTACTAGTAGTTGGTGTTGGTTCTTTATAGCTGTTGGCTGTTTTATATCTGTTGCAGTGATTCTGCGAAAGTGGTCCTGCATGCAATTCAAGAAAAATGTTCATGTATGTACTCTATTTGGTTTTCACAACTGGAGGACACAAGTTATTATTCTTCGGAAAATAGACAAATTATTTTATTTGTATTATTATCTACAATATTTACTACTCATTTGTATCTCCTTGGATTGGACCCCATATTTACTATCTTATTATAATTAACGTGTACCAGGAATATGTTGCTATTCAAGGAAAATATATACAGCTAAATTATTTCCTTTTAACTTCAAAATGATCATATCTGCCCCACCTATTCTTTCTCTTCTCCCGCTGGGATACCAATTAAGTACTCCGGTTATTATCTTTTCTCTTTCTTTTCTTTTTCAGCTTTCTTTCTTTTTCGTCTCGTTTTTCTTAGTTTTATATTATAAAATCTTTTGGGCCAATCCCATATATAGCTTTCTTTCGAAATTTTATGCAGCTAACAGTAGCATGTATTCATGGAAAAGCATCATTCCGAAAAATTTTACTAGCACTACACTATATTTTGATTGATAAACACTGAAAGGAAAGTTCAGCTTTCAAAAGAAGATATCACATCACACGAAAAAATAAGAAGATGATGATGAGTTCATTAATGGAATTTGAATTCTCAATGTCTATTCATATAAGTTTACCAAATACTTGTTTGTAATTCGACAGAAATGTAAATGTTCACAAGTAACCTAACCACTGAAAATATATGGGGAAAATTCTTGTCGTGATCAATTAAAAAAAAAAGTGACAAAATTCGTGAAGCACTACATACACCACAATCTTTCTCTTTTTAACCGTAGGTTCAGCTTGAAAGGCTGGTCTCTTCTCAAATGTGGCACTGCTTATTGAAGTTTGAGGATGGTTTATGGTCTGTGCACTTTTCGGATTTGCATGGAGCAATTTAACCAAAAGGGTAATGTTAATGATAGTTTAAAGAGTCTCTCTGCAGAAAACAGACTGCTATCTTTATTTTGATGCTTGACTCGTTAAGCAATTATTCCAAGCTCCAACCGCCTGACTTGGTTCATAATTCTACCTTCCTTTGCCATCCAAGGACCAGTCACTATCCTCCATCTCTCTCTCATAATTTCTTGGGTTCTGTCATCAAAGGATGGGCTAACTTGAGGTGAGGCCACAGATTTTGATTTATTAATGGAAGTACCTTTTATGGATTGTGCCAAACCTTCAAAGAAGGGGTCCACTGTCCACACCCCAACATGCCTTTAAATTCCTGCATCTGCTAACTCTAACAACAACAGCAACAACTCTCTTTGAGTCATACAAAATAACCTCTTCTTTGCCATAGAGTCACAATCACAAAGGATTGTGGGTCTGAAGGGGGACCACATGTGTAGGTATTTTGGTTTCAATGCTACATGGCAACTGTACCAGTTCTATGTGTGTCTCGGCCCTCCTCTTCAAAACTAGAAAATTATCAGATGTAAAACCTAGCATTTGCTGTTCTCGTTTGCTCTCATGATGTGGCAACATCTTAGGTACTCATCACTACCGTACCGACCATTTCGTGACTTGCCAACTTGTTCAGTCCCAGTTGGAAGTAGCTTCCGAAACTAGATCACGACTCAAGTCCATATTCATAAATACATGTACTCTTCACTTGGGGATTTCAAAATGCATATTTTTTTACTCGACAAATGTTTATTATCATCGATTGCATTTTGTTAAAGGATGTATCACCTTAATGTAATTTGAATTCCACGACAAATAAAAGAAAGAAAAGAAGTGTGTTCATAACTGCAAAGAACTTTTTAACACTATGAAAGCTCCTCCTAGAACAGAAGTCTTTATATTCAGTTGATTCAAACGACCGTTAAACCCTTAGCACAAGGCTTATGTGTTGAGCATGAGGGCATAAATTTCTATTTGAAGGCCAGAGACATGTGAGCATGCATAAATTCAAGCCCATATTTATCGCCTTCCAACAAAAGGGTCACCATCCTGGAAAATCCTAATTCTTTAAATTCTGTACATTTACATCAGATATATTGTAGCTTCTTTGAAACCTCTCTCTCTCTATCTATACAGCCACGTTGGTTTTGTCTGTTAAGGCACGATGGTAAGGTCGCTATCTCTTTGTTCCTCATCTCTATTTCTTATTAGGTGGATTGAATGTGACTTTGCCTGCTATAAATTGTCCTGAGCCATCCCACTTCTTGCTTTCTCTGCAACATTTGTGTTCCCATTTGTGGACCAAATTTTATGGCTCAATTGTCTCTGTCTTTCATCTTTTAAATGAGAAAATTTCATTTCATAATACCATTTCCATCATCAATTACCGCACGTATCTTTTCCACATTCGTCACTTTCTCTAAATCAGATTTATATCATATGTTTTAATTAATTAATGTGTCATCTATGGGGGGGCTCTAGAGGCCTAGGCGTCCCATACTGTGGTAGGAGAATAATTCAGTTGAAAAGGATTTATACGTACATCCTCTCCAAAATGTTCCACGTACGTTGCATTTTGCCGATTATTTTGACCCTTCTTTAGACTTATATCTATCTATATTTATTACATAATAATTAAGACGCAACATGTCATAGAAATTACAACGGTGATAGGAATTAAAAGTTTCTAGAATTTTGGTTCAAAAAAAAAAGTTTCTAGAATTTCAGTTATGATTATATATAACTAAGAGTTACTCGAATTAACTCTTAGTTATGAGAATTATTAAAAAAAAAAAAGGGTATTGTCGCCAAAGGCTGTAAGCGAGAGAGCGAATGAAGTGCGCTTGTCTTCAGTTTTCACTGTTTGCCAGCTTTATAGTGTACTTGAAGAGAACTAGCAGAGCCAAAAAAAAAATTGTACGACCATTCGAGATCGGTTGGATATCAAAATTCAACTTTTGCAAAAAAAAAAACTACTTCGACAAAGTCACGTGAATGCCTGACACGCTGCGGTCCTTTTTTTGCTCAGAACTTGATTAATTATTTATGCTAAGCGACTAATTAGTTGGACTTAACTCACCCTCGTTCTTTCTCTTGCCTAGCGTGTCTTTTATTACAAGTCACATGCTTATTTACACGTGGTAAAACTATGTCGATGGGTACACGTGTCAGATGCCCATTCGTATTTTATCTATGAACTTGCACAGGTGGATTACCACAGATGATCAGAGTTCACGAACCAGGAAAAAAACAGGTTTTTGTGGACAGTCTTAATTATTAGGGCTTTCCATCCACATGTGACTTGAAATTTCTCATTCTCATAAGCGAAATTACTCAATTGGCTTGTTAGAGAGAAGGAGAGATATTTAGCACACAGAAATGAGAACACAAAAGAAGGAGAGGGCGGATATATATGCAATAAGGAATAGCAATGCAATGCAAGTGGAAGTGGAAGTGGCAGTGTGAACATGATGAGAGCCCACCAATCCCTTCTCTTTGAAGGTTAAAGAAGAAAAAGGGCATATTTCAGAATGCATGGAGGGACTATAAGGACAAGTCTCTCTGATGATGGGAATGGGAATTCGGCTTTCTAGCTACATGTAAAGGACCCGTTAACTGTCAAAACAAGGATAGCTCTTTGAACTCCTTAAAAGCTTGGTGTGATCATTGTTGTCTGAAACTCCAATGGCTTGGACCACATAGGAGAAGGCATCTTTTATTCTGATGTTGCATTAACATTGTGTGGGGGCATCCTTAATTATGCAATATATATATATATATCCTTGGTCCCTTTCCCTTTTGTACATGTCATTTCTTACATGTCATTAATATCCATATGCAACTAATTCTACATTCAATGTAATTAATAATAATTTCCAACCAAAGTTAAATTATCCTCTTCGGTTAGCAAAAGAAATTAATGGCTCAGAAGGGTGAGCAGTTAAAGGTTATTATTTTAAAAGTTAAACAAAAATCAGAAATATATATATAAAAAGAAATATATATACACACACAATATATGCCACCAAAAGCTTCCAAATGACTCTATGAATATGAACATAAACTAAACAATCCTTATCACTTTCAGTAGGTCATTTTAGAATGGGTTTGAAGTGAAAGACAGTGAATGGTTGGACGACTCTAAACATGATCAACATGTGGAGGAAAAAGATGCCAAAACCTTTAACTATCTCTAACAACTTGCACCAACATGTACCGCTCCTTTTGATTGTACATATGTACTCGATACTCATTATTAGCTGTAGCCCAATCCATTCAAGGTACCTGAAGCAGTAATACGTACCTAAATTCAAGCCGTTGATTAAGATAAGATGGGCCAACGTTACTTTTGATTATTAATAATAGAAATTATTATAAGTATGACAATTCTAAGAACCAAACCTGGCTAGTTACGTTGATATAGAATACAGTGCCACAAGTTAGGTTAATTAGGTTAACCACCAAAAGTAGTGCGTAATTATTACCAACTTAGGTATATGTACCACATACTATAGTTGATTTGATTTATTAATTACTTAAAATTAAGGGTAAACCATGTATTAATGTAATTGTTCTAAGCTAGCTCTTATTCCAAAATAAATAGAAAATCTAGTAATGAATAAATTACTTTTAAATTTATTTTGTTGCTGCACAAATGAGTAACTTACTATTTTAAGGACTGATAAGGGCACATATATGCTTGATAAATAGATAAATGGAGCCTAAGGTATAATTGAGGTGGGAAAAGAGGACCTACAAAAACATAATGCTAGAGTTACACCGCTTTATGCCACTTTTGCAATCAAGATCATTCTTAGGAGTTAACGATGATAGGGCAGGACGAAATAATTGTGGGTGCCTCTCCATGTTTTTATACCACAGTAGCTACGTTTTCAAATGTTTAGGAAGCACAGGAGCAATTAGAAAGGAGTATGTTATATATACATGGTGGGTTACTTGAAAATATAGGAAAACTTTAGAGATCTCATGATTACTACAACTTATGTATTGACCAAAGAGGTTAGGTTTGTCTGTGGTCAGGACATATATAATGGAAGAGAGAGAGAGAGAAAGAAAGAAGATTCAATACATATGTAATCTCTATGGTCTATGAGTTCGACATTACAGAGTGACAGCCGTAGTATCTGAATTTGGTAGTTGCAAGTTAACGACGTTCACATGAATAATGTTCCCCTCATTTACTTCAATCACTCAGAATTGGTCCACATCTTTCATTCGTGATGTTGACATGAGATGGGAGACATCTTTTGTTAAATTTTCTTTTGATTCATGAAATCTTTCCATAATTTACCCCAAGCCAAGCCAAGCCTTGTAAGTTTTATGTTTCATGAATTGAGTAACGTACGTTGGTTGTATAGGAGTAATCCCTCGCTATTTTTGAGGAACCAACATCAACATGTAAGCTTAAATAGAGACAGCAAGACTTAGTTTGGATGCCAATACGGAAGTTTCTGAACTTGAACAAATTGTTTTTAGGATTATGATATCAATAGTGCTGATTAATTTAATTGCCCTTCCCACGTATACTTTTGCTGTGAAACATGGGTGACTTGACCTTCCGTTTTAATGTTTGCAGTAGTTCTGATAGTACTTATTTGTCTGAGGAACCCCCACAGATTGGAAAGGAGTGAAGGAGAGAACGGCCTAGTTCATCCACTTAGGTGGGACTCGGCACTTGGGCTTTCTTGATAGCCATTTCTCCTTTGCTTCCAGACTTGAAGTGGTCCTGAAAATAAAGTACCAACTCTTCTCTTATACACGTATAATATGTCCCAACTCTCAAGTGTTTTTATGACCTTCCTCCACAAATGCCCTTGTTTGACTTTTTCTTCCGGTATTTAGTTGAGTAGGGCCCCTGATGAGCACCACTTGATATAGAGCATTCAACCCACTACTGTAAAGATCGATTAACACCAACGCCCCACTTGTAATCGAAAAATATATATCAAGTACCGCAACATGAAACATTACCGACGGAAATAAAATCATTGCAAATTATTGACAACAAATTAATTTACGTTGGTAATATTATCAGAAAAAATTTCATTTAGCAACGGTAATAATATCCGTCAGTAAATATAGAGGGAAACTATGCTGACAAAATTTTCGACGGATTTTAATAACGATAAAAAATTTCCGTCGATAAAGAAGGCGAGAATTCTTGGCGGAATAAAAAAGTTTTGAGTTTACTGATGGAAGACATTTCTATTAGTAAATTCTGTCAATAAATTTTCAAGGTTGATGTCGTCGTTTGCTTCGACTTTAGCATTTTAAATAAAACGAAAACAACGTCATTTGGTTTAATACTAAACGATGTCATTTTCGTTTACATTTAACCCACCCGAAAGACCCCTACCCAGCGTCGTTGTTTTTGTTTACATTTAACCCACTTGAAAGACCCCTCCCTTGCGTCTTCTTCTTCGTTTTTCCTCTCTCCCTTGCGTTTTCTCAAGCATTTTTCCTCTCTCCGGTTTCTCTGTCATGGATTCCTCTTCTACTTGTCGGCGTTTGTCTTCTTCGGTCACTATCATTGCGTCCTTTGGCAGAGATATTCTTACAACCTTTCATCTCTGTTATTTCGTGTGATGTTGGATGTATTTGGATATTTAATAACATTTGTTTATTTAGGTATTCTGTAAATGAAAAACAATTTTAATGTATAAATGTTAATGATGGAAGGGACAAGACGTGATTTTGGTTGTGATATTGAGATAAATTTTTGATACATGTAAGGTGTTTAAAGAATTGCCTGTTATGTTGATGTTAAATGATGAGAGTTTCCTGCGTGTGTTGGTTGTTGATTATGTTGCTAAATCAACATCATTTAGAAGATGGTATTTGTTCAATGGAACAATGAAAAATTGATTCCAACAACTTGACACCTCTTGACCTTTCCCTATTAAAGGCACAACTTTACTTTTTATAGAGTAGAGCATATGCTGACTTGCTGTATAAAGAAAATGAAAGAGAAAAGGGGACCTAGGAATCTTGTCAAGGACTCGTGCTTTATGTTGATTGGTTAAGAAAAAAAAACTTTAAATAAATATTTAGTGATTTTTTAAAAAAGTATTTAAAATTTATTTTTGATAACCTAAATTGTGTAATTTAATTTGTTATTATATAATTGATTAATTGTTGATGAAAGACTAGCTTTATAAAGGTTTAAATAGTATTTATATTATTAGGGTTAATTTTGATTATTATAATTGATAATACCTTTTTGTTAATTATATTTAAAATTTTGATATATAAATAATAATGAGAATTCACACACTTTTTTATTTTTAAATAATATACCCTTCTTTTTATATTGTTTTAAAGTCAAATTATCTTAACGATAGTCATGTCGATTATCAAAATGAAAAATTATGATTAGAATATTCTATAATATTCTGTATGGTTTTACGAATAGTTTAAACCAAGCAAGTCGGGATTGGTTTGGTCTAACAATATTTTTAAGATTGCTCCCACTAAAAGTCCACATATTTCTATTTCAAAATAAACAATATTATTTTCTGATTTGCTTGCTTTAATATATTAAAAATATAACAAAAATATTGAACAAGTGTATTATATTAAATATGAAATATTCTTTTTCACAGACCCTATATTGTGTAGAAGAGCGTCGCTCATCCTTCTTCTTTGTAGACTAGAGTTGTCCATCCATCTAGATAAGTCGTCCAACTAATATCTACCATATGTATTGCTTTAATAATACAATTATGATGCGTTTGGGTTTTGTGTAAATGCAAAGAAGGTATTGATTTTGTGTTGTTGTTTAGAATATTCTTATAATCATTGATGAGTTTATATGTTCTTCTTTAATAGTCTAAGTATTTACTGTATGTGGAATGAATTTGAGATCTTAAGGATGATTTGAGACATAACTAAGTCCTAGGAAGGTATATAAGCTGGAAACCCGTGATGCAGTTCCCATGAGACTTATCAGTGAAAAATTTCACAAGCCTAGGAGTCACAGCAAGAACTTGCTTTCTTAATTTACAGGTGTAAAAATTGTCATGTTCCATTGTATTGAAATCAATTATAGGTGATTAATTTAAACATAAAATACTTTAACTTCAATGTGATTAATTCAAATTTAGTATTAACACAAAAAATTCATAGGTTTAATAAGTAAGAAAGTTCTTTGCATAATAAACCCCTAGGACGATTTATAGGTTGGAAACCCATGATGCAGCTCCTGTGAGGCTTATCGGTGAAAATTTTCACGAGTCTAAGAGTCACGGCGAGAACTTGCTTTCTTGATTCACAGGTGTAAACAATGCCAAGTACCATAGTATTGACATCAATTGTAGGTAATTAATTCAATTAATGAATACTTAGGGGATGTTATGTAAAGTTTAGATGTTCTGTAAACTTTGGGGACATGAAGGATACTAACTATGAAATCACTTCTTTAAATTAATAGTTTTCCAAAAATGAGTACTGTTGATAGATCTTGGATGTATAGACGATTAACACCTGATGGTTTCATTAATCCTAAGTTTGTTGAGGGAGTTAAAGCTTTTATTCATTATGCAAGTTCTCAACCTGCATTTATAGATAGCCTAAAGATCAGATGTCCATGTAAAAAGTGAAAACATATTTGTTTTCTTCCTATTGATGAAGTGAATGAACCTTTGTTGAGAAAAGGGTTTGTTCCAAATTATTTTGAGTGGACATGACATATGGAGCCATTAATTTGTAGTACCTCAAGGGATAATGAAGCAAACTCGTCAGTAAATGTGGATGAGTTTGGAGGGGGATTGGATTTAGAACAAATAATGTGGGTGCGACTGAAAATCCTTACATGTAAATGGTTTATAATGCAATCGGTTATACCTTTCAAGAAAATATAAAAAATCTTGAAGTAGAATCAAACCCACATACAAAACAATTTTTTTGACTTACTACACTCAACTGACTAAGAATTATGGCCAAATTGTGAGACAATGACTCAATTGTCTTCAATTGCTCGAATATTGAACATAAAGTCTAAAGGGCAGATTTCTGATCGTAGTTTTGATAAAATTCTTGGATGGTATAATGAATCATTGCCTCCTGGTCATACAATGGATGATAGTTTTTACAATATGAAGAAACTTATTAGGGGTCTTGGTTTGCCTATTGAAAAAATTGATTGTTACAAATTGGGATGTGTGTTATATTGGAGAGATGATGTGGAATTACAAGGGTGCAAATTTTGTGGTCAATCTAGGTTCAAGCCTAGAAAGGATTCTGTGAAACAGAAATTAACCCTAGAAGTGGATCTATTATTTCCCGCTAACTCCGAGACTTTAAAGACTATATGCTTCTGATGTTACTGCATCTCACATAAGATGGCATAATGAACATGAACAAGAAGATGGAATAATGAGTCATCCATCAAATGCATTGGCATGGAAACATTTCAATGACACCCATTATGAGTTTGCAGCTAAAAGTCGAAATGTTAGGTCATTTACCGACGGAAAACAACATATAGTCGGTAATATTGATAGTAAGTAACAGACGAAAAAATCAATTCTGTCGCCAACTTTACCGACAAGATTTGCCGCAGAATACTCATCGATATACTCACCGACAAAACAAACATAACTGCCAGTAATGTTGCAATAAAATTATCAACAAAATAACCAATAAACAGACAAATTTTGACCATATATCTATATATATATAATTGGGTTACATGAAATAGAAGATCAAATTTTCCTCCCAATTCTCTTCATCTCCAACTTTTATAATTAGCAGAGGGAAGTTGTATTAATAATACCAATAGAGCTTCATCAATTATTGGTTTAGGATCTACTGGACAACTATCACCAAATTGGATTAATTACAGAGACTATTGGCTTCTAACAAAAATAAATAAGTCTATTCATATCAAATTACATTTTCTAGTTGTTTTCCCTTGAATAAGTAAGGTGTGATTTTTTGCAAAACATTATTATAAGGTTCTTGGTAAAAGTTAATTGAAGTGGTCATTGACTAGATATACTAGTTATCCTGAGCTTTGATTTCTTCAAAACGATGTCTATGTTAAATTCTCCTTTTGATGTCCTACGAATACAAACAATTGTATTTAGACAATAGATGTCCAAGTCAAAATCAATAATGCATGCATGTTACGTTCTGTAGGAATATCCAAATTAGCGGCCAATTAGATGTGTGGAAAAAGCCACACCTTGAAACATAAAGTCAAACCTCTAGGATTATTGACCACCCTTTGCGATACAAAGCACAACTAGCTAGGAAAGGAGCACGTTGGGAAGAAAGTCATTCGGCCAATCGTTCTAGAAGAGGGCATTCAAAGATTTTCGAATAGAGTTGTGGAGGAGCTTGTTTACGAAGATGCTAAGTAATTGTCAAATGGGAGGGTGATAAGATGGACATTTTAACACGACTTTGATCAAATCTTACCAAGTACCCAATATTTAATTGATTTGTACTGTTAGCACAATATGGTATTTAACAGATTATCTCATGACATAATTATTTCAATGATCTTGGCATATGAATAACGGTGCTAACGTGTTTGGCTCTCATTACAGTGCAAACGAAGACCAGTGTTCAGAACAACAATAACATTCAGTAAAAATCTCGTTGATACGCAAAGTTTGATCCAAAACCCTTACCATAATAAAGAAGAAAAGGTTAATAAAGAGGGCAGAGTTCATGGAGTCCGATTACCTTAAAGCTTAACTGTACAATACTGATGAAAATTTTGGTATACCAGTAATACGCAGCTTAAGTTTGTAAAATACCAAAGCAACCATTTTGCGTACTCGCATCCTTGTTGATTTCCATTCCACCGTTTCGCAGCTTCAACTCTTATTTAGTAATTCTAAATGTTTGGATAAGCAATGTTGGCATTAAAAATATTTTTAGATTACATAAGTTAGTGTCAAAATTGACTCCAAAATTTTTAAAACTAACAAGCCATTATATTGATAATTCAAAGTATTAGGGGGTGCTTGTTTTGGGGGTTTGAAAAAATAGGTATGGGTATGGAATGAAAACTAATTGGTTGTTTATGCCTGTAAGAGACGGTCAATGCCAATTCAAGGGATTTTCTCTATACTGCTAAGTATCGCCGGGTCAGTAGATGATGATCAATTTCCACGGTTGTTAAGCATTGCCGTAAGTCCGTGACAGTCAGTCTCTTCGTAACATCTCGTGACTCTGATGCTCAATTATGTTCACCAACCATTAAATTAACGATGACGTAATTAGAGTGCTGTAATTAGCATAAGTTACATCATCGTAAGAATTATTTCTCATTGAACGTCTTCTATTGTGCTTGCTCTTCCAATTATTGGAACATATGTGTAGTAAGTGAAAAGGAAGCCGTGCTTGATCTTTTTTGTCTCTTTGTTTCTTCTCCGGGAAAGTTTTTGTATATTTTCACGCATATCATGTCAACTTCAGGAAAAAATCCATCCATATATTTCAGAAAGAAAAAAGGTTAGCCACTTTGTTTGATCATTTTTTCAGAACAAGCTGCCATGGAGTAACAACCACTTAATTTAGAGCAAGGCATACGGGCTGTACCTTAAGGTGTTTAATTGGTCAAATTTGAACAAAGGAAAGGGACATTGTGAATGGAGACTTTTCTGGACATTGTAATTTTCCTAAGAAACAAGAATAATTAGTGGAATTTAGTTCTCTGAAGCGTTATGTCGTAAATAGCGACTAGATGAGTTCAACATCCCGCTTAAGCTTTGTTGACGGCTATAATTTTCAATTGTGTTGGAGAAACTAAGTAGCAAAAACGGATATATAATAATAAAAGCTAAAATAAGTTTTCTCTATTCAAGTTTATATTAAAATTAAAGATATATTTTAATATTCGACTATGTACAAAAAAGACTTTAATATTAAAAAATACTAAAAATATCTCTCAATTTGAAAGAATTATTGGGGTTACATTAATTTTGCTGATTTGAGCAATTGTTTTTAAATTAGGAGCTCAAGTTAGCGTATACGACTGATATAAACCTCTACACAATAAAACCCTAAATTAGCTTAGAGATTTAGAAGTCCTAAATCTCCAAGACCAGAAATTAGGATGTCCAAAAACTCCAAAACCGTTAAAGTTTTTTGACACTGTTGGTACAATTTTACGTTCTGAATGTAACTTATGTCAAATCCCAGATAGGTGCTTTCGTTTCAAGTAAAGTTATAACTAAGCAAACTGTCAGTTCCCTGGGAAATGGATGTTCTTTTCTTTTGAAAGTGGAAGTCCAATGTTATTGACTTGGTTAGCATATGCTCATAAGTCCGGTTATGAATTTCTAGAGAAGATGACTAGCAATATATTCCATAGTCTGACTAGTTATGAGAAAGCTGAAGCATTAATAACTGGAAATGAAGAGGGTATAGATTTAAAGAACCAACTATTAGCACATTTTCAGTTTCTTACATGGACAATGAGGATTTTGGGTCTAACTCTTCTTCTCTTCACGAGGATGGTACCCACATTGTAGCTACCCCTTTCATCTCTATTCACTGATCCCAGTATTATCAACCAACTTTTCTTGATTGGATTAGATTGTATATTCAATCTTGGTTCTTGTTGCTTGTATTTATAATTCTTCTCATTTGATCTCATCCATACTTTATGCAAAAGACACAGTTTGTGGTAAGGTCATTTCTCAGATTGTGTCTTTTTTTTTCTATAAGATCTTCATCACACCATTACACCTATGTATTCAACTCATGCCCTCACATTTGATTTTCATAAATGACCCCTGTTTTAGGTCGTATTCACCTAAAAAACTTCAAAAAAAAAATCTCATTTCATTCTAAAAATTTCAAGATTGTATGCTCGTATATATGAGTAATACACAGCAAATTTTCTTCTACTAACTTTCGGAAAGAAAAAAAAATAGTTAGGCCCTGAAAATTGTCCTTTCATTGCCTGTCAAGTATATAGGCTTGAATTGGAGTTACTTGGAGAGAAGAACTTTATACTTGATTTAATGTTCATTATTTGAGGGCAATGTTTGATATTACTGTAAGGGGAATATATAATTGAATAATATAGCTTTTTAAGTTGTGGGAGCATTAGTGACGTAAATATAAAATATTATCATTTTTTGTTAAGCTAGTGTGTGTGTATATATATATGCGTGTGTGTTATTTATAATTATTAAGGAAGAATTTGCTGTATAAATATCTTAGTGCAATTTAACATAAGTATCCTAAATTATCTTGAAAAATTTTGAATAGTTAACTATCATATTAACTTTCTAGTTATATGTAGGATAAATATTCCAGAAATTCATAATATTTATGAAAATCGTGAATTTTAACACGAAATTCTTTTTAAAATAGAGCTCAAACTCTAAATTTACTTCAATAACGATAAATTATCAAACTTATCGAATATTTTTTAATTACTTTAAGGATAAATTTTAATGATAAAGAGACGAGTTTTTATAATAAAAAAATATATTTTCAAATTTTAGATTAATGTCTATAGCTTTTATTCAAATTTTCCGTTAATTATGATGATACAGAACATTTAATATGATAAATTTTAAAACATATAAAAAATTATAAGAAACTAAAAGAGATACATAATATATCACCTTCATTATGGTTTAAAAAATAAATTTATATTTTGTAAACTAGATCTCTCTTTTATCTCAAGATAATTGCCTGTATTTTAAATTTATAATACTTAATGTATCAAGTCAGACAAACTAATATTTAACAAAAAAAAAGTCAGACAAACTAAACTATATTTTGAATATTAAAGATAATTAATACTATTGAAATAAGATTATACGGTTACTAACTTTACTTTCACAAAAAAAAAAAAAAGTTTTGAAGACAAATAATGTTATTGTGCAATCTTTATGTTTTCAGCTATAACTTACTCATCATATATATCGATGTCAGTTAACTATACAAATGGTTCGTTTCAAACCAATATGATGTTTCAATTGTTTTATAATCTTAAACTTATATATTTCTCCAAATCTTTCTTTTCAATTCAAACTACTATTTAGAAGCTAATGAAAGTCAGAGAGCTAGCTAGTTAACATGCATGTGATTCTACGTTTAGGTTGTATCCTTCGTCGGAAGTTACCTCCACACCTGCCCAAGATTCGAGGAAGAATTTTCATTAACTGACAAAGTTTCTCAAACTTTTTATACCAAAAGAAAGTCCATATCTCTCGATTCCTTTAACCAAGTAGACTTTGTCGGCAGTAACATAGATATGTTACATATCCCAAGTCAACGAACGACTGTCTCATTAGTTCTGAAACTAATCTAAGAAGTCGTAGATTACAATCAAAGAATGGTAAAATTTTGATGGGTTATTTCATTGTTTTCGACTTCTTTCAGCAATCATAGTAAGTTGGAAAATCCTATCGTTTCGTATTGGCAACTTGTCGAAACATGTGGCCCGGCCTGCCGCGGGAAACTCTGAATTTTGTAAACAAAACAAGCTTTTACTATAAAGCAAAACCATTTTAGTGTGGAGACCAATCACAAAGATGGCATCAACTACAGGAAACGAGATTCATAAATTGACATTTTGGTTTTAAAGCGTGTCAATTATACAATAATAAATTCATTCCGCGGTGGATGAGTCACATCCTGTACAGGAGAAAAATCGCTACGATTGATAATAATCATGATTTGTGGTTACTTATCAAAGAAATTGAACACTGGTATCCTACATTAGTTCCAAGAGTGATTTTGACGTAATTGAATATCTTGAGTGGTGCGCACAAAAGAGGTTCCACGAAGTATGAACAGAAGAAAAATGAACAAATAATGACAAACGGTTTTAGTTGAAATTGGCCAAACTGATGTTGATTTGAAACAAATCTTCGGTGGAGCCCTCGGTGGCTTCCAGAGTTGCCCCGTGATCACAACTCACAAGCGACTTTACTAAGATCGGGCCGGGAAGTTAGAAGGTCTCTTCGCTATTAGGCAATTGGGAATGCTACCACTTAGGCAATTGGGAATGACGAAAGTGATAGCAAGAAATTAAGTTTAAAGATAACATAATTTAAATGAAGATAAACAAATTTTCAATTAATTTGTCTGATGTAGTGAAACAAAAATAGAATGAAAGCGATAGGAAGTACCCTCCAATCTTGCAATTGATGTGTAAAGTAATCTTTAACAAAAAAAAGAAAATTCTTATTTATTTTAATCACAAGATTAATACACATTTTCAGTTAAAGCACTTATTATACGTCCGTATTAACAAAAATGATATCAATTACTTTACTATTGGTTCTCCTTTTTCTTGTGACATTATAAATTTGTGCAGGTTCATGCCAAATTATTTTATCAATTTCAAGGACTTCCTCTTTCAAGTTGCCAAAAGAATGAAAAGTAAAAATTTGCTATTAGACCCTTCTTTATAAAATTACTACTGTGGTTCTTGAATTAGATTACGTCTTATTTAAAAGACCACTAAAAGAGGTAGGACGTCGTAGTTAAAAGACTACTAAAAGAGTTGGGACTACTAAAAGACTACAAAAAGAGTTAGGAGTAATAAGCTTTATGTTGAGATATCACCATGTAAGTTAACGAGTTTTGAATTAAATTTTGTTCTTTACTGTCTTAATTGTCAATTTGAGTCCTTATACTCTAATGAACTGTAAAAATAAGTTGACAAAATAGTAGAATATTTAAACGATGTAATTTATTTTGTTAGAATATAGTATGTTGGATCAAGTGAGATGTTGATTTATGTTCTTACTGACAACAAAATATATTATTAATGAATTTACGATTTGTGATGATAGACTTATTATAATGAAATTAAACAATAAGTGAAAAATTAAGTTGAATAGAAGGACAAATACACTAAAAGAAACCAAAAAATCATTTGAGCATTCAAAAGAAGAAGAAATAAACAAACTGGACCACATATATTTAATTCAAGAGAGTTTTTAAAAAAATCAAGTGAAAAGCAAAGTACAAGAAGGAACCAAGCACCTCAAAATTTAAAATATCATTGAAATCATTTTTGTAACCTTATCCTTATTTATTTTAACCTTATCCTTAGTTATTTTGATTTATTTTTTTTACCAAAGAGTGTGTATTTTCTTTGAAAAGACTTAGGACTTGAAGTTTTTAACTTGGTTTCTGTAGAGAACAAAAAAGTTACAGGTATTATCTTTTAGGCTAGTTGATAGACTTGTCGAACCCCCAGCCAAACATTTTATAAGCGAGCCGAATGTAGGTGTCTAGCTACTAAATGTTCTAAGAGACTAACAGTTAGTTTGTATATCAAATAATGACTATATAAGTTGGTTTTAAGTATAAATAGACTACAATTGAGTTATGTGAAAGAATCTTTGGCATACTAGAGAGTTCCTAAGAACTTGAGAGGTTAAAAGGAGCATTTGACTGAATGTATGTATTGCATAATAGTCTTAGTCCATTGGTGCGAACAAGTAAGGGATGTTTTGTGTTGTATTTGATTGTGCTAATGTAATAATTAAGAAAATAACTTAGGATACATTATA
This sequence comes from Erythroxylum acuminatum, assembly GCA_026284645.1. NCBI lineage: Eukaryota > Viridiplantae > Streptophyta > Magnoliopsida > Malpighiales > Erythroxylaceae > Erythroxylum > Erythroxylum acuminatum. The sequence goes on along the minus strand of JANKOD010000005.1, from coordinate 27,957,820 downwards.
ATGGTTTTTATTTGTTACTGATATGAATATCTGATATGCATAACGTTATTTAGAATCTTAGCTGTGTTAACATTATTTAGAATCTTAGCTGTATTATAGACTTGATTTTAGGCTTGTTAATTACCTTACTTTTAGGCCTAATTACAGCTTGTATACAAGGAAAATAGGATTGTACATAAGGCGCTCTTTGCCTTTATCAAATACACTAATATACAAAATTCTTCAAACTCTTTCCCTCTTCTCTTTATTTACATTATTAACCTTGAACAAGAGTTGTAAAGGATTACTCTTTATTTGTGATAAAATAAGAAGAGTATAATGATTCCTCTTTAGCTGTGATAAAAATGATATTGTATGAAAGGACCTTCTTCATCCATCAAAGGATGAAGATAGCAAATTATCAAGTAAAGCTTATGGAGTTGATATAGACTATAATGGTTATTTGGAGAAACCACAATAAATATCTTGATCTCTTTCCTACTTATTTTTTATTTTGTGATTGTTTTTAAAATTGTTTATATGAATTTACCATACCATTCATTATTTTAAAAATAAGACAAAAAGTAAATACATATAGTTTACCTTCTACATCCTTTTGTATATCATCTGAGGACTAATATATTGAATAACATCCTAGTGAAGTAATATACTCTAAAAAATTCAATGTGAAAGTGTTTTTAAAACTAAATTACACTGAAGCTTACGATATAGACATACAATATTTCTTCAGGAACTAAAGTAAAAATTTTAAGATTACACGGCAACTTAAGTACATTATATATGATCAAAGACTTATAAATAAGCCATAAACTACAATCTTACGTATACTACCAGACACGATGATAATCCAAAAAGCTTAGTCTTTCAACCATGTTGAGTTTACATGGTAGTATATATCTTTATATACAATCCTGGCTTTACGTTAAATATTTTATTAAAACTTAATTTTAAAAGGATAAAAGTTCTTGGTACAAACACAAGTTAAGAGCTAAATATTATAAAAAAACACTACTATCGTCATAACTACTTCGTTACAACACCATTACCAACTGACATAACAACATTTTCAACTCTATATAAGCCTTCCAGTTACCACTTGATTAAAGGGTTAAAGTCACTATCTCTTATCAAACTTTTGTTCAAGGATTCTTCATTATGTAATTATACTAAGATGGTTGCATATTAGTTCTCAGAGATATGCTAATTACTCTCTGATCCATTGTATAGTTTCCACTAGCAAGTTTTCTTTAGTGTTCCCCACTGCTTAGGAGTTTATGTAGTTCATTCCCTTTTATATCTTATAGATGCAAGATCTCACGCCTACTATACTGATAGCTAATTCTTCCTTCTTTACTATTTTATGCTTCTATAGCCATCTAACTACACTTTCATAGTAAAAAACGTTTTCTGTAGGTAGATCATTTATCCTGTATCTTGTCCCATATCCATTTGGTGTAGCTACATTCAAAAAATAGGTGTGTTGATGTCTCTCTTTTAACCTTGCACAACATATAAATGTCTTGGATATTAAGAAAATTTAATATGTCCTTTATGGTTAGGGGTTTTTCTTTTTTCTTTTTTTTTTTTATAGATAGCCATATTAGAAAAGATACTTTAGGGGTTAAGTTCTTATTCCAGATAATCTCATGCTAGTTCAATTTATCTTTAGCTCTTCTTATTATTTCCATGCAAGATTTTTTAGTGAACTTACTTACGTTAAATAAATGACCATAACATTTGGAAATTTGTATTAAAGAAAATTCCTTCAATCCTCCAAGGTCGATGCCCATCATGGAATAATAGTGTTGATGAATTTCAATAGTACATGGTCTTTGATAAATCTAAACTTATTAGAAATATTTTAAGTTAATGAAACTATATTGATATCAATTGAAGCAATTTTATTTCTTATTTGTTAAGATAATCTTTATCCTCATTTTATAAATTTAAACACTTGTCATCTTCATATTTTTTTTAAACATATACAATTTTATTCATATTTCAAATATTCGTAATCTTCATATGACAACCTATCTTATGTCTTTTTAAATATTGATGTACTCATATAAAAATAATATATGAGAAATATTAATTTTCTTTATTATTGGCATGGCATTAGAGCAGCACATTTGATAAAATATCATGAGTTCTTCCAATGCTGTTATTCTTTTTTTCACTCTCTCTTCTTTTATTTTCAATCAATCTTTTGCTATTAAACTCACTTCCAAAAGTTATTTAGTTTGGAAGACATAATTTGTGACCCTTCTAAATTATGAAAGTCTCACTTATTTTATTAATGACACTCAATTGGCCCCTCCAAAATTTATTTCGTCTTCTTCATCTACTTAACAAATTCAAATTTGACTTATGAAAACTTGGTTTCGAAAAGAACAAATGTTATTTTCTTACATTCTTTTAGTAGATACAAATTTTATGTTGGAATTTAATTTTCAAAATAGAATTTATTACAAAATTAATCTTGTAATTATTATTATAAAGTGATCTTCGCTCTCAAAGAATCATCTTATTTGATCTTCTAGTCTTAGTGTTGTGTGAATATCACTTGATTTGACACGTACATCTTGCTTACCTTTCGTGAAAGTCACTTAACTTTATTTTCGTAGAGTTGACAAAACTTCCAACTATTTTGAGCTTTAGAAGTACTTGTGTAGCTATAGCAAAGTTTCAAGTCACTAAGTAGCTTGAATTATATCTCTTTAAAATGAGTTGGACCCTTCTATTATAAGAATTTAGAGTGTTTCATGAAATTTAGAAGTGCTTGCGAACTCATGGTAAAGTTTCAAGACTACACTTACTAGCTAAATCCTCCTCTCTTTTTTTTTGTTGAAATCCTCCTTAATTAGTAAAGTTGATTACAAATTATGTCATGTGGTTAAATTTTAATTTAATTGACTCAAAATAGAAATAATTTTTATTTTTACAAAAGAAATTTGTAGACACAAATAAAATTAAGCGTGTTAAAAAATTAGTTTAATAATGATTATAATCACTTTTGGTAGATCATAAATAATGTTTATAATGGAATAACTTTCACTTTTGATAGATCATCTGTATCATTCGATCCTTTAGCTTTATCATTGTACAAACATCGTCTTATTTAATTTCTTACTTGCATCTCATTGTCTTTTGCGAGGATCACTTGATCTGTCCTCTCTTAAATTTTGATAAGTTATTATAATTTCGATCTTTCTCTTTATAAACTTGATGAAAGATGACATGATTTTACATAAAATTATTTAGTGCAATTCAAAACTCTTGCTTAAATTAATTAAGACAATGTATAATTTCCTACTCATGTTATTATGAAGTCATTCCAATAATTTCATCATTGTTACATATCCATAAATAATAGTAATATCTATAGCAAACTGTAGCCAATACTTCCCCAACAAAGAACTGCGAGTACAATCGTGTTAGAGTTTTAAATTATAAATTGGAGATTAAAATGTAGCTACAAATAATTATTATAATTATAGATGATGTAATCATAAAAAAATACAAACAAAATAATTCACAATAACATTTTGGATTGTAACTGTAATTCACATTCGCTGTTAGAGTTGCCTAACTCACCCCCAAAAGTTAGCTCAAGAGGGAGAGGTTTGCACATTATTATAAATTCTTGAATGCCCTCATAGTTGTACGATGTGGGATTCCTGACACACCCCCTCAGTCCAGAGCAGGACTGGATATATCTGATGGACATATTGGGCAAAGAGACATAACCGAACGTCGTCCCAAACCATCGAGCCAAGCAGGCTCTGATACCATGTTAGAATTGCCTAACTTACCCCCAAAAGCTAGCTCAAGAGGGAAAGATTTGCACATTATTATAAATTCTTGAATGCTCTCATAGTTGTCCAATGTGAGATTCCTGACAATCGCGGACTGTAATTTAAAACATTGATCGTTCCACGAGATATTTACATGATAATTGCAACGTCCCAAAATGTATAACATTGTGGATGTAAATAACTTTGTGGATCATTAAATCTTTGAACGGCCTGCCTTCTCTCAAAATTGAAACTCTGATTATCTGTTTTGGTAAGGAGCACTTCCAAGCAGAAATGACTGAACTAACATAACATGGCAATTTGCGAGACCCCATCCCGCAAGCTGCCAACTAAAACTGTCTGTTCACTGCCAGCTATAAAAGCCAAGAATACAAAAAGGTTCATGGATTTTTTTCTTTTTTGCGTCGACACTCGACATCCTGACTATTTATCATTGTCAATATGTAATAATTACTCCTACGTATAAATAATATCATTTATAATATGAAAGCGTATTTTAGTTTGTAATAGTTGAGATAAATGTTATAAAGGCCACTATTTTTTTTAAAGGCCACTAAATTAAAGATCCTATCACTTTTCTTTATAGGTTCATGTTGTTAGGAGTCATCATTTTTTTAAAGAAACAAATTTAAGACCTGTGATTGTGGTTAATAATATAAAAAAAAATAAAACTTTTTAAAAATATTTTTTTAATAACTAACGTTGACAAAAGTTAACAACTACACATATTATTCTCTTTTATATTCTCAAATTTCTTAATTATTTTCTGTTTATATCTGCCTCGACCCTGTCCTGTCACCTCACTGAGCTCTATATAAACCCTACTCTAGCTAGTAAAACTCCGCACCAAGTACATTTTCTCTCCTATTTGCTACACTACAGCTCCAACTTAATTCTTAGTCATATACACGTTCCAAAGAGTGAATACGATTTCATTCACTATTATGGCTTCCAATTCAACTTCGTTTGCCCTCTTTTTGGTTCTCAACCTTCTTTTCTTTTCCCTTGTCACTGCATGTGGTGGAGGTTGCCCTTCCCCCGGCAGCGGTAGCAGTGGCGGTGGTGGTGGTAGTAGAGGCGGTGGTGGTGGTGGTCTCTTCGGAGGTGGTAATCCTAACGGTTTCTTCGGAAGTCCGAACAACACTAATGCCCGCCTCGATAACCCTAATGAGGATGACGAAGAAGAGCATGAGAATAGTGATGGGTTTAATGAGCGTGCTCAACTTACTACACTGAGAACCGAAAATAAGGTATTAGATGCACTAAGGGATAAGGAAATTGAGACTGCGATTAAAGATGATGAAAAGGATCAGGAAGCGAAGGACA
>JANKOD010000005.1:27931305-27952579 GCA_026284645.1 Erythroxylum acuminatum | reverse complement strand
GTCCATCTGTCACTAAATTTACCGACCGAAACAAACGTTTCGTCGCTAAACTTACCGATAGCACAAAATTACCGTCGCTAAATATAGCGACGGAACATAAAATATCCGTAGGTAAATTAACGACGAAAAATCTGTGCTTTTTAGCGACGGAACATAAAATATCCGTCGGTAAATTAACGACGAAAAATCTATGCTTCGTCGGCAATTATTACCTACAGTTGTTTTTCCTACGACTTATTTCGTCAATAAATTTTATCGCTAACTTAGCTTACCAACGAAAAATCTACACATTCTGTCGATAATGTTTGTCGCTAAACCTCATTTTTTGTAGTGTACAATACTCTTAAACTAGTTATAGGAACACTACTCCTGAATAGGAAAAACTTTTTAGACACTCAGGTACCCATTGTTATCTGCTAATAGATAACAAGTTAGGGTACAATCGTAACGAAATGGTCAAGCTACAAAAACACACCGCAGTATCAGGGTTACCATGCATGCATAACTATTCATACGCACGTATATAGATGAGGAAATGGGGTCCCTTGATCCCTTGAGATCCTCTGTCCCTAATAACTCTGGCCCCTCTGTACCCCTTCAATCCAAGCCATTCATTAACCATATCAAAGGGGGATCTATTCCTCTGTCCTCAATAACTCTGGCCCCTCTGTACCCCTTCAATCCAAGCCAATTACACTCTTAAACTAGTTATAGGAACACTACTCCTGAATAGGAAAAACTTTTTAAAGACTCAGGTACCCATTGTTATCTGCTAATAGATAACAAGTTAGGGTACAATCGTAACGAAATGGTCAAGCTACAAAAGCACACCGCAGTATCAGGGTTACCATGCATGCATAACTATTCCTACGCACGTATATAGATGAGGAAATGGGGTCCCTTGATCCCTTGAGATCCTCTGTCCCCAATAACTCTGGCCCCTCTGTACCCCTCCAATCCAAGCCATTCATTAACCATATCAAGGGGGGACTTATTCCTCTGCCCTCAATAACTCTGGCCCCTCTGTACCCCTTCAATCTAATTGGCTTGGATTGAAGGGGTATAGAGGGGCCAGAGTTATTGGGGACAGAGGAATAAGTCCCATTCATTGGCTTGGATTGAAGGGATACAGAGGAGCCAGAGTTATTGGGCCAGAGGAATAGGTCCCCCCTTGATATGGTTAAGCAATTCAATCATTATTAGCTTTTCCTAGGCATCTATGAGATTTTTAAGATAACGTACATCAAGACATTGATTGGAAACACCAACTAAATGCATTATCCAACAAATACACTCTGGCACTAGCGACAATTAAACAATCTGTGCAGGGGTCCACGTTAGCTGCTAAAATACATTAAATAAAAGAGAAGGTTAATTAATACTTCATGGGCTACAGTGTTTTGGCAGGCTTGATAGTTTCTGGTTTGAAGACTGAAATTTTAAGTTAGGCAATGCAGTCGTATTAATTTCCATGAATGGATTGCCGTTGCTCATTTCGAGGGCATCTTGGCTCAATAGAATGATATGCTTCATAAGTATAATTCATAATCAAAGATTCTTTATTAACCACAGTTAGTAAAAGTGTGCTGTCATAAAATTTTGTGCAAAGATAGTAATTATGGTATTAAAGACGGTAATGATGTGTTATATTGTATGTTAGAGGTTTATAATCAATGCTACTTACTGTAACCAGAGTTGCAAATAGTCAGGATTAAGAAGAAAAAGCTAGGACAGACAGCTAAGATGCCCTTGGTATCATTCGCACAAATGGTGCTCGAGCCATCGAACAAGTAATGAGAATGTACTAGAAAGAAAACCGATCACATGACAAATTCCAAGAATAGGATATAGGGTGGCCCTTTTCTGCAAATTAGTGTAAATCATCATTTTCTATATATTATCATACCAATAACAATATTAAAAAAATGGAAACCAGAGAAGAGGCTGCGAAGGTTTTACATTATTAATTTAGAATCGTCTAGTCAACAGTGCTTTAAATGAAAAAAAGAAAACCACGGATTAGAATTGAAGTGCTAGCTTATGTTGGAATATTATGAAACATTCTTTGAGCTAAATTACAAGGGTAGTTGTCCAATATTCTTTATTCAAGCTCAGGTTTTGAAACACCCAAACTCTCTGTACTGAGTAACTGCTTTTTTGTGTAGATGTTATGTACTAAGTTGTGCTTGCTGATAAAAAAACAGGAATTTCAATTTTTTGGATGAAATTGAAAATGTAGACTTGAAAGTGAGGATTTCTTCTGAGGCCCATCAGGAGTGACTGATGATGTTGGACCGTTATTAGTTACTTCAATATATGCAAATGTCTACAGAGTCCACCAAAGCAGAATCAGAGGTCTAATTTCATGAACACACTTCCTTTGGCCCGCCTCTTCTCACGCAAGAACAAATAGGTATCTAAGTCTTCAACTACTAGCTTAGGAATTTTCAATTCAACCCAGAAATTACTATAGGACAGTTATAATTAAGGGCTGATGTGGACTGAATTGAGAGTAGGATTGCCACACTAACTTTAGGTTTTCATGCTTGTAAAAGTAGCTATTTAGAGTATTAAAGTTGCTCTTGGTAGAAATCTTGGTATATATATGTCCACGCATAAATTAGGAACAACATAAGATGCTAATTATGAAAAAATTGTTTAATTTTAGTAATAGTTGTTATGAAAACTTAATTGGGTGTCTTTCTTTTATAGGCATTATTTATCTTTTTACAATTACAGTTGAATTCCAAGTATATTAATAAAATTTGCATCTAAATTATACTAGAAAATTTAATTGGTCCTTAATTAAGAATTTATATTTTAATATGAATGAATCATATTTTGATTGAATTTACGCTTTTTAGATCATTGCGCCTTTAATGCGAGTTTGAAGCCTATCAACATGAAGAAAGATGATAGGTCATACCGAATAAATTAAGCTTTTCATACGCTTATTAGGGTAATGTCATTTGTCCTCAGTTTTTCCAAACTTGGATCAAAAATGAAACTTTAATACTCATATCTAGATAAATACATTTTTAGTGAGGATAAGATTTAAGGCCACTTTGATATCATCTTTCAATTTTTCAATCATATTATAATAAGTCTACAACAAATAGGTTGATAATTCATAATCATCTCATGAACAATAATCAATCAATTCATATAGGTTTGTTGGAGATAAGCACTAAAGAAATATCGAACTTATGTAATCCAACTTTGATTCCCTTATATAAGCTTGCTTAAGACAAGTTAATAATTTGACATGAATCATCATCTAGAGATTCTCTAAGAATATTTCTTGTATAATACAATGTCCATCGTTATATAAAGATGCTTCTGCTACTTGTAGCAGATGAATCATTACTTAATCATGACCATTAATTTAAGTTAATCTCAACAATTCATCCATCTATATAAGGCATATGATGTGAAATTTGACTCGTTATTATAAATTTTTTCAAAATTAAGCTTACTTTCATAAGAAGAATTAACTTTAAGGTTGTAATAGCCCATTCCTACACTTAGGAATTTTCTGCTATATGAAGTCATGAGTCATATCATATGAGAATACATGAAATGCATTTCATTTACATGCATCATATTCACATACATACATGAATTATGATTTAGTACACATTGCAAAGATAGTTTATGCACTCAATTGATTTATTCCGGGGTATGAAAGATTTTAAATGTCTATGTTGTGATTGCGTGATTGTGAATTGATCATGTCTTGAATTATAGTTTGATGGACTAAAATTAGTGAATTCGAATTTATTGTTACAATTGGGTGATTAATGAGGTGATATGTGCATCTAGTATAGAAAAAATGTTCAATAGTAAGATAAATTGATACATGGAAATTTAGGTTGACTAGACCTATGAAATAGTGACACATGGCATTATTAATAGAGTGATAAATGGCTTGAATCCATGAGTGACAAATGGTGGTATAGTTGAATGACATATGGCCTGGTGATTAAATGACAAGTGGATTAGTTATGGAATGACAATTGGTGGTGTAAGAGGAAGGCACATAACATGGCTTTCAATTTGACAAGTGGTATGACATATGTTCATCTTCTCCTCCACACACCTACACCCACAATTTTCTTCTTCTCCTCACCATCGACACCCTCACATAACCTCCATAACCTTGAATTTTGCCAAAATTTTTGTAGCCTTCATGTTGTAAATTGAAACCATTTAATCCCATCTTGTTCTTAATGTATGTTTGATGCTTGGGAGACTTGCTTAGTTTGTTGAATTGAGTTATATGTGAGCATAACATCCATAAAGATTGGTTAGGGATGAATTGAGATGAATTGCATGTAAGGTTAAAGATGAGATGTGCTAGAATTTGATGAATGAATGTATAGTTTCTGTATTGTTTTTGATGCTTGGAAATAGTGGATTATATGGATGGTTTAGTTTGAGATTTGAAGTGTAAATGATGATGTAACTATGCATAAAATTGGATATATTGGGAGTATTTCAGAAATTGATAAGTTATGGTTATATGTATGAAGGTGAATGATAGTTCAGTTTTGATCATGATGTATGAAAGACTATGATTAATGAGCTATCAATTGAATGATTTTGAGTTGGAATTGGTGATAGAAATTGATGAGGAAATGAAGAATAATTTAGGTATAATTGAGGTATGATCAATAGATTAGTATGACAGTGCTAAAATTTGGAAAAAGATTGAAGGAAAGGGATGGTGAACCGCCTGTTCACCCATTCCATGATCGTGGAAGCAGCATGAGCTTCTACCCATAATCATGGGAAATGCCCTGGAGATGAAAAGTTTCCGTTTTATCTTTCCATGATCGTGGAAAGGTAACCATGATTGTGGGAAATGCTTGGGAAGTGAAAAACTCTATTTTGTATGATTGTTAAACCAACTAAGGATAAGTTACTTTACTTCGGTGTATTTGGATTTAATTAAGGTTTGAAATGAACCTGGAAGGTTGTTTGATTGATTGATTAAGGGTTTGATAAATTTAAGTTGATAAATGATGTTAGAATTTAGGAATGGATTGCTTGATATCAATGCATATAAATTTGGGAAGTATGAGTTGTTTAAGAAATGAAGGTGTTCTTATGAATGCAAATATGATGCAAGGGATATAAGTCATGAATTAGGTATGATTGAATGAGAATTGGGAAGTTACGTGAGTATGGAATGTTAGGAATGATGGATAAATGTTTGATTGAATGAATTTAAAGTAATCCAGATGCCTTAAGGTATTAATCTAATCACCAATAAGTTATATACAAACTATAATGAATGAATGAGCAAGATTTGTGAATAAGGATACATACCTGGGGAAAATCAATTGAGCATGCATTAAACATGACGTATATACATATGTATGATTGAGTATTCATTTGATTAAATAAGTTAGTAATGTATACATATGTGTATACAATGCATGATATAGAAGCACAAATTGACCGACCGCATCCAGACATTGCTGGATCGTCGAGGAAATAGCTATTTAAAGCTTACTGTGAGTCAACCAAGATGTTCTCTCACCATAATCTAGTTGCTTTGTTTAAAATTCAGTTATTAAATTACTACTCATATGATTGTGATAATTCTGGACCATCAATTGTCTGAGGAGAATGATATTCGGGAATGTATTGGAAGTGTTTTGTAAATAAATGTGAATATGGAAATATATGTTCTCAACTGAATGTTGAATGCCAGACTTAGATCCAAAGAATATGATATATGACTAGAATATATCAAATGTGAAATAATGAATGCATCATATGTGAATTGTTGCATTTCACTACATTTAAATGCATAAACAGATAAAGGAGTTATGACTGGAGTGACCCAAGTAAAAAAGAGATTAAAGCTTAGAAATGTGAATAACGAGCCATAGGCTCAGTTATCAATAAGCCCAGTATCGTATGGGACAGTATATAAAATAAGCTCGTTATTTGCAACGGATACGGGATAGTAAAATAGGCGCTCGGTCACAACAAAATAAAAATGGAAGTGAGTCTCATGTGCATTTGCGTTTATATCTTTACATGTGTTCATGAGATTGATTGCAAGTAAAATGTTGAATTGTGTTGATATAATGACGTGTAATACTTGTGTACAAGTTGAGGATATAAAGAATTGAGATAAATGATTGGATTATTCTGAAATGACCTTAAGAAGTCTTTGTATTCATAATATTATTGAAATATGACGAGTAATGTGATAAAGATGGGATTTGATTTTGGATGAGGTGTTATACTAATTGAACTGTGTTTAATCCTTCAGATATTTATATTCTATTTAAGTGAGCACATCAATAATGGTTCACTCATTGAGTTCGCAAAACTCATCAAAATTGCAAATGTTGATTTTTAGGTACTGAGGAGACCTAGCTTCTAAGGCAATCTAGTAGCAATCTAGTATGGTCAATTTTGGAATAAGAAATGGCTCAAAAGTCGGTTAGATGACACTAAAGAGTATAGATAGGATATTTTGGTGTAACATTCCACCTCATGTAAAAATTCTTGTAAATAGTAGCAAACTCTTAGATGTTGTTAGTAATGTATATGTGTGGATTATGTACTGTAATGCTACAATGTATGTTCATGTTTATGAATATAATGGGAAGTTTTGATCTTCTTAAATACTTGTGTTACGTATGATGTCTTAATAAGTCAATGTGATTGCTTTAACATGCCATTCCCGTAGGGTATATTCTCGGATAATCTATGGATGTTCGAGCATATGCATTATGGTAGTGGTGTGTTACAAAGGTGCTTCATCAACCATGTCCCATATCCATCCATTTCCTTTTATCTTTTCTTTTATGGAGAATGGCAATGATCTTAGGATTAGTTCAAAAATTGATTCTAATAGATTTAGTGACTATAGTGACATTTGATTAGTGACATCCATCCATAAACTAATAACCTACTACATTGTATGTATGTTAAGAAATTATCTCTTTATCATGTAGTAGTGAGTTCTTCTTTTAGAGTATTATAAACTTGACTCAATTAGGTTTGGTAAGAGGTTTTTTCTTGAAAACTCTTCATCAGAATCCCTTTTTGGGGACTTTGAAGACAATTCTAAAGCATGCCTGAAGCTCAATAAGCCATAGAGAGTTAAGTTTGAGAAGATGAGGGAAAAGTTCCATATCCTTGAAAACAATCTTAATAGATATCTATATGACAATGGTTTCATTTGTTAATCTAATCTAAGCAAGGTGTCTTTCTACTATAATTCTTTTAAGTGTGGGCTTTAACGCCTCTTCCACCCTATAATCCTTTAAATATTCAATGCTATATGCTTGAATATTAGTGAATTACATTTATATGCTTGAACGTTTTTTGCTGGAATCATTATAGACTATCACATTAAGGAGGTGCCCCCAGCCTTAAGTTATTTAAAATAATACATCCACAAAGGCCTTAGGTATAGAAAATGCATGGTATATCTTAAGCGTAAAAAGTGGATCTTGGTTACTGATGATTCCTAAAGGTTTACATGGTTGGCAGGACAAATTCATCTTCACATCTATTGACGCAAGTTGGGGGACTTTTAGGGTTGCTATTTTGGGTTTAGATGGGAGGATTTTTTAATAGGATATTGACAACACAATCCTAAAGTTTCTATTATAGAAACTTGTTAATCCAATCTACCTTATTCCTTCATTGTAGCTATAAAAATGAATAAAATGATTGTGAGGAATAGGTTGTTAAAGAGAAAGGCATGCTTACATCATCCTTGAGGCAGAAGAAGGAGAAAAATGTTAGCTACAAAAATGAAGTCACTATGATTAAACTAAATTTTCTTGCTACTTCCAACTCTACTCCCTAGCTTTGTCCATTTTATTTGTCTCAACATGTGGAGAACTTTATCTTTGTCCTTGTATTTACCAGTCATGTTATAGTTAAAATGATAATTTCTTCCCTTACTTTAGCCTAAAGAAGATTAACACTATCTTCAATAAGATTTGGAGTTGGTCTAAGATGGGTTGTAGGATGATAACTCTCAAGGATAGAGGAAACTTAAAGGATATAGATGTTAACTTCAACCATGTATCCTCGAGAAGCATCTGATCATGTTAAGTTTACATAACTTATTAAACTTCTTTCCTTTCATTTTAAGTTTGAAATTACAAATTATTTTATCAGGCTATCTCTTCATAGAGGAAAAAGAGTTAAGTTAACATTTTCAACATAATTGTTGGGCAAGTTTTACTTCTTATAAAACCCTCAATATACTACAAGTGCACGGGTCGTGAATGTAGTATATGAGGTGTAGATCCCTTGAGGAGTTGGTGAACTAATCTAATTCTAAGTTAACTAAGGCCTAAAAAGGATTATTAAAAAAATAAAAACTAAACAGAAAAGTAAATTCATGAATATGGATTGATTGAAAATTAAATTGTAAAATCAACACATAAGGAATCAAATTGAGCACCACCAAATTAACAATGAGAAATCACATAAGAAAAATTACCAAATTATGAGAAGGAGATTTATCCTATCATCAATGCTAACCTAGTCACTTTTGTGTTAATATGGTATCAATTCAAGACTATCGAAGGATGGATTACTCTCTCTCGATTTATAATCACTAAGCCTTAATTAATAAACCTTAATTAAGTCGAGCATCTAACATGTAATCTTTCGATTAACAGTCAGCCTATAACTAATCAGTTCTTAAGCGTTCTAATAAACAACCCGGTCCTCACATGAGATCTCTCTTCGTATAATTACCAATTTTATTATTTGCATGGTCTATTATGTCATTTAACTCTCATTAACCAACCTAATCTTTTTGCTTTCGGTTCACTCTCTCGATTTATTACCGAAGCATGCAATTACAACAAATAATCACAACACCTAAATTAGTTAACACAAAAACAACTAAATTAACATTGAATCAAGTCTAAAGCACTAAAGAAGAGTTAGAACATCCTTGAATCAAGGTTCATCATCATTAATCCTATCTCATACATCTTATGAAAGAAAATAAGAGATGGAAAGAAGAAAGTTCAACTTGAAGGATTATAAGTGGAAGCACCCAAGGTAGATCCCCTTCTTCTCTCTCTTCTTCGGATTTTTCCCAAAGTGGCAGAAATGGAGCTCCCTTTTCTAGGTTTCTTTATATCTTTTCCATTTGGGGCAAACATTAGGGTTTATCCGAGTCCAAAAGTTTGAAATATCCCTCAAAAAGTCACATATTAGAAGCTGTTCTGCATTTGTTGTCACACAAGCCATGATCTTGGCACTTAATTTTTGCTCTCTGTGATGATCGTGGCAGATGGGGCCACGATCGTGATAGACCCAGCACGCTTCTGTCACTATCGTGGCCCTGGGTCTTGCTTCGGGTTTCCTCCGAATTCTCTCAGTTCTTCAATTTTTGATCTAAAACACTAATAAACACATAAAGGCACCTCAAACATATAATATTAAAGCTCAATAGTGTGCTCTAACCCACAAAACACAAATATCTAACCAACTAATAGAATTCTAACCCTAAACATGCATGAATTAATTAATTGATCACTAAAAACATACTAAAATGCCTACTAAAACATTATACAACCTACAACTACCACATCCCCACACTTCAACTTTTTCTTGTCCTCAAGCAAAAACAAAACAAACAAAACATAAACACACCAAACAACAACACACACAAATGCAATAATGGTACAATGACATTGAACTTCACGAAACAAATTTAACTACAAACACAATCCTTCAAGTTGTTTTAACCTATTAACTTATGAAATTTGTGTTTAAGTACTTCAAACTAAATATACATACTAATCAAGACTTAATGTCAATTTCATTCACTCTTATCACTAGCACACATACATTGATGATTCATTAGTCAAATGAAATTGTAACTATCCCTTTGTAGCTTTTCACGAAAAGTCATGTTATTCATAAAGATTGGTTGGATTTATTAAACAACACACTATTTTTGTTAATTTTCATTAACATGAACCTAACCTTTTGACGAGAAGGCAAACATTTGTGATGAATGTCCCCCAGTTACTTAACTAGTTCATGTTTTTATTAAAGGACTTGGTTGGAATGTCATTATAGCCTTTTGACTCGGAGGTAAACAATTATGATGAATGTTCCTTAGTTACTTAGCTACATCACATTCTCAACTGGCTACTAGCTCTATTCATAACCTGATTTGTTCAAAAAGGGATAGCGAAATAGTTATTTATTAAATACAAAATCATTTTTTATAATATATTTTCTTGCCTACCTCATTTCTTTAGCTAATCATTATTATGAAAAGATGCTAACGATGCTACTTATTCGATTGACCTAAAATTATAGCTGAATATGTCAAATTCCTGGGGTGAAGGAACTAACATCATATCCTAATTAACATGCATATTTAACCAAAGCAACCTAGGATACTAATTTCACAAGCTAATAAATCTTAGCAACCTAAAAGACTATGTTCAAAGTTAAACCGATTCCGTTAAGTTCTAGCCATTGAAACATTCACACGAGTCACATCATGCAAACCTAAACAAAACTAACTTATAATGTGCAAAATTCACATTCAAAATAAAAACATATAATGCACACAACCAAAAATAAAAATATATAAAGCACTTGGACAATACATTGTCCTCAATATGAGAAGGATACATAACATTCAGGGTGGGAATCAAAAATAAAAATAAGACAAAAACATAAGAATAAAATAAAGATTGAAATGAAAAGATAATCCTTAGAACATAGAACCTGTCATGACAATTGAGGTGGTGATGATATTGGAGTCTGAAAATAAATGCACTTTATGCACATGACTGGTGCCCTATCTTATAATAGCTTCAAAGAAAATAAGATAATTAACAATCTAAACCATTCAAAATCACTCAAAACTTATTTTTAGAATAGACAACAATTTCAATCTAACTAGCAAGCGTGCTAATTTATGGCCACTAGCTTGACCTTGCATCTTTCAAAACTCAGTTGGGATCAATTATGGGTGGCTTCTTTCCACCTATGTTGCCCAATTTTAGCTTCGTAGCTTGTAAATAAGCTACATGTTGGAAGATAATTAGAAGAACCATGTTGATAAAATTAAGATAACTAATTAAGTTCAACAATGTCCTTTTTACTAACAAACTGTCAATAAAATAGGTAATAACAAAACTCCTTGAATCTTCTATTGAATCTAGTAGTTTGTCCTGTAAGAGGGTGATCTATTCTTGTTCTTCCTCAGCCACCCTCGTCTCCTCTTCTTTTTTCGCTCTGTGAATAAAGACTTCTTTATATTCTTTAAGCTCTATGTCCATTGTCACCTTTTCTTCTTCTTCTTGGTCCTTTAAAAATTCAACCACATTAATTTTCTTGAATGAGTCACCCTCATTCTTCTTCTTTTGGTCTTCTACAAGGTGGGATTCAACTTTTTTTTCATTGGTGTTTCTAGCTTTTTTCCCACTCTTAAGTGTGATAACCTTATACTGCTCTCTTGGATGTACTTCAATGTTGCTCAGACAGTTTTCCACACTTCTCTTGCAAAATTCACTGGAAAGCTATCTTATTTGAAGTTCTAGGTTGTGAATAGAATAGGCATAGTCTTCTGTTACTTGCTTAAACTTCTCTTCCAGTCTCTTCTGGGCCTCTTCCATGTTCATGAGCTTATCCACGATCTTGTCTAGTTTAGAATCTCATGAACTGGACTCATCTTGCTAAAATCCTAACAAGTCTTGATGTCCCATGTGAGTCTTTACATTGCTAGATTAACAGAAATCTGGGTAGTTCTACCGTCCTAGATTGTACGTGTTTAAATAAGGATGATGACTTTCCTAACCAAATTGTGCCTCATTGAAGTCCATAAGGTCCTTTGCTCCCTATAATATGTTTCCTCTATCATCGTTCTTTCTATCTCTTTTTGACAGTTAACTTTTATGGATTTCTCATTATTGCCTTATGATGTCCAAATTGATGTGTCTTCTATTTTGCACCTAAACTTCCTTCTCTTATTTCTTTCCTTTTTTCTTTTTTAAATTAGTTTCTCTTGATTGGATACCATAATCATAAGAGATGGTGAAAATTCCTTAAACTAAAAGAATTAAACTAATCCTACTAACTCCCTAAAAAAGGCACCAAAAACTTGTTGAGTAAGTTTTACTTCTTACAAAACCCTTAATATACTGTAAGTGCACGGGTCGTGAATGTAGTATATGAGGTGTCGATGCCTTGAAGAGTTGGTGAATTAATCTAATTCTAAGTTATCTAAGGGCTAAAAGGATTATTAAAAAGAAAATAAAAGCTAAATAGAAAAGTAAATTCGTGAATATGGATTGTTTGAAAATTAAATTGTAAAATCAACAGACAAGGAATCAAATTGAGCACCACCAAATTAACAATGGGAAATCACATAAGAAAAATTACCAAATTATAAGAAGGAGATTTATCTTATCATCAATGCTAACTTAGTTACTTTTTTGTTAATGTGGTGTCAGTTATAGACTATCGAAAGGTGGATTACTCTCTTTTGGGTTATAATCACTAAGCCCTATTTAATAAAAACTAATTAAGTTGAGTTATCGAACATGTAATCTCTCGATTAACAGTCAGCCTATAACCTAATCTGTTCTTAACGTTCTAATAAACAACCCGGTCCTCACACGAGATCTCTCTTCGTATAATTGCCAATTTGATTATTTATATGGTCTATTAGATCATTTAACTCTCATTAACCAACCTAATCATTTTGCTTTCTGTCCACTCTTTTGATTTATTACCGAAGCATGCAATTACAACAAATAATCACAAAACCCAAATTAATCAACACAAAAAAATAGGTTAACATTGAATCAAGTCTAAATCCCTAAAGAAAAGTTAAAAACATCCTTGAATCAAGGTTCATCATCATCAATCCTATCTTATACATCATATGAAAGAAATAAGAGATGGAAAGAAGAAAGTACAACTTAAAGGATTAGAAGTGGAAGCACCCAAGGTAGATCCCCCTTTCTCTCTCTTCTTCTCTTTCTCTCTTCTTCTTCTTCCTTTGCTTTTCCCAAAGTGGCAGAAATGGAGCTCCCCTTTCTATGGTTCTTTATCTTCTCTTTATATCTTTTCAATTTAGGGCAAACATTAGGTCAAACACACCTTGCCCTAAGGGTGTTTTGACGCCGGAGAAGGTCCGTGTCCGTTTAACGGACACACGCTACCTCAACCTTCTCCAAAGATTCTTCCAAGTTTCCAACATTTATTCTATCTTCAAACACACCCATAATCTTTCCAAATTCATCTCTTTTAACATCAACTACTTCATAATAACACAACCATCAATTTGATTACATTAGACCCTAAGTTCCCAACTTCATCTTATACTTCCCAACTTTTCCATTCCTTTCCATAACGTCTCTTAGTTCTAAATACTAAACACTCCAAGCTCAACAATCATTCATTCCAATGGAGGAATACACATGTAAACACCTCAAGTTTGGCTCAAAACATCTATTCCCAAGTCATATCCCCTATTTGATCTAAAACACTTAAAATAAAACACAATCATATACATTTCTTCACAACACTTTCAACACTCAATTTCCTCACTTCATGACAACATTTGGGACTCTTCAAGACAAAATCCAAAATCAACATCTTCATAGGAATTGTAGCCAATTTCCTCTAGTTTCATTTAAACCAAACCTCAACTCATTTGGACAACTATAGAAGCAATTATGGCTATACAATTAGAGCACACTCAAGATCAAGCTATAGCAAATTTCCAGATTTTTCAACCATTCCTTCTTAACATTTAACTCATCTAATCCATCTTCTAACTAGATCATCATCTCCATTCCTTCTCCCATCATTCACTACTCAATTCAAGTCAAGCTATCATTCACAACAATTCATGATCCATCATTTAACACAATAAAAAACAAGGCATATACATATATACTCATCCCATCCCTCCTTTAACACATCATTTAAATCTCTAACTCTCTCTCTATACAATTTCATGAATTTAAATTGAACTTACATACTCAAAACACAAACATGAACATTTATTAGCATCAATTAAGACACAACACAAGTCTTTCACAAATAAAACCCAATCATCACACCCTCATCATGCTAGCTCAAATTTTGCCATATTTATAACACATAACATAAAACTTACTTGATTAAACCACTAAATCTTCAAGTTCTCCAAGAAAATCACCAAGACCTAGTTTGCACCACCACAAACGATCATCATCATCCAAGGGTGGTAGAGGTAGGTTTAAGGCAAGCAAGAAGGAGTAAAGTGACAAGGAACAAGGAAGAGATGAAAGCTAAGCTCAAGTTAAAGGAAATCACAACACATGTACAAGAGGAAGAGAGAGCCACGAAGAAGAAAAGAAGAAGACCCAAAAACAAACTCCAACTAGCTTAAGAGAGGGTGAGTGTCGTGAGTGAGCAAATGAGAGAGCTTAATTAAATGTAACCTTAAGATATTTAGCTTAATACATGGCTATTATAATGCCATGTGTCAAGCTTCCATCAAATCCTTGTTAATTAATCAATTTCAAGCCCAATTTCCCATAAATTCCACTTGTCAAAAATTCCTATAACCATATGTCCATAATTCAATACCATAGACAATAAATTCGACTACTAGTTATCGGTTGGTCTGCCACTCGGCATTTTTCCTAGTCCATGATTTATCCTCGAAAAATTTCTGAAAAATTTCCTAAAATTCTCCAAAATTAGAAATTCAATAATGTCACTCTCCAAATAAGTTTTCAAGATCAATAACTCACAATTCTCAAACCATTCACAAGTATGACCAATTATACCGGGAAAGTCAATGTATGCATGTACAAATAATTTCATGTGCAACAATTCATTTATCACATTAGAAATATGCCACATAATGCATGAACATGTAATTGCATTACTAAACTCGCACTGAACACCCAAATTTACTATTTTACCCTTCCCGCTGGAACCGGGTTGTTACAATTATGGTATGCATGTTCTTTGTGGTGGGCACGCATTTATGGTCTGAAAGTAGTATATGAGAACAATATTTGAAACTATAGTATAACAGTCCTATATTTTTTTTAACAGTCCTATATTAGTGCTTTCTTTCTCCTTTTTGATTTCCAGCTAACAAATGTATGGTCATGCAGAGTTACTCTCTACGTGATGTTAATGGGAGCCTATCCATTTGACGGCCAAGACGATCCTAAGAATTTTAGAAACACAATTCAGGTGACTACACCTAGCCACCATTTTTACTTCTGTTGAAATCGTTAGTTGTTTAAGTCATTTAACGCCTCTTATTCTCGTCGTTCTTCTCATGCAGAGGATAATGGTTGTACAGTACAAAATCCCTGACTATGTTCATATATCTCAAGATAGCAGACACCTACTCTCTCGCATATTTGTTGCAAATCCATCCAGGGTAGGTTTCATTCTGCAACTATCATAATTTGTGTCAGTACATCAGAATTACGGTTAACTTGTTGGAAATATTGATTCAAAGTTAAAATAGAAGATTTTGCTTAAAGATAAGATATTTGTTAAAAGATAAATTTTATCTTTTAAGATAAAGTTGTTATCTAGTTAGGATTTAAACTTTTAAATTTGATTTGTTTTATCTAGATATTAGCTAAGTTTGTTATTTCATTATCTATATATTTAGGTCTTCTTATCAATGTAATGTGAACCTATAAATAAATTGTCTCTTGCATTATCTCTTCCTTATTCTACTTTATTTTTAGTCAGTTTCTCATTCTAAAATCCAACATAACTAGCTAATGAAACGGATCAAGATCTCCTCCATCTCTCTCTTTTTCTGCCCAGTGTCCGGCCCATGCCTGGAGCCGTCCCGGCGCCGCCGCCATGGGGAGGCGCCCGTACCTTCGCTCAAGCTCTGTCTGGATCCCACAAACCCCCTCGCTCCATTCTTCGGCCCCTTGCCGACGTGGACATTGTTTCCAAATCGCGGCTGCTGAAAGGCGAGCCTACGTTCTTCTTGACCCAGGAGGAGCAAGTTCAGTTATCGGCCCCATTCCGGCTTTCTCTCGTGGGCAAATTCACGAAAGGAAACCCTAAATTGGCTTTTTTGCGATCCGCTTTCGATCGGATCAGTTTTACTGGTGCTTTTACTATAGGCTTGATCGATTTCCGACATGTTCTAATTAGCTTTGATCTTGAAGAGGATTATCAAAGATGTTGGTTGCGCACAGTTTGGACTTTTGATACCCACATCATGCGTGTGTTCAAATGGACCCCCGATTTTCACCCCAATCACGAGTCCTCCATCGTCCCTATCTGGGTTTCTTTTGAAGGCCTCCCTATTTATGGTTTCCACGAGCAATATTTGAAGCGAATGACTGCTCAGATTGGTCCTCTGTTGAAAATTGACGCTCCTACTCTGAATCTCTCGCGGCCGTCGGTGGCTCGAGTATGTCTTGAAGTTGATCTCTTGCAGGACTTGCCTACGCGTATTCGCCTGGGTACGGAATCCAAACCTTTTTTCCAATCGGTTCTCTATGAAGACCTCCCAGCTTTCTGTCATCACTGTCACAAAGTTGGACATAACAAGGATCATTGCCGTCAATTGCATCCAGGTAAGTCCGTAGATCCTCCGTCCAACTCGCTGCCTTTCAATTCCGGAGCCCCCCCCGCTGTGAAAACTTGGACACCAAAAGCGCCTATCCCAAGCTCCTCTGGCTTAACAGTCGCCGAGAAGAATGCCACTGCTACCGATATACCCTCCTCTGCTCCGACTACTTCGCCCCCAGTGCACCCGGAAGTTGATGTTCTGGTTGCTTCTCCCTTGCTGGTTTCTGCTCCACCGCCGACTTTTGGTTTGGATTTGCCCATCTCGACGGATTCGCCCTCCGCTGCTCTCCAACTGTCCTCCCGGTTTGTAATTCTCTCCCCACTTCCAGAGGATGCTGGTGGCCCTGTCCGCCCAACATTGTTGCCAGCAACTGTGCCAACCCCCCTCCTGCCCAGCGTGTCTGACTTGCCACCATCTTCGACTGCTTTACCTACTTTGCATTCTACTGAGGCAATCCTACCCTCCTTTTTGCGGCATTCCGCCGACCCAGGGGATTTATTGCCTTACCCGCCTATGGCTGTTCCAGCGCCTCTTGATGAGGAAATTGTTTGTGATCCTCTGCCTGCAGATTTGTTATTGCCGCTACATCATACTGCCTTGCCTATTTCACAATCTGATGTTTTTACTACTGTTGCTTTGCCTGCCTATCGTGATGATTCAACACTGGGTCTGGTCTCTGATCAAATGTTACTTGTTTTGCCCCAGCATGATGATTTACAGCATTCTCGTCGACGCGGTCGGCCTTTGGGCTCTGAAAACAAGATTCCTATTGTGGATGAGGCCTCTCTTCGTCGATCCAGGAGAGCTCTTACTGGTACCGATTCCAATCTTCCTCAATGATTAGTAACCTGACGTGGAACATTCGGGGTGTGACCAACAAGCCAACCCGTCGACGTCTAAAAAATCTGGTTGCTTTGCATAAAGTGACGGCTGTCTTCTTATTAGAACCAATGGGTAATTCATCAGTTTTGTCTGAGGTGTCGAGAGCGCTGCACCTCCCATACACCTTTGTCTCTCTCACGAATAAAATCTGGGCTTTATTTTCAACTGACTATACGGTGGATTACCTGGGTGGCGATGAACAAGTTCTACATTTACGGGTCAAACATCATACGCATCCTGCTCCTTATTTTGTATCTGTTGTTTATGCTAGGTCTACTCGTCGCGACAGACAGGCGTTATCGGCCAATCTGCTTACCTTTCGGCATCTCCATTCTGATACTCCTTGGAAAATTACGGGTGATTTTAATGTTATTCGCCATCTGGGAGAATATCAGGGACAAGCTACTCCCGAATTATCTTCGATTGCTGATTTTAATGAATTCATAATTGATTGTGGTTTAGCGGAGCGTCCTACTCAGGGCTGTGAGTTTACTTGGTTTGGCATTCGATCTAACGGACCGGTGCTGAAGAAATTGGACCGTTGTCTTTTCTCCCCTGCATGGCTTGACCGATTCCCGGTGGCAACTGTTCATAACTTAAGTCGGATTCAATCTGATCATTCTCCTATTTTGCATCATTTTGATTTGGCTGTTGACTCCAAGCCTCGACTCTTTCGCTTCCAGCGAATTTGGCTTCGTCGCTCCAGTTTTTATGATGTAGTTCGGGAAAACTGGGGAGCTCCAGCTGACGGTTTTGGAATGTTGCGTTTCTCTTTAAAGCTCCGGCGTTTGAAGGATGCTCTGAAGATCTGGAATAAGTCTCATTTCGGCGATGTTTTTCAGAATTTACAAGATTCTGAGGACCTGGTTCTGCACTATGAGACGACTTATGAACAATTACCTTCCCCAGCTACTCTCGTTGAGCTCAACAAAGCAAAGGCGAGTTTGATTCTGCGAGAACGTGAACGTGATGATTTTCTGCTTCAAAAGTCGCGAACTCGTTGGTGCAAAGAGGGTGATGCAAATAGTAATTTCTTTCATGCTTCCTTACGTGAAAAAAATTCTTCTCTGGGGATCCACTCCATACGGGCAGCTGACGGTACGTGGCTCGATTCACCTCAAGCCATTTCAGCTGAGGCAATCGATTTCTTCCAAAAGTTACTCTGTCAAGACTCGGCCATGGATGACATTTCGGCAAACCGTTTGCTCGGTTTCATACCTTCACTAGTTGATGAGACAGACAATGCCTCTCTACTGAGGCCGCTTACCTATGATGAAGTAAAAGATGCGGTCATGAGTCTTTCCTCTCATAGCGCACCTGGTATTGATGGTTTTTGTGGTTCTTTTTATCACAATTGTTGGTCTATTATTAAGGATGATCTCTTCAATGCTTGTGTTGAGTATATGTCCGGGATTCCGCCTCCGCGGGCCATAGCAAGTGTCCTCATTATTCTCCTTCCCAAGCAGCCACATGTCACCTCTTTTGCAGACTTCCGGCCAATTAGTTTATGCAATTTTATTGGCAAGATATTCACCAAACTATTGAAGGCACGGGTTAAACCAATTCTGGCAAAGTTGATCTCTCCAGAACAGTCAGGTTTCTTGGCAGGGCGAGATATTGTCGACAATATACTGTTGGCTCAGGACCTCACACGTTTCTTGGACTACCCGGCGAGGGGTGGTAATGTCATTCTCAAACTAGATATGATGAAGGCTTTTGATCGAGTATCTTGGGCCTTTCTGGTCAGAATTCTTCGTCAATTTGGTTTTTGTGAAGCTTTCATACATTTGATTATGGGCAGTTTGCGTGCAAGTTGGTTTTCAATTTTGCTGAATGGAAGCCCTATTGGGTTTTTCCAGGCTTCTCGGGGTGTGAAGCAGGGGGATCCGCTCTCTCCATATTTATTCATTCTTGTCTCTGAAGCTTTATCCAGGGGGATGAATACTTTTGTACAAGCTGGCAGAATTCAACCATATGGTCTTCCACGAGGCGCTCTAGCAGTAAATCACTTAGCCTATGCTGATGATACGATTTTCTTCCTTCGTGGTGACAAACGCTCACTGGAGCAATTTATGTTATTGATGGAGGATTATGAGCTTGCCACTGGTCAGAAGGTTAATAAGTCTAAAAGTTGTTTTATTCGATCTGAAGGATTAGCCTCACCCAGGGTGGAACTCTCTCGCACTATTCTACAAATGGAGCCGGGTTGTTTGCCTCTGCTTTATCTTGGATCTCCTCTTTATCAGGGACGAAAAACAGAACGAATTTTCAGGTTCATGGTCGAGAAAGTGGCGACAAAGATCGGCAACTGGAAACACAAATTATTATCGCCTGGCGGTCGTCTCATCTTGATAAAACATGTCCTCTCTTCTTTACCATTACATATAATATCGGCGATCGTCCCTCCTAAATCTGTGTTGAGCCAAATGGAGCAGATTTTTCAACGATTTTTTTGGGGCAGCACCACTGAAATTTCCAAACGACATTGGCGATCTTGGGAGCGCCTCGCTATGCCGGTGACTGAAAACGGTTTAGGTTTTCGCAAGTTGGACGATGTGGTCAAGGCTTACACGATCAAATTATGGTGGCAGTTTAAAAATGGCATTGGTAATTGGGCCCGTTTTATCTCCTCTTTGTCTATGTCCTGGAAGCTGAAAACTAGCTGGCGGAGGCTTCTTTCTGTTGATAGACTTGTCGCTAATCAAGTCCATCTTTGCATTCGGAATGGCTCCTCAAATTTTTGGACGGATAACTGGTCTGGTTTGGGACCCTTTCGGCATATGGATGATGAGATCCGACTCCCTCTTCCTCTCTTAACGGTTGCTGATTTTATCCAAAATAGGGCTTCCTGTTTCCCTCTCATTACACCTCATCTGACGGATGCCCAACTTCAGGCGTTGAATGCTTTACCTTCTGTTTTAACAGATGCACCAGATCGTGTGTTTTGGAAGCTTACCTCTACGGGTTTGTTTTCACTGGCTACTGCATATGATTTTGTTCGGTTTCGTGCCCCCATTTCTTCTGTGACAAAATTTCTTTGGTCTAACTTGCTGCCTAAGAAAATCTCAATATTTGTTTGGAAATTTTGGAACTCACTTTTACCTCTTCCCGATTTCCTGGTTGGTATTGGTTTTGTCTTGAATCCTTCTATCTGTTGCTTCTGCCGATTTGGTTCTGAGAGTTGTGACCACTCCTTCTATTACTGTCCTGTAGTGTTGGCCATTTGGGATTATTTTGCTTCATTACTTGAAATAATTGTCCCCCGTTTTCATGGTTTGTGGCCGATGGTTTTGTATTGGTGCCGACTGGGAAATTCTTCGTCTCTTCGTCAGACGATCATCTCCATAATGCCTTCAATTATCCTGTGGGAGGTTTGGAAGTCCAGGAACAATTTTGTTTTCGACAACATAAGACCTACTAAGTTGCTTATTATCACTGCTGTCCATCGGCAAATTACTGGGATTTTGCTGGCTCACCGTCCGATACCGAGGGATTTCCATGATCGTCGTTTTGTTGAACGAACTTTCAACTGTCCAATTCAGCCACCGACGAAGCAACACATTCACACGGTCAGTTGGAGACCCCCTGATTCTGATGTTATGGTCTTGAATACGGACGGCTCATCGCTTGGCAATCCAGGGAAGTCAGGTTGGGGTTTTATTGTACGATCCTCGACAGGCCTTTTCTTCTACGCTGAGGCTTTTTATGTGGGAATATCGAACAGCATGAAGATGGAATTGGAGGCTATTATTAACGGTTTGAGGTTTTGCACTGCTTGTGGCTTCACTGGAACACAAA
>JANKOD010000005.1:27911452-27921898 GCA_026284645.1 Erythroxylum acuminatum | reverse complement strand
ATTCTAAGAACATGCTAGATCAAACCCCAAATCATAAGTTTGAGACCCAATCCCAAAGAAATCATAAATCAATTTACATTGCAAATACTTACTTACTGATGCAAATCAATTTCATGAAGTAACCATGAAGACATTCACGTCTTCCTTGAAGAACTCACTTCTGAAATTTTATTAATCAACCAAATCTAGGGTTACAAGGTTATAATAAGGTATAAATACCTTTGACCGAGTCCTAACCCTAATAGGAATGGGTTTGCAAACCCATTGAATGAAAACTAGGCTAATCCTAACAAATCTAGGAGTATCTAACCCATTGAACCTAATATGATCCATGTCTTTTTAAGAATGCGCTAAACATATTAAAACAAATAAATAAGTTCATAAATAAGTACTTGGGCCTAAAATAAAAGAAAATAAATAACAAGACCAAATTATAAAAATGAGCCTAAATGGCTAAGTGCTAGCCTCTTCCAATGTCTCCTTTAATAAAGTCACAAGCTTGGGTATGCCTTGGTGTTCCTCTATGGATCTTTCGGCCTTCTCATGTACTTGACTTGTGATTTAGGCTTGAACAAAAGCTTGCATTGCTTGTTTAAGCCTTAACGCTTGCATTGCTTGTTTAAGCCAAAAAGAATCCATCACTAAACCAAATTAATTTGGCACTAAGGGACTTCAAGAGTAACCTTTATTACTCAAGGTAGATGGCAATGTGTGTTTAGATAATTTTAATGCATATTTTAGGGATTGTGTAAAGGATATTAAAGTAACAAACCTAAGATTTGAGGGACAATTCTATAATTGATATAGTAAACAAGATGGAGATTGGAACATAAGAAAAAAGCTTGATAGAGCCTTAATGAATAAAGCCTAGTTATTGAAATTCATTAAGAGTAAATAAGATAAAGATTGTAACATAAAAGAAAAGCTTAATAGAGCCTTAATGAATGAAGCTTGGTTATTGAAATTCCCTGATATTAAAGCTTACTTCTCTAATCTTGTCTTCTTTGTTGATTGTCTTATAATTGTGTAAAATCTCATTTAAACTTTTTTAAGGAAATCTCCCTTTTTATTCAATAATTTTTTCACAAAAATTGGTGGAATTAAGGAAGTTATTATCAAGGGCCTTGAATTTAAATTCATATCCAGTTAAGCATATATTTGTATAAGGAAATTACATATAGTGAAATGTGAGCTTAAAAAGTTAAATCAAAGGTGGGGAGAAACACTTAGCTTTTAGTTTCTTTGACTACCAAAGCATTAAAGACTATGTAAAGGAAACTTATCCATAATCCTGGTGATCCTCTCTTATAATTGAAGAGAGAAAAAAAAAAGCTTTGAAAAAGCTTTCTCAAGCTTTAGAAATTCACCACTTCATCCTTAAACAAAAATCAAGTGTTTAGATGCTAAAAGAAAGAGACAAAAATACCTCCTTTTTCCACAAAGCTATATCTATTAGAAGGAAAACTAATCAATTCACTTATCTCACTAAGTTAGATAGAAGTATTGCACATTCCTAAAAGTAGTTAAAATAAGAAACATTTGACTATTTCCAAAATACCTTAGGCACTCTAGTTTCTATAAACTCATCTATCCCTCTGAACATTTCTTTCATTTTTGTCTAGATTTCTACTAAGGAAGCTAAAGTTATTATCTAATCTTTCACCCCAAGAGATATGGAAAGGATGGTATTTGAACCTAATCCTAGTAAATCTCCAGGACATGATGATTTTAATGGATTATTTTTCAAAATGCTTGGCCTCACAACAAAGATTTAATTACTAAAATAGTTTTGGAATTCTTTGATAATTGAAAGATATTGATGGAAATTAATAAAAACTTCTTGTTCCTTATCCCAAAGATACCAAATCCATACTCAATTAAGGATTAAATGCCAATCTCTTATTACAATACCATTTATAAAATAATACTTAAGCCTATTATATCAAGATTAGAGATTATGCTGAAACCTCTCATACGTGGTTCTTAAGATGGATTTATATCTATTAAAATTTGTAGGAGATAACATTTTCCTTGCTCGAGAGTCATTAAATGGATATGAAAGGGAAAATTCTAATAAGAATTGTTCTATTAAAGTGTATTTACATAAACTTTTGACTCAATACGTTAGAGCTTTATTATTCGTTTACTTGAGGCTTTTGGTTTCCCTAATATTTTCATAAATTGGACCAACTAGTGCATCCCTACTACCTTATTTAGAGTTATTATTAATGGTGAACCCACTAAATTTTCAAATGAGCGAAAGGACCTAGAAAAGGAGACCACTTACATCTTTGCCTTCATCTTTTGTATGGAATCTTTAACCAAGTTGATTGAGTTTTCAACAAAACAGGATAAGGAGCTTCAAATTCCACTTTAAATATAAGAAATTGTGGATTTTTAGCCTTGTATTTACATATTTCTTCTTATATTCTCCAAGGTAAAAGACAAATCTATTTATTTACCTATCGCTATACTAAACTCCTTTAAGATTCTATTAAGTCTATTAATTAACTACAATAGGACCTATATTATAATAGTTGTTAAAGTAAGAGATAATACCCACTGGTTATCTTCAATTTCAGGTATCCAACTTAAGGATGCCCCCTGCTCTATCTTAGAATTCCAACATCTATAAGGAAGTTAAATTAAAGGGAACGTATCCCTCTCTTAGAGAAAAGACAAAAAGGGATTAATAGTTGGTGCAATCAAGCTTTATCCTTTGCAGGTTAGGTCTAATTGATCAACTCTATACTAAACTCCCTCCACACTTATTGTTTTTCATGTATTTTTCTTATCCAAAGAGTTAATAAAGCCCACTAGGAGGATGATGGGATGTCTTCTTTGGTATGGAGAACTAAACAGAAAATATTTTGCTAAAGTAAAATGGTTTGAGATATGTAAGCCTAGAAAAGTTGGGGGACAGGAAATCATTTCAATTGCATTTTCTAATAAAATGATTCTAGCAAGTAGAATTTGGAGATTTTTTTCAAACAAAAATGCCTCTGTGTAAAATGGATACATACCTATTTTCTCAAAACGAAAAAACTTTGGGAAATTAAAAGTAAAGCCTTTTACATTAGATTTATGAATAAGCTAATCAAAATAAGGGAATCCTTTATTATATGAATTGGTTACATAATTGAAAATTGGGAAAAGGCTTCATATAGTTTGACAATTAGGGTAAGCTAGGATATCTCCATAAGACCAACTTATTCCTTGCTCTAAAAAAATCAATTCCATGAATCTTATAAAGTCAAAAAATTGGTAAATAGGAATATCTAGGCCACTAGATCCCTTTGGTTTGATAACTCTTTTCCAAATTACGCACCCTATCAAGGAATGGACGATTCATTTATTTGGTTGATGCATCCCTTTGGGAATTAAACTAGTGCTTCATGTAGGTCCTCCTTAATTCCTCGAATGCAGAAGATGAAATTGTTTAGAAATTGTTGATTTATGCGCTACAACTAATCTGTTGGTTATAATTTAATGACAAAATAATTTAAAGGCATTCTTTGTTCTGTGCATATTTAGCTCTATATGATAAAGTCCATGAGATAATAATATATTACAAATGAAATCATGATGAGATTATACTTATGAGATTCATATTGCATTTATGTATTATCCGTACTTATTCCTAGTTATTATTTTATTAAGACTGGACATTAATAGAATGTAAAAAGATTAGCATACATATGTTTTTCTTTATGAAGGAAGTAGTTGATCTTATAGGCTAAAATATGGAGATAAATGTGTGGTACTTTTTAGACAACAGGTTTACTAAACTGATCCTATATGAGAGATCCACTTGGAACATTACTTGAATGACTATGAAAATTCTCATTATGATGGTTGTATAATTGATTTTTTGAATTGAGGTCTCCAAAGTTATGTTATATAGGTATTGCTATATTTTGATACTACTTATGACTTGTTTAGCTCAGTCGGTAGTCGTTGGATGTATCTTGAACTATATGGAGGTAGTTGAGTGATCAAAATAGAATTCTTTACGCTAAAGTAATTATGGAGAATGTTCCATTGTTCTCGATTACTGTTGATTTGGAAATCCTTGGCTAAGGTGAAATGATGCCTTGTAAATAGTTTACAAATATCATTAATCGAATTAATAACTAATGATGGAGAACTAATATAATTAGACTCAAAATAGAGTAGACATCAATTCCAAGTTCTATGTTTAATCAAAATATTGTATGATGAAGTGATTGAATTATACAAAAAAATCATGCATGCAAAGTTAGTCAAAACCACTTTAATATTCCTAAATATTTGGGTGGTCAGGATGTATTGTTAGATGCAATCTTGATATACATATATAAATTGTTTAACTAGAGAATCAAAGATAAATTAAACGAGTTTAATTTATCTAATCCTAAATATGATTTATTTCCATTGCCATCATATTTAGGAACCTAATGGGTCTCACGTAAAGAATAGGTTGAAGAGAGCAAAGATATTTTAATCAAGTTTGACTTGATTATAAAGTTTGAGAAACTTTATGATTAAATATGACATATTTAATAAATAAGGGTCAATATGAGATATTGGATATTATTTGGACATAATTGGTATTTAATTAAAATTATTTGTAATTCTAATTAAATTTTAATTAAAATTAGAATTTAATTTTAATTAAATTACTAAAATATCCTAAACCTATTATAAATAGGCTTGAACTCTAATAAAGCTAGCACTTTTTGCTTAACACTCTCTATAAAATTTACAACATTCTCTCAACCTGTGCTATGAACATCATTAGAGGTTGTTGGGTATTTGTGTAGCTATTATCGTTGAGATGAATCGATTTGGAAACGAAGGATACAAAAGAAAATGATAAAGCTTTGGAATAATGCATGAATTAAGATTCAAGCTTTATTATGGTTTATATGTTAATCATTTTATAGAATTAAAGTGATCTTGGTATTGAAGAAATAAAAATATAAAAAATTCAAAATTATTTCACTACATTCGGGATCAGATCCCATCCCGATTTCCTAATAATGGTATCAGAGTCAACTTTAATTCTATAATTTGGTTAAATTGTTTAATTGTTATTGATCTTCAAATTGAAATTGAAATTCAAACCCCCAATTGTGAAGTCAAATTAGATTTGATAAATAATCTGAATAGTCCAAAGTAAAGCCTTTAGAAAGCTAGAAACTTTCTTTTTTTCCTGATTAAATTTGGAAAAATGTTTTCATTTATTAATTGAGAAAAATGAGACTTTTAATAGTTTTTTAAATTAGTTTTCTAATTTATTAAGAAAATGTTTTCCAACAAATTAAGAAATCAATCTCTGAATAAATAATAAAAATGACTTTCTTAATTAAATAAAAAATTATTATTTAATTTTGAAAGTAGTTTTCTTTTAATATTAGAAAATACCTTTCTAATTAAAGAAATAGTAATTTCTAATTAGACTACAAATAGTTTCTAAGTGAATTAGAATGTGCTACGTATATAATTTTCAAAAGGTGTTTTTCTAAATTATAATAGGTAAGAAGCACAATTTATTGAAAGTTGTTTTCAATTAAATTTTGTTAAAGTAATCAAGATAATTGGAAATAGGTTCCAAATAGATTTGAAAATTGTTTTCGAATCACATTAAGTTTCTATTTGGAATAGAAATTTAATTTATTTTGGAATTAATGAGTCTAATTTAATTTTTTCTAAAGAGTTGAAAATATTATTTTATATTATGAAGATCAATAATATAATCAAACAAAGCTTCATATGCATATAATTTGATTATGAGTGCATAAGCTGCATACTTTATTATATATACATGTATTGGATGCATGTTGAATTATATGTTTTTATATGTATGATATTTTTACATGCAATTTTTGGTTTAATAAGAAAAAAATAAATCCCTAGTTAAAATATTAAGTACACGTTTAGAGCATGATTGTTGCCTTCTATTGTTATAAGAATAAACCAAGGTTTTGTTTATTGTCGAGCTTGTTGAACAAATTCAAGGCCGCTTTAACCTAAATATGTTTAATCTTATGACATTGTATTCTACTTAACCAAATTTGTGTTATTTGGATGAGCAAACTCATAATAATATGAATTTAGAGGCGGAGCTAGGAATAACATATAAGATGTGCTTTGGCAAGGGTTATTACTTAACAGATCTAGGAGTCATATAAGTTGTGATTGATAAAGTTATTAGCTACCTAATTTAAGTTTAGTTGGTTTGTTAAGTAAACTAAAGATCAGCTAAATTTGAATGAGATCCTAACCCATTAGAAAGATTAGAGTAATCTTTCAAAATAGTAGTGAGGGGTATAATTTTGAATAAAATAGTGAGAGTAACCAAATATATGATTAAAGTCCTGATCTCATTCAGTAGTCATGACATATAATTAATTACTTGTTTTTCTTACATTTAAATTATGTTCTGAGTGGAATTTACCTTGTTTAGTGTAGTTGATACTAAGTTTGTGAACCAAATTTATTGGCCATAGGTTATATTTGAGAAGGGTTCTAAAACTGAGATAGAAGATTTGTATGTCTTTTATGCAATTTTGCTATAATCCCTATTGAGAATTCAATGACAAAGTTTTAGAGATATGTCACAATTATATAGATGACAAAATGTATTAACATTTTTAGTTGATTAATCTCTCATAAACTTTAATGATAACATATAAGATGTATGTCAATACTATGATAGCAAAATGCAATAGGTTACATAGAGTGAGCTGAAAGGTATAATACTTTGATAAAATTGTTTTATGGAATTTAGTTTTCTAAAAAGATAAACATGGACATTAATTAAAGGCTTGGCTATAGTAGAATGATAATAGTTATCATTGGAAGAAATGATTGCATGACTCTTCTTATCTATATGTGATATGATAGAGATCATATGTATTTCTAAATCATGCTTCTGATTATTTGATACTGAATTTCGATTCAACATTACTATAATGTTTAAGGCATGATAAGAAATGGATTTTTTAGTAAAAGTAGTTGATCCAAGTTTATGAAAATAGTTTATATGTGTTGTATCGAAGGAGACTTATGGTTAACATAAGTGGCAAGAATGAAAAGTTCAATAACCGAGACTATCCTTTTATGTCATATTGGTTAAATCAACATGGTGAGAATCATAAGGTTACATACAAGTATATATGTATATTTTGATTATTAATCATATGAAACTTATGAAAATTGTTAAGTTGATGAATAATCAAATCAATATTTGGTGAAAAGATGATGATGGTGTTGAATTGTTAAATTTATATATATGATGTATTGGATGAAATAACAATTCATTAAAGGATGATACTTATATTTCATTAAATTACTAATTATTTTATGTGATATAATCATATGTATTAAATAAAATAATGATTTAAAATTTTGAAAAGTTCAAATTGTTTAAATCTAAGTAGAAATAAAGCATTGAGAATGCTTAAACACTCTGATGAGATCATTGTGGTAAGTTTTAAATTTAATTTATCTATAGGGAATAAGATTCTCTGGTGAATACCTTTATAACAAAATTCCATAAGAGTATGGATTTATATAAGGAGGAAAATACAATACGAGATATTGTATGATGTAATATTATTTTTGCTATAGCTATGCCTAACACAATGATTTACCTTCAATAGTTCCAACTGAATCAATTAATAAGATTTCATGTTAGATATGGAATGTTAAAACTTTAAAAGAGTCAAAGTTAAATAATTGAAGGATGTGATGCTCATTTAAAGCATGTATTTACAAAGTTTAGAACTAAATTGGATAATAAAAGGTTATGAGATATCCAAAAGTTGAATATAATCTTATTGACCTATTGAAAAAATTATTTGTTTCAATGTATACTTATAGGAAAATGGTCCTCAAGATAAGTAGTGTGGGTAGATAAAATTTGAAAATTTCAAATCTCATGACAATATATCTAATTGGAACTAGTGCTTTGTTGATACATTTGTTGTATAATTGAAAGGCTACGAGATATTGAAATATTCACTTTCATGATAAATTCAAAGACTTTCTTTTAGAGATGATTGTGAATATATCGTATCAATGAGAAGGTTAGTAGGAGTTTAATTGTCTTCTTCAGTGGGAGTATGTTGAGACATATTGCTTACTGAGAACAATAATTCTAAATTTCAATTGTTGAAAATATAATTGTTCAAGACAACTCTCATTGGATATGAAAACTAATATCTTAATTCTAAGAATTAGATCTATAAAGATATAATGGAAGTTGTTTACCTATTTTAAGTCCAAGTATATCGATAATGTACTAAAGATGTTTAGTATTTGAGATATCTTATACTTATGAAGTATTAAGGATATCCATTATTCTATGTATGAGCTGATATTTGAGTTCAAGGTGATAAGGATATTAATTTTAGAAATACATCTTGATTAAGGTATATTTTAGTTAGAACAATATTATTTAGAGATTGGAAAGGTTCTCATGTAGCAATGGATATTAAATAAGCCATAATACAATTTTCATTTAGTGGAAATAATTAATTGGATCAATAAGTTATTTAATGAACTTGATATAGTTATTTGCATTGTTCAAGACAGATTAGTACTGTGAAACATTAGAGCCATTAGGCATATAAAAGGAACTAAGATCTCATAAAAAATCCAAGGATGTATTTAGGAAATTTCTCTTAATTATGATGATAATTGGATGAAAGTTATAACATTTAAATAAGTGCTCGCTATAGAGAATCTTGTAGAATTCTCTTATTAAGTCCCTATCCCAGCAGTAGCATAAACGTCATATAGTGATATGGTATAAGATAATTAAATGATTGGCTAAGTACAAGTACAAGATTATTGGTTTATGCTCTACAACCAATCAGTGGGTTGTAGTTTAATGACAAAATAATTTAAAGACATTCTTTATCTTGTACATATTTAGATGTATCTGATAAAGTCCATGAGATAATAATACATTACAAATGAAACTATGATGAGATTTTAACTATGAGGTTCATATTGCATTTATGTATTATCCCTAAATTGTTCCTAGTCCTTGCTTTATTAAAACTGAATATTAACATAACATAAAAAGATTAGCACACAGTATGTTTTTCCTTATAAAAGAAGTAGTCATTCTTATAGGCTAAAGTATGGAGATACTTAAACAAATGTATGAGTGCTTGCTAGAGAATAAGTTCACTTAACTGACCCCATATAAGAAATCTATTTAGAACATTACTTGTATGTCTATGAAAATTCTCATTTTGATGATTGTATAAGTGATCATTTGACTTGAGATCTCAAAAGTTATCTTACATAGAGATTACTATGTTTTGACACTACTTATGACATATTTTAGTTAAGGATAGCTCAGTCGGTAGTCATTAGATATACATGAACTATATGGAGGTAATTGATTGATCAAGATAAGATTCATCACCCTAAAATAATTAGGGAGAATGTTTTGTTGTTCTCAATTAGTATTGATTCGGAATTCTTGGCCAAAGTGGAACGACACTTTGTTAAATAATACTCTACAAATGTCATTAATTGAATCAATATCTAATAGTAGAGAACCAATATAATTGAACTCAAAATACAGTAGATATTAATTCCATGCTCTATTTCTAATCGAAACATTATATGATGAAATGATTGAATTATATGGAAAAATCATGCACGAAAAAGTTAGTCAAAACCACTTTGATGTTTCTAAATATTTGAATGGTCATGAAGTGTTGCTAGATGCCAATTTTGATCTATGAATATAGATTGTTTAATTAGAGAATTAAAGATAAATTAAAATAATTTAATTTATCTAGACCTAAATATAATTTAGAATTATAATTTATTTCCATTGCCAACATATTTTGGTTCTTAATGGGTCTCACATCAAGAATAAGTTAAAGAAAGCAAAGATATTTTAATCAACTTTGAGAAACTTTATAATTAAATAAGAGATATTTGGTAAATAAGGATCAATATGAGATATTGGATCTTATTTAGAAATAATTAGTATTTAATTATAATTATTTGTAATTCTAATTAAAGTTTAATTGAAATTGCAATTTAATTCAATTAAATTGCTAAATGTCCAAAAACAATTATAAATAGACTTAAGCTCTAATGAAAACTGACACTTCTTGCTTAACCATTTCTATTAGAGTTAATAGAGTTCTCTCAACTTATTCTGGGGATATCATTAGAGGTTGGATATTTATTTATGTAATTGTATATAATAAAATTACATAAATTAGAAATTATATTAAATCGTTCTAATCAATAAAAGATATCCATCATAATTACAAAAAAAAATGTTCATCATACTATAATTCTCTAAAATATAATAATATTATCATTTTCGAGAATTAGGAAAAGAGAAAGTCATATCCACGACCGAAAGCACCGAAAGAGTAAAGGAAAAGAACAAATACAAGCAGATAGGAAATCGCGCACAAACCA
>JANKOD010000005.1:27870410-27881937 GCA_026284645.1 Erythroxylum acuminatum | reverse complement strand
ATGAATAGTACCGTGCGAGTGAATAGTACTATACACTTGAATTACCGTAACTACACAGTTTAATAAAAAATAAATGCAAGAACAATTGTCACCTTTTGAAGTTACTATTCACTAACTTTTACTATGCTCACCCGAACTTTGAACGGATTACGCCAAAAAATTTGACTTAATTTTCTCACCTCGCTTTGATACTACTTGTTGTGAAAATCGACTAGATTAGAGCAAGTTCGTAGCTAAATAGGATTAAGGAATAGTAATGAACATACAGATTTTACGTGAAAACTCCTAAATTAGGGTAAAACCACGGGCAAGGATAAAGAATTTTACTACTGAGAAAAACTAGAGAATTACAAGAAAAAAACTAGACTAAAAAATACAAAGAATTTTTTTTTCTCACTTCTCTTTCTTTTCTTTCTCACCTCACATCTCTCTTCTTCTACTTGTTATTGATTTCTTCATGCTGCTCCTATCATTTTATATGCAGCAGTGTCTTTATCTTTACTAGGCATGGTAGGCATCGAATTTAGTGCCTACTAGCCACAATTGTTGATATGGTCGAGTTACGAGGTTAAGCTTAAGAAAATTTTTGTTTCTTTTTAACAAATTTGTAGTTTTTACTAGTATTCTTGCTAAAATGGTCGATGTAGGTCAGTTATGGGAGTCGATAGACTACCAATATTAACGTTACAGTTTCTAATCGATACGACATATACCGACTAGAACAGTACGAAAGTTGTATAGGGATGACAATTTTCGTCCCACTCGACTCAACCTGACTTGTCCTGTGATTAAAAAAAAGATACAAAATTATATTAATTTCTTTATTTTTTTCAAAAAATGTAAACTAGCCCGGTCACGAGTCGGTCAACCCGTGATCGAACTGAGCCACGAACTACTCAATTAGCCCAACCCAAGTTTGACATATTGCCATCCTTAAAGTTGTCCCTAATCATATTGGATGAGCTAATGGTTATTATCTTGTTTTTTTAATTAAATTTTTTTATTTGCTTCAACCTCATCCAAATAATTCCGCTTAATCAAAATTTAAATATAAAGAAATTTAATTGAATTAAAACTCGTTAAGCAAGTTTTGGATTCCGATGGCATTTGAAATTATGAGAAGGCCAAATTTAAATTAGATCGGATCTCAGGTTTGTGACCAAGCCCGACTCGCTAGTTGTCAATCCTAATTTGAAGTAGGGGGAGTGAAAAATTTCATCCTCTTCTCACCTACCCTGGCCTTCGCAGTTTGCACAGAGCTGTCCATCTCGTTAGTCACTGCTAGATCTGCTCTCCTTTCCTTCCTCTTTAACACCACAGTAGACTATAGTTGTTGTTAGCCACAGTCCTGAGTCCTCTTCTTTCTCTACTGCTTCTTTTCAAGACAACAAATTCTTCTATAGCAGAAAACTCAATTTTTACTAATGGCTGATGTCCTTCTTGTCCGTGTTTAATCTTTTCATTTTCTCTTCCAAATAACCAAAATCATCTTCTTTCTTGGAAACCCTGCTTGTGCCTTTTCCACTTCATTAATTTTGTCTATCTTCAAAGATGGTGACAGAAGAGTTCTTCATGACCCCGTGGTTTGTAATATGTTTTGTTTTGGTTTTTTATTATTTTTTTCTAGTAAAAACTTACTAATGGACAAGGAATTGACACAACGTCATTTTTGTTTCTAAAAAATATGGGTTTCATCTTTCCTTTTAAGTTGTTACATTTACATAACCAATGTGCTACAGATTTTGGTTTGTTAACGAGTATTGCATGTTGTTAAAGGAATTCATAAACACTTACAACTCCGTCATGGTTTTGCAGAGAAGGGGACATCTCAAGCTAAGGAAGCAAATGCCGGAAAGTAACATTAAGGGAATTTGGTTGTGAAAGAGATCTAGAAAAGGTAAAGGTTTTCACATATCATTTATATAGATGCTATTTGTGCCTATGTCTTCTTGTGGCTGCAGCCTCAGTACGTCTTTACTTTCTTTATTTGTCATTTTAGATGTTAAAAAGGGCTATAAAATTCGATCAGTAACATTTTTTTTCTACTCTTGTTGTTCGGAAACTTTGTTTGGATATTCTTTTGGCATCATAGGTATCCATATTTTCCTCGTGTTGACTTTGATTGTTTTGGTTCTGTTTCTGATGCATCATTAAGTTTTTGATTTTTGAGAATCAGTTTCTATAATGACTTCTGTTCGACGGGTGTTTGGGAAAATGGAACATCAAATTGTCGTGTCAATTTTCTGATTGTGTGATCTTAAAATATTGAGAATGCATTATACATAATAAGACACACTTTGAATTTCATGCACACTCAAAACATAAAGTGCGAAAAACAAAAGCAATGAATTGGTAACTAAGCACTGGCATGTTGACATAGAAAGTAATAGTTAAGGCTTGAAATTTGGCATGTTTTTGTTGATGCTTCTTTCTCAAGTTTCACTTATTTAACAATTTGTGTTTGGTGGCTGGAAAAAGTTCACAAATGAAGACTCAGTTGAATCGATGTGGAAGTCAACCGCATTGATCCTTGTTGTGTTATCTTATCAAACCCATTATCAAGATCTTAGAAATTTAGTTTTCATCCATTAATGCTCAAATCATTCAAATTATTGACTTCCATGTCGATTGACTATCTATTAGTCTTCATATGCAAACCTTTTCTTTCAACTAAACACATGTTGTTACATAAGTGAAATTTGAGGAAGAAGCATCAACACAAACATACACAATTTCAGGTCCTATTGCTTTTTGTCTCAACATGCCAATGGCTAGTTCCCAATTCGTTGCTTTGGTTTCTCGCACTTTATGTTTGATTGTCCATGAATTCCTTATTGTGGATGTTTTGATTGCCTACTAAGTTTGATTTAGTTTGGGAAAGCTAGTAGAAGGCAAGTAGTTGGTTGAATTAGGGTCCTTCATGGGTGATCTTAAGTTTAATCCATAAGACTTCGATTTTAATTTCTTATTTGTCAAATTTCGATTGTCAAATGGTCATGTTATTTTATTTGATTAGTACTTAATAGCGATATTCCATTTTGTTGCCTCATAGTTAATATTTGGTTCAGGAATAGCTTCATAGTTGCATGCTTGAGGGTCTGCCTGTTGAGTGAAGTTGGTGATGCGGTTTTAGTTGATTGCTTTTATTGCTTCTCACTCTATTTGAATACCATTGTTTCCCTTAAAATTTTGAGTGTAGTTTCTTATTTGTATTCTGTGGATACATTCTTTTTTTAAGTGGTACATCCTCTGAATGACCTCCTTATGATTGTTCTTGTATGGGAGGCTGTTAAGTTGTGAAGTGTTCTGAAAAAACTTCAGGAAATTTCTATCTTTATGTTTCTGGTGCCTGAGTCAGTTCAAACATTTCAGTTTGTTATTTCAAATTCTCGTTTTTTTGTGTGTGTTTCTAAACATATCTTTTTCAATATAAATAAGGGCCATTGGTGTCTCTTTGACCCTCTTTCTTTCACGTTACCTATTTTTTTTTTTGTGTTAAAATAAAATATATCTATTTAGTGTTACTTTTATCACAAGTTTCTCATAAAGATAGGGTCAATTCAACAAGAAGGTTGTGGGGGACTGTGATAGCATTTTTCAATGTTATACTTGTCATCCTGGTCTTTCTAATGCTTAAATGAAAATTATAATGGGGATTTGAAGATATTTACCATTCTCCAACCCAAGCAAGTCTATTTGCAAGTTTGTGTTTTGTGTTACCTTACTATTGATTGCCTGTCTTGTTTAGTCAGTCTACATATGCTCTCACATATATGGTAGTTCATTGTTGAAATCCTGTCATTTGAATTGTGTGATGCCTTTCCTTCTCTTGAAAAGGCAGTTTCTTTCTATCAAATTTGCCTCTTCGACCAATGAATTCAAGCTTCCTTTGTACTGCTTGCAATGTTCAAATAATGGCATAGTATATTTTCCGATGTACCAAAGGAATTGCATCCCGAGAATATTTGTTCTCATTCTTTGTATTTGATTTTTTCTCCTTCACCTACATGACCTTACAGTTTCCTAATATGAAGCTAGTACTGCTACCTTGAAACTACAACATTTTATCTATCTGGTAATTAAAACTTACTCAGGAAAAGTTTTAGCATTTGAGCACGAACCTGAGAGCTCTTTGGTTTTCATGAGAAATCAATCTGCACCACCTTTTGAAGATAATATATGCTCATTTAGCAGGTCTCATAATGATCTGTGAATATTTATAAAACGTGGGTATAACTGACATGTGTGATATAGTTAAACGATAAAAAAAAGTTTGTGGTGCTTATTGTTGATCAATGAAATTTGTTGTGTTGTTAGCACAATTACTATGTAATGTTCCACGTTCTTGTTCGGCATTTTTGACGCAAGAGTGCATCGTCTTTTCCTTATATTGTTTAACCATAATGCACAACTGTTTTTGTAATTATTATTTTACCCGTATCACTTTTACAGTATTAAGGACATGAAAGAAAGGAATACTAGTACAACACTCAGGCATATCTTAGTGAATTGTGCTTCCCAGGTTTGTTGACAAGCTTCTATCCAGTCATTTATTAACATTTTTCTAAAAATTAGTAAGTTACGAACTTCCTTTAGTGACGTCTATATATAATGGCATAAGGGTTTAGGTAGATATAACCCGATGTTTTGGTGATTGAACAATTGAATATGTGCATCTTTGCCGAAGTAATTCTGAATCTTATTTATGCTCTACAGGCAAAAGAATATGGGAGTTGTGTTGCAGCAAAAGTTCCAGATGTTGAACGTGATATGTGTTTGAAAGAATTTCTTGCTCTAAAACTTTGCATGCAGAATACGGTAATAATTTTAATGAAAAATTGATTCTGTTGGACATAAGGCCCACTATAATTTAAGTGAAGAACAACCTTCTCATTAATCTGCTTCTGCATAAACTGATCTTATGTGCATCCTTTTTCCCCACAGCTTAAAAAAAGAGCTTAAGCATCCTTGTGATTTAATTAGACATATGCTGAAAATCACAATCAACTTATGAAAGCTTGAAGAGAGATTCAAAGCACATATGAGGTTCTTTCCTCCTCAATGCTTAGAAAATACTGTAATATGGCTTTATTGGAGTATTTTGGCAGTTTATTACCTGTGTTTCTTGCAGTTTTCATTACTGAATTGTCCTTTTTCTGTGTTTTGAAGCATGACACCCTTGCATATAATTGACTGCTTCAGTTCCTGTTACTGGTCTTTACCTTGTTTTCAAGTTTAAGAGATGTCCAATAAAGCTTCAACTTCACAGCCTAGCATTGGTTTGAGTTTGTCTGGCACCATGTCACATGCTTATATACAGTACCCACTTATGAGATGCGATCAAGGGGATTATTCTAGGATGACGGGAATAAGTTGCTGATATCTCCAACATCGTATCAGGTTGTACACAATCAAAATTAACATAAGCATAATAGACAGTGTTGAATGACATCCATCCTATCTCATTATCAGTTATACTGATTGTTTTTGAACTAATAGTTTTGTGACCGCTCCTTTTTTCCAGTTTGGATACAGCTTTACTCATGGAAAACTGCTTCATTTTCTCCTCATGAAGCTCCTACAATTGATCCAATAAGTGAAGGGCCCATTTTATTAATGCGTTATTCCTTAGATGCAAAGTTTGGAGCCATCCAACGATCTAGTCAAGAGATACAGTTTTGGCGGTGATAAACAGGGGAACTTTTAATCAGAGCTGCAAGTCAGAGTCAGGGAGCATATTGGGATTCTTTTAGACAGATTGCCCTTTGGGTGATATTGTACTTGTGAAGACCAGGTATAGAAAAATAGAAATCTTTGTGTATGTAACTATGGAAGTATAAGTCTCAGCAGCTGAATTTGAAAGGTTTTATGTGTGATTATTTGCAAATTTTTTGAACCAAGCCTAAACCACTAAGTTCTTTGTAAGATGCACAACTAAGTTGAAAAGGCTTCATGTTATCTCATAGCTTCTGGATTTGGCTAGGCATCTTGTTCTGGTCTCCTCTTATATTTACTTGGAGAAACTGTGAAAAGGCTGAAAATGAACACAAATGTCTTTTCTATTCTATACTTTACAACAGTATACCTTTGTAATGGCTGCA
The DNA here is from genome assembly GCA_026284645.1 of Erythroxylum acuminatum. Lineage (NCBI taxonomy): Eukaryota > Viridiplantae > Streptophyta > Magnoliopsida > Malpighiales > Erythroxylaceae > Erythroxylum > Erythroxylum acuminatum. Next base: position 27,875,836 of record JANKOD010000005.1, on the reverse strand, counting down.
AGCATTTTCTGGTGCAATAGCTTGATAGTCTTTTGTTCCGAGTTGTTGATATCTCATGTGCGTTAATCAAATTAATGATAGTAGCAACAATAACTATGTAACTAACATCTATTATGGCTAAATGGGGGAAGGCTATTTTCACCAAGCAGGTATTAAACTCGAGTGGTTATCTTCATTTGTCATTTTTGTTTTCAAAGAAATGCTTCAAAATTTTGAGATTCCCTATTGGTTCGGTTACTCTCAGAAACATATTTTGCATCTTGTGATGTTCCCCATTATCTGGTTTTAGGATGTCCTCTGTTTTACTTGAGTAGGTGGGGTTTCTTAGTGACATTTGGTGCGATGGAGGAAAAAGATTGGATTTGAATTTTGGTGCTCCTTTTTGTTATGTCAAGTATATCAGAGTTGATTTTTCCGGTCACTAATCGAAGAAAAATCAAACGTTTAAGAAAAGATAATGACTCTGTGTTGGGACCTTCACTTTTATTTGACTGATATTATCTGGACTCTTCATTCTAGTTCATAAGTTACCAAAATCTTATCCTTCCCGCTTCATCAAATTGCAACTTATCTACTGTGGCTTGGACTTACGAAACTGAGTCAAAATCGCTTCAATTGGTAGGGACAAGAAGACTAGACAGTAGTTGGTATGTCTATACACGAGAGTTGTTTAGTACTGCTTGCTTCTGGAATGCAAGGCAAAGTCCTTCACAGGATTTCAGGTAGATTCAGCTTTAACCCTTGTTTACTCTCTAATATTGTTGAAGATTGTTGCAACTATCTGGTTCATCTGTATATTATTCAGTCATTTTGTTTTGTCTACTAGTTTTCTTGCAGTTTATATTGCTGCATCCAAATCATGAAAATGCTTGTTATAGATGAAATTTGAAGAGAGCAGTGACTTGATTCTTGGTTTGATCGAATGGTTCTGTTGATTGTGTTACTTCATGACATAATATCTTTGGGTGCATTTAAGTAGACTATATAAATTTCAATTTTTGTTTCATGTTCACCTCTCGACTGCAGGGATCACTCACTTTCCAAGGTTTGCAAGAGTAATGGCCAAAACAGAAGCTAACAGTAAGCCAGTCCTATCTGCTGATGATGTCTATATTGTGACTGTATAGGTCCTCTTTTTGAGTTTCTTAAATGAACCTTAGGAAGCTTATTGCTGATCATTTCAGCTGTGGGAGGATATACTACTTGCAAATTGATATCGTTGCAATGCTGCTTCACTCTTACAGATTCTGCTGTTATGCTGTTGCAGCGAAGAAAACTGGAAGCTAGTAAGGTGGAAAATTCTCTCTTGATTTTTATTTTCATTTTGTTAAATATTGTGCACTTTGGAGTTGTAACAGGATAAAATTAACTACCCAATCAAGATGTCCTACCTGTTGATATTCTTACTCACCAGGAGAGAAACAACAAAGAAAAAAAGAAAGCATATTTGGCATGTGCAGAAAGCACTTGCTGTAGTTTTCCTCGTCAAAATTTTCAAATGAGTAGCTGGTTTTTTTTTTGCATGCTTTTGCTATTTCAGGATAAACAATTCTGCTTGGGAATGGCACGAACTGCTATCTTGGAACGGAGGCCACTGACAATGGTTTCCAGAGTAATAGAAGTACTGGTTATTTTGTATGCTCATTCGCTTAAAACAGGCACTTACCTCAAGGGAACAAAACCAGAAATGACTTCATCTTGTAGTGAGGAGCATAGTGGTGGCCCAAGAAAAAGAGTAAGCGCATCAACTGGTAGAGTAGATTCACTTGGAAAATCTACTAAACATGAGTCTAATGCTGGGAATAACAATGAATCCCCCATCCGATCTTCAAACACTTCGGGTTCAGAATCTGAGGACAACACCCACTTCGAATCTCTGAAAATAAAATTTTCTCTACTGATGGTTGAAAACGAGAATTTAGTGGGTACTCAAATTTCTACCTGTGAAGTGCAGCCCTCTTCTTTTCAATCTCAGCCCCTTGACGTGAGTAGCAACCCCTTAAAGGCTAATGACAGTGATCAGCAAGATCCACACCTTACTTCCCCAGCGACATCACCTGATGATATGTATAACTTTGTTTTCACTCCAGTTCAGGAGGAGCTGGTTGGAGATTCTTACTTGGTGGCCATCATTGTTGAGTACCTCTGCTGGTATGTAATTCAAAATACGTGATTTTGCAATCCTCCAATCTGATTGCTATTTTTACTGTTTAGTTATATCTCTGACTAGGCTCGGATCATGTTTCAGGTCAATACTATTCAGCCAACGTTGTTTCTTGAAGCAACTTTGGCTTCTAATGATTCACAAGTTCTTGCTGCTGTTCTAAGATTCTTTGGAGATTTTATCCCTGGATTTAGAAACTCTATGGATCACCGGACATACTCCCGCATTTTAAATGAGACGTTCCATCACTGCTACTTAAAATGCCAGTTAAAAGGCATTCTAACTACAGAACGTAAAATAAAGATTGTCTTGGTATAGCAAAACTATGGATGTGTATTTTATAATTTAGTTCCTGTCAGTTTTGCCATTGATACGGTGCACGACTCAGAGATAGAAAGGGATACTTGAGAAGTTTCTGACATTAGTTTGTGGTACAGATTTCCGTTTCATTTCAAGTTAATACTCATCCTACTGATTCTCTTGTTTCTCTCATCCCCTTCCATTTATCATCTACTTTCAAATGCAAAACCAATGTCTTTGCTTATCCAAAATGTTTGGACTTTGTGATACTTTTGCATATTGAGAGTGACAGTGCATGAGGAATCTAAGCTGTTAAAGGGTTTCTACAGGTAAGAGACAGCGAGCGAGCATATATCAGTTCCATTTGTACGTTCTTTTAACTTATATCCAAAATTCGTACAAAAATTGGGCGTCATGTTAAAATTTCACGGTTTTATTACTTACTAAAATTTCATGATTTTATTGCTTTTACAGCTATTTTAGATCGCCGAAATTCTGGGAGGCCCCGATTGAGAGATTAGGAACTTGAAACCATTGTGGGACTTGCAACCTTGGATTTTTGCTTGTGTTTACATCATTTACAATAATAAACAGCCTTATCCGTTTCATATTATAGAATCATTAGGGCTTGAACTCTCTCCTTCCCACGGAAGGTTAGGTTTAATCATTGGCTGTTGGAAATTTCTTTCTTTACGAATTTCTTCCATCAAAATTTGTTGCATGATATATTTTTTATTAACATATATTAGAATCTTCAAAGGAAGGAACAAGCTTGCAATTGGTTAGCTGCTAAGCTAATTATTGCATTTTCAGTTCAGCTGCTTAGTGTAGTATGATTCTAAACACGTGGTCGATAAAATAACAAGGCACCTAGACCAAATGCAAGTAAAATAAGACGGATGTTTGACCGATATTTTTTGAACAGATAATCTTCAAAAATCCTTAACAAGATATTTTTATATTGTGAGAAAAGTCACTGATTCTCCATTAATCCATAAGCAGAAGCAACAAAAGCATGAAGAACATAAGAAGTTAGTGTCTGAGAGTTATCGAAGAAGAGGAGCAGAAGATTTTTGAAAGTTCCTTCAGCTGAAGCAGAACATAAGTGACTAATGCATCAAGACAACCCACGTGAGCAAAAGTTAGCAAGCTAAAGTAGTGTCGTTTTACATAAGCCAATTAATTCAACACACTGTTGTATCATACATCACTCAAGCACAAGATGTAAACAAAACACAGCGTCATTTGTTTAATACGCAGGCAGGTCAAAGACAAAAACACAGAGGATCACTTATGCCTGGTCACGTGAGGAGCAGCTGGAGAAAGTTACAAGTTCTATGCATAAGACAAGTTTAAAAGGGACTGATCACATGCGTAAGAAAAGAAAAAAAACGCAGCCATCATCAGTTAAAGACGCACAGCTTTAGGAGACTTCTTAAGTGAACCATGTGATGAGCACATGTCCACCTAGCATGATTCCTCTTCTCCAGCAAATATAAAAGGGAAAACACAAGTTTAAGACACATATCAGCACATACAAAAATTGTATTCTTCAATTTCAGTATTCATCTTTGAGAGTGAAATCAAGAGTGAAAAGAAAAGGGTTTTGAGAGTGTGCTAGAATACTTACAGTGAGTATTGGGAGAGTTTTGTGACTCTTGCAAGTGATTCAAAAATCACTCAAACTCTGTAAAGCCTGCTTTCATTTCTTTCTTCCTCATTAGTGAAAAACTTACCACCAAAGGTGGGAACCTTAGATGTAGATAGTTCTTGACTATCGAACCAAGTAAAATACTGGTCTCTTTACTTTTTTGCATTTTCATTCCTGCAAATTGACAAATCTTTATCAGTTCTTTGTTGCAAAAATAAGCAGTAAAGCAGTAAATAACCCAACAAATTTGAAATTGAACCTTCTTTACTCTATAAACTTCCGTTATTGACTTTTGGAGAATTTCTTATGTATTCTTCATGTGATTTTATTAGCTATTTTCTCAAACATCTCTATTCAGACTTTAATAGATGATAAAGGTTGGTAGAAAGAAATGTGTCAAGATTGAGTTATTGATGTGAGATAAGTCCAGAAAAAGGGTTGTTCTAGTTATAATCTAGATTTTCAAAGCTTCTTTTTCTACTCAAGTCATCTTGAAGCTTTGCATAATCTTTGTCGTCTATATTTCATTATTCTTATAAATCGAGAATGACTTTCATCCTAGATGTCCAATTCTCAAAATTTTGTTTTGGGGAATTGTGGATTTTAGAAGAATATAAAGGCTCTTTTATGTCATAGTTTGTTTTAATACTATTTTGTTGGAAAAAAAATAGACTAACAAATATTTACATACTCATATAAATAATTAAAAAGAGTATTTTACAATAAAAATTTTATTCTTGTCTCTTACATAAAATGAAATCTCTAAATTTTCATATTCCTACGTTTGAAATATCGATCTCGAAGTGAATTTGAAGATGAAACTGACAGAACTATTCGAAAATAATGAAAGCAATAAACAAGTTATACATTTTAAAAAAATTAATGTGAATTATGGGTTATATTACAATTGTAGATTATCGTTTTTGATGTGACGTTAATTATAATAATTCGTGATAACGAATTCCACTATAGGCGTGAAATTGTCACAATATATGATTACAGATCATAGTTTAAAATCTTGATTATAACTCTGAAGGATTAGACGAGGATGATGTAAATGTTGATTAAAAAATTATAAAGTGGAACAGCATGATGAAGGCAAAACGTGTTTAAAAAATGACTTGAGTGACTTTTTTTTTTTTTTGGGCTCTGAGAGATGTCTAGGGTTGTAATTATGAGAAGGCACTTTTAAGCCATCCACACCCAGATTAATCCCGCTCTAATCAGATAGGTTCTTTGTGGGAGACAAAGCTAAAGGACGGTATACATAAGAGCAGTTCAAACTCGCGACTTTATTTAAACAAGAATAGC
>JANKOD010000005.1:27820875-27831123 GCA_026284645.1 Erythroxylum acuminatum | reverse complement strand
CGGGTTGTTATTAGACCCATATCCACATCCATATCCACATCCATTTTTTAACATCCATTTAAAATCCATTTAAAACCCATTTTTTAACATCCATATCTATTTTTTAAGGTCGGGTAGTACGGATATGGATCGGGTTGAAAACCTATTGCCATCCCTAGTCTTTGATAATGACAAATAGCCCAACAAAGGAAGAAAAAATTGCAAAGAAGTAGAATAATGAAGCACATTTATTACAAGATAGTAACAAAGGTTCTAAGTATCTACTGGGAGTGAAAACAACTACCGAAACATAACAATACATTATAATGGGAAGCAGAAGTGCTACGCGAGGGGCCATTGAACAGCTGGAAAGGCCCCGGCCTAGATTGTCAACAAAAGATGCAAAGAAAAGCGAATCAGTTTTGAGTAACGGTTATGAATTGGTAATAGTAACTAGCTTTACAGCAGGGATGGTGACCATCAGGGCTATGGGGCCCCTTTCTTATGATGGGCCTAGGCAGGTGCCTTGCCTGCCCCTGCTCAAGCCGGCACTGCTTGTCTGAACTCTGAACCTATACAATAGTACTCTTGAAGGCGAGCGTAAAATCATTTGTCAACCCATCGCGTAACAATGTAGGAAGGTCGAATATAATTGTGCTGGTGTTGTCTGTGGCATGTTGTTGATGAGAGCTGTACTTCTTTCTTGGGTATAACTTGTGAAGCCTGTAATAGCATGTTCGAATCTATAATTACAGGCTTGGAAGTGAGATAGATAGAGAACTCGGCTTTTTGTGCCTCTGGTCTATAGATTTCTTGAATAGCTTTGCAGAATGGGACCATGCCAGAGGTTTCATGGCATGGTTCTTGAATATTTGATTATCTCAATCAATATTATGCGAATTACGTAAAATTCTTGTCCTTTTACTTGTCACAAGGAAAGTATTCTTAAGTGATTCATCCAAAACGAAAACTACCGTCTTTTATTGTTTAGATTGTAATAACAAAAGATCCACCTCTAACTCAAAATCATAAAGGAAGCATTTTCAGTTTAAGCCTAGACTAAACGAAAGGAATTTCATCAAAGATGTGTACCATGATTTTGGGAATGCAGGTAGTGAACAAGTTTAATTTGTAAAGCTAAAGAGATTAGTTTTTATAGTAATCATAATTTATATTAATTATATTATATTTATATATTATATTTTTTTATAAATTAAGAAAAATTGGATTCTAAACAAGAAATTAGACAGTTATTTTCACCTTATCTGATTGAACAGATAAAGAAAATTAAGATTTTGTGCACTACATTATCAAAACTTTCTTCACCGTAAGATGATGATGAGTTAATTCTTGAAGTGGGTATTAAAAAAGATAGATTATGATGCTTCTAACATTAAGATAAATGAGTCTCTTTGTAGGTATACTTCTGGAACTTTTACCGATATACTTCCGAAACTTTTACTGATATTCAACAACGATATCGTATAAACGAAAAGGAATTATTGGCGTAATAAAAAGTTGTCAAAATTTTATTAATTTAATTATCTAAAAGGTTTTTATTAAGATCTGATTATACTCAAGTTAAAACTTTTATTTAGATTAATTTTCCTTCTAAACCTAAATGTAAAAGATATATAAAATGACAGACTTTAATAACAGAATATACTTTTGATATTGAAATTATCAAATCTAATAATAACGTTCTTACATATTTTTTGACGAGAGATGGTCAACCTTAGAGAAGAGGTATTTACGTTATTGGAACAAATGTCTTAAAACATCGATACCTACCAAGCACAAATTAAAGAGTTATTAGATATTACTAATTTTAACTCGATATCAAAAGAAGTTGTTGAGTTACTTCTTTCATTTTGCCATATATGACAAGCCAAGATAAATCACTACAATTATTCTCAATAGAAGCTTTATAGCCCAATCAATAAGGCTAAGATAGTTGAAGATACATCATTTATAGACTCTTCTTTTATGATAAAAGAGTCTATTAGTCAACAAATTCAACCAAAAGAAGTTACTCCTAATAGTATCTTGCTACAGCTTGATACTAAGAGCAAATCAAGGATTCAAAAAAATGTCATGATCGACATCCCAAAAGGTCATCCTACTGATCAAGAGCATTATGAGGTAACGAGAGATTTATACTCTCTAAAAAATAATGATACTTGCTACATTGATTTTTTCGGGATATATCCTATACTAAACTTTTTACAAGGAGCTCATACTCAAATTATTTGAGATTTGTATGATTTGGAAATGATAAATTTTATATACTTGACTAACTTAGAATTTCCTAAGATATCATTACTGCCTAGATGGATCAAATACGGGGTTAAGGATTATTATCTAAATAATCCTAAAATAACTCCTAAAGATACCTTATTATTGAAGATATTATCTGTTGGTCTAGATTCTTGTGAAGAGGAACGATATGATGTTTATCATTATATTACTTTGGAAAAGGCAAAACATTTTCTCATTACGGTGGATACTAAATTACAAAAGGAGTTTTCTAAATATAGTGAAAATGATATTCATTATAGAAGAGGTATTAGGATGAGGACTGTCATTTCTAGCATCGAGGCAGCATTCAAGAAGGGATTTGAAACATATGCCCAAAAAAAAAAAACAGTTTTTTCTCGCTAATCATAGCCCTAGCTAAAAGGACACCATTATCCGCTAAAAACTTTGTGAGAATGAGGATAAGCGGTATTAAAAGAGGAAAGATAAGATCTAGTCCTAAAAGTACAAAAAAGATTCTACCATCTCTAAAAGCATACAGAAAATATCTGTCCTTCTTGTACAAATGGATGGAAGACAACTAAAGGAAAAGATAAAGCTAAACCATCTGGGTCTGTACATATATTGATTCTAACTCTTTAAAAAATAAAAAAATAAGATGGAAATCTCTCTAGCCACTAAGATAAAAGAGGATCCCAGACAAGGAGATAAGAAGGAAATCTCTCTAGCCATTAAGAAGAAAGAAAATCTTAGATAAAGATAGAGTTACTTTTTAGAAAAAGTTGATAAAGATGTAATTTGTGTTAACCTTTAGAATCTGGACTTCAAATCCACCTTTATAAATAAGCTCTTTAGGGTAGTAGATGGGGCATAAAATCTATATGTATTTTGCCTTTGCATCATCTTCCACTATAAAATAAAATCTCTCCTTTCTGTAGATAAAGTTTATAATTTCCAAATTAAAAACTATACTCTTCTCCTATCAACTTTAGTATACGTCTTAAGGTAGGAAACGAATTAAGGCTATATTGGACTTTCTTGAAAGAAGTGTTAAGAGTAGTTACCTTACTTTAAGGTTGGAACTAAAATGCTCGGTATAAGACTCGACAAAAACCCAATAAAGCTAAAATCAAAACATTAAAGATATAGGTATGAAATCAACCTTTTAATTTGGAATTGTAATTTATTCAGTTTTTTTTATCATTTCTTCAACATGCTTGATTTAATTTTGAAATTTTCTATATAAAAAAGAATGTTATTTCCATAATATTTAATCTTTTTTGAATTTCTGTTAAATCATTTTCTATTTTTAATCCTTCAGGTTTCAATTTTAAATATTTATCTTTCACCATGTAATGATAAGCTTTATAATGTTTAGTCATTTCTAAATGAGTTTTTACCTGCAATTTTTCACACATTTAATATATGCTATTTTATTCGTCCATCATTGCTTAAACAACTTTTATAGCTTTTTTATGACAATTGGTAAATAATATATAATTATATCTAGTTATATCATGATGTAATTCAATATGGATTTTTTGTACATGAATATCAAGCTTATTTATTTCAGAAAGTAAATGATCACAATAAAGACACTCTTTCATGGTTAAAAGCATAAGTTTTAACATTTCTAATATCCTCTATCCAGATGTAATCTATAATGCTCAGAAAAGCTAAGATGTAACATTTTATCTTCCTTTGTGTGATGATAGTTTTCTAGCTTATATTCTCTAATTGTTGTTTTAAAATCTAATAAAGTAGTTAGAGATGTCAATGGGACAGCCCAGGCATAAGTTGCTCATAGCCCAACTTGGCCCGACTCACGAGCTAGATGGCTCATGCAGGTAAGCCAACCTAGCCCATATATATATATAATGTCAAAACCAACATTTTTGACAAAACAACGTTGTTTTTGACGAAACGATGTCTTTTTTGAAGTTACCACTTTTGGCCCATGGCCCAATCAACCCAAACTAAAATTGACATCCCTAAAAGTAGTTAATGAAATACAATTAGAAATTTTCAACTGCGAATACACCTTCTTTAGCTCTTATATGCGATTATTGTTTCTATGTTATCACTATTAGTTATTAGGTTAATGTTGCGGTCTAAACAGAACAATATAAATTAAATTATATCTAGACCAATTAGAGGCAAGTGCACCCCGTCGACAAGTAATATAAAACGGTAAGAACCGGATATCGTACCAAAGAAAATTTCAATATGTAAGACAATTAAATTAAACGATGAAAAATTATTCGGACGATCAAGAATTGATTGATTTGAAAATAAAATAAAATAAAGTAAGAAAATCAAGGAAATATGATAAATGCAAGGTATGAATTAAAACGACTAGATTTAATCAAGTGATAGAAATCGTTTAAGGTATTAAATTTCAACTGGATTGGACACTAAAAATTGTAATGGTGAATTAATCTACGAATTACTTTACTTAAGCAAGTTGAACCCAATGTTCATGGGAATTCCCTTTTTTCTAAATCTGAGTCACCCACTTAGTTCACAGATAATTCGAAATAAAAGGCGTTTAATACAAGAAGCCTAAAACTAAGTTCGTTAATCCTAGGTATCCTCACACAAGATCCTAAGGTTGGTTTAGATTTTACTCTCAAGTATGTCGCTTGATTAATTTTCTAACAAATTAAATCCTATTGGTTGTGGCATTCAATCATCTAAGGTCTTAATCTAGGTGATCAAGATAAATTAGGATTAAATATGCATTCAATCAAGAAAAAATCAATACCACAAAAATTATCCTAATCCAATATCAATCTTAACCTTAACCAAAAAGAAAAAGTTACTCACACATATTCATCAATGTAACATAAATCATGGTCATAATATATGTTTGTATAAATTAAATCCACACAACTAAAATAAATAAGGAATTAAAAAACAAATTTAAAACATCCCTTTCCCAATAGCTGTGTTTTCTCACGCCACTAGCTTCAACAAGTTTAATCTCCACCAGCTGCTTCAAATCTCATTCACCCACGCTGCTTTAACATGGATTCTTCAACGTGTTTTTCCCCAAGCCACGCATAATCCTTATGCTTCAATAGCTGTCTTCATCCTCTCCTCTCTCCACCTAATGCTTTGTTGTTCACCTCTTGCCACAACTGCTCGCATCATCTTGCAACCAGCTGCTTCAACGTGGTCACGCCACTAGCTGCTTCAACGTGGTCACGCCACCAGCTGCTGTAAAGTGTTTTAATCTATGCCCAATGTTGTGTGAGTGGAGAGTGTTTTGGGTGGGCTTGTGCGTAAGTGATTGTTCTCTGCAATAGCTAAGGTATATTCTCCACCACCAGCTGTCTTCACACATGCAACTGCTTAGTTTTTATCTCCTAGCCAAAACATTATTCCCTAGCCACCAGCCTCTAACGTTGTAAGTGGAGAGTTCATTAATTGTGGTGTAACATGAATGCTATGAATTAATGGAGTCTCTCTTTCCTTGCCACCCTTTCTTTCACGCACAGCAGCTGGCTTTTTTCTTCTTTTCACCTCCACGCAGCTACTTCCTTGTCTCCTCTTTTTACCAACTCACGCCAATTACGCAGAACCCCAATGTTTTTCTTTTATATTTTTCCAACCCATGCAGCACACATACATACCATGCAGCCTCCGTTGCTTTCTTTATGTTTTTATCTTGATGTGACATTTTATTTTCCTAGTTCTTGGTTCACCAACGCCGCACTCTCTTTGTCTCCTTCTATTTTTGTTGTCCTCTTCCCAGACCCACGCAGCACACACCTTCACGCATGCCTTCCGCCACCAACTACATTCAAAGAAAAACGCGTAAGCCACCAAATCTCACCCTGTTGTCTCATTCTTCTTCTCTTTGATGTGACAAATTAAATGCTTAGTTTTTGGTCCATCGTTACTGTGCAGTGCGCACTCCAAAACCTTGCAAAACTCATGCATGCCTCTCCTTGTTGCCCTCCACATTGTCATTTCCTTCTTGGATGATGCTTGCGTTTTAAACTGCTATGTTGCTTTTTCTTCTTCTTGCGTTGGACTGTTGTCTTATTCTTTTTAAAGTCTAATTTCTTTCAAGTACCCCTTGCTTTCTTTAAAAGCTTTTCTTGATTTATGGTATGAGACGTTCCAAATCTAATATGTACCTAAAATTAAAAAAACTTTTAATTAGTGCAATTTAAATATTAAATGGACAAGAGTCTAGCAAATTATATATCTAAAATCAATATAAAATGTCCATTAACACCTAGATTCTCTCTATATAAATAGGAAGTTTATAGAAAGAAAAGAGAGGTCGGCAGAGCAAGAATAGAAAATAGGAGAGTAGTCGGCATAAGCAAAAACAAAAGAGAGAAAAGATAAAAAGCATGTGCAACCATTTCTAAGCAGAACAAGGAGAGATGAGGTAGAAAGCCAAAGCGTGAGCAAGGTCAGTAGAATAAAAATAGACAGCGATTACATTGGGCAGAAGATTCACCGCCATTCTTCTTCGTCCGAGAGTTCTTCATTCTATTTGTTGAACTTATTTCATCTGGTTGTTGAACTTATTTCATCTATTTATTGCTTTTATTTCTCTATTTACCATTAAACATGAGATCGAAGTTAATGAATATGACGAACAAATTTTATTCCATTATGGGTTGATTGTTTATTTTCGAGAATTAATGGAACTAATTTAATTGATTATGCATGATTAAGTTATTGTTTTATTGTCTTGTTATTTTCTATGATCTCTGAATTTATTCGATGTAATATTTTGACTAGCTTTTGCATTATTTTGATATTAAACGAATAATTGAGAGAAAAAGTCTAATATTAGAACAAAAAATTATAGTCTTAAGTTATGAATTAGAAATATATTAACTTAAATGGGTAATTATCAGTTGGGTTTAAATAATTGATTTCAATAATAAACTTGACAAATACGAAAGTTAGATATAGTTTAATATTTGATTTGATTTTAGAACCTAATTGCTAATTTTAACAAGACAATTATTCAATTAATTTGCCTTAGTCAAGGATAGGAGATTAAATTAGTGAAATTAATTTCTCAAGAGCTCGCTACATTTATTAATCAACTGTTCTTTGCTTCCAATTAAATTAGTTTACTTTTATGTTTATTTTGTTTTAATCTCTTTAAATCTTTAATTTGAGTGGGCCAATTTCATCTCCTTAAAAGACGGACTTGGATATTCGATTACAATTAACTCATATACTTGCGAGTGGGATAACCTAGGTTTTTTAAACTTATTTTGGCACAACACACATCCTCCTGCAAATTCCCATGAATAAATGTTGTTTTGACAACCATCTGCCAAATTTCATAATCATGATATGCAACTATAGTCAATAAGATCCTTATGCATTTTAGTATAGCTACTAGTGAAAAGGTTTCGCCAAAATCAACTATTTGTTTTTGTTTGTAACCTTTAGCCACTAACCTTGCTTTGTATGTATGCACATTACCATCTAGGTCAGTTTTTCTCTTAAACCCACTTGCATCCAATAGGTATAATACCATCAGACGCATCCACTAAAGTTCATACTTGGTTAGTGTACATAGATTCCATTTTAGATCTCATGACTTCATGTCATTCTAAAGAATCAATGTCAGACATTGCTTCTTTAAAAGTAGTAAGCTCCTCATGTATGAGCGATACATTATCCTTCTCATGCTCAATATGTAGATCGAATCTAGTGGGGGGATGACGTATCTTACTAGTGTGTCACAGACTATGCATCTCTTGAACCCTCAGTTGTAAATCATATGTATCAACTTGAGATTCTTGTTCCATCTCGATGCGAATTTGTGGCTCTTGAACTTCTCTAAGTTCTACCTCACTCCCGCTACTTTTTTTTAGAATAAATTCTCTTTCTATGAATGTGGCATGTCTTGAGACAAACATCTTTTACCTAAAAGGATGGTAAAATTAGTATTTGATACTCTCTTTTAGGTACCCTATAAATTTGCATTTATCTGATTTAGCTTGAAGCTTATCAGATATCACATGCTTCACATAAGCATCACATCTCCAAATCTTTAAATGTGACAATATTGGTCTTCTGCTAGTCTATATCTCATATGGTGTCTTGTTAATCGATTTGAACGAAACTCTATTTAGAAGGTAAGTAACAATTTCAATGGCATATCCCTAAAAGGATATAGGAAAGATTGTATGACTCGTCATGGAATGTACCATATCTAATATAGTATGATTTCTCCTTTCAGATACTTCATTATGCCGTGGAGTTGTAGGAGGAGTCCATTGTGAGAGAATCCTATTCTCTTTTAAGTAACTAAGAAACTCATGGTCTAAGTATTCACCACCTCGATCTGATCTAAGTGCCTTAATAATTTTATCAGTTTGTTTTTCAACCTTAAGTCTAAATTCTTTGAACTTTTCAAATGATTCAGACTTTTATTTCATCAAGTACACATAGCCATATCTAGAATGATAATCTGTGAACGTAATGAAATATGAGAATCCACCTCAAGCACTTGTGGAAATAGACCCACATACATCTGAATGTATTAGCTCTAGTAATTCACTATCACATTCTCCCTTTCCATTAAAGGGTAGTTTGGTCATCTTTCCTAACAAACAAGATTTACAAGTTTCATATGATTCATAATTAAAATGATCCAAATATCCTTCTTTATGTAACTTTGTGATTCGAGTTTTATTAATATAACCTAACCTTCAATTCCATAAATAAGATGAATTTTGGTCACTTAACTTTCTTTTCTTGCTATTTATATTAAGAACTGGCCTTTCAAGATCTATCTCATACAAACCTTTTTTTTTGTAAGAAAAGAGGTGAGCAAAGCTCACAAAATCAAAAAGCTACCTAACATAAGAGACCCCAATTAAAATAATGATCAATCCATCCACCAACACTAGTGGGAACTTGCTCCAAAACATGAAAACCAGGAGCAAAATCATAAGCAAGGAGGGAAAGGGAGTCAGCAGCAAAGTTCCCTTCTCCGTAAATGTGAGTGATTTCCACATTGTTGAAATGCTTCAGTAAGTCTTGAATTCTGTCAACAAGAGACAAACAATCTGAATTTGCTTGGGCACCACCGGTCAACATCTTGACAACAATCTCATTATCACTTTCTACAAGAACATCTAAATAAGATAGATTATGAGTGAATTGAATACCATAATAAAGAGCCCACAACTCAGCACGAAGAATAGAACAATGACCCATCTTAAAAACAAATCCATATTTCCAGTGACCATTATGATCACGAATCAAACCTCCACCTGCAGCAATCCCCGTGGAAGCAATCAAAGAAGCATCAATGTTGAGCTTTATAAAAGGGGAATGCGGACATTTCCAAAAAATTAACCTTAAAACCGAAGGACTATTATTCTCCGAGGGCAGCTTGCTGAAGGTATCTTGAATCAATTTAGCTTCAAAAATTGTGCTCTGCAAGATATTAAAAATGGGAGAAAAACCATAATTAAACACTCTGTCATTCCTTCATTTATAAAGATTCCAGCAACCTAAGCCGAAAATAGTAGGCCAATTAAGATCCTCATAAGAGAGATGAGAGCTTTTCAGATTCAATAATAACCAATCTTCTATATTAACACTCCAGAAAGAGCTTAAATTATTAAAATTACTAAAAAGATTCTAAAACTAAATAGCAATATGACAATCATGGAGAATGTGTAATAGGGATTCAGGCTCCTCGTTGGAAAGATCACAAACCCCAGTGTCACTTAAGTGTCTTTGTTTTCTTTCACCATTATTTAAGACTCCATTGTTGAGGGCTAGCCAAGGCCATGTCACTTCCAAATCAGATTTCAAGGGAAATTATGAGAAGAGATGAAATTCCTAGAAAGAAAATCATACGCAGGCCTCAAAGTAAAAACTTCTGAAGAAGACACACCCTAAAAAAGAGAATCCTTACCATAAGTGTAACACTCCACTCCCACGTGACCCGAACCCGATATCATTGGTGATATCCGAGTCCGTGCCCCGCGAGGGTGGCGTACTACATCA
>JANKOD010000005.1:27761650-27779164 GCA_026284645.1 Erythroxylum acuminatum | reverse complement strand
TCAGTGAATGCAATGAAACCTATCAGTCCGACTCAATATGACCATAATACCCTTGCTACCAGTAACGGGATGTTACAAAATGCACATATTTATAGTTGTTGGGATAGTGGTCGAACATTTTGATAAACTAGTCGACCAGTGTATTAACCGATTTTACTATAAACCTTAATGCAAAAGTTTTAACAACTTTAGGCTATATTACCTAACGACTAACCTATATTAGTCAACTAATATACTCAAAATCATGATTTCAACATCTTCAACTACTGAAATTTAATTTTCTTAATGTAGATTGGACTTAAAACACTTCTCAAAATGTTCCCAAAAGAATATTTTAAGGATTAAGAGAGTTTTATATGAAGTCAACTTTAATTCCTCTTGGTGATTAAAAGACTTTGTGAAATGAGTTAAAATGATGATGTATTTTTGTATTGTGAGCCTCTAAAGTATTAAAATAATAAAGTAGGAAGTATAACAAACATTTCACATTCATTTATAACATTGTTGTTCATTGTTCTTCCTTTGTCTTGATTTTGTTCTTCACTTGAATAAGTTTAACTCTAACTTTTCGAGTGTCCTTACGAAATGTATCTAGATTTGTGTCTGAAAACTATTGATTTCATATTTCTTTTATAAAAAAAACTGATTATTAGTACTTATATTTTGGTATAATAAAAAATAGAGAATAACTTCCCCTAGTTCAATATATACAAAAAATACTATGACCTTCCAGAAAAAGTACCACAATTACATACAAAAAGTGCCAATAATCTATACAAAAATTATCATAATTTTATACAAAAAATCCCATAACTCTATAAAAAATATCACCTCTTTATACAAAAATACCATAACTCTTTACAAAAAAATACCATTAGTTTATATAAAAAGTACCATAACACCATACCAAAAAAAAAGAATTTATAGTATATAGTAACAATATTTTTTGCATAACATGGTGATATTTTTTGTATAGAGTACATGATTTTTTTGTATAGATTTGAAATATGTTTTATATACAATGGTGATTTTTTTTATATATATAGTTGTGGTATTATCAATATGAACTGGTGATATTTTTTATAGAATAATATTTTTTCATAACATATGGTATTTTTTCAGTATAGATATGTGGTATTTTTCATGTTGAATAATGGTCATTTTTGTATAGACACCTGGTATTTTTCTTATAAGGTGATAATATTTCTTGTATAGATATGTGGTATTTATAACATAAACTAGTAGTATTTACAATATAAATTATTGATATTTTTTATAGAGTGGAGATATTTTTGTATAAAGTTGTGATATTTTTAAATAGAGGAGTAGTATTCTTTGTATAAAGTTGTGATATTTTATGTATAAAGTTATGATATTTATAAACTAGTGGTACTTTTTGTATAGAGTAATAGTATTTTTATAAAATGTTATGATGTTTTTTATATAAACAAGTGATATATTTTATATAAGGCAGTGATATTTTTTGTACAGAAATATGATCTTCATAATATAAATTGTTGTTATTACAATATAGAATCATGATTTTTTTTATCAAGTAGTGGTATTTTCTTAGAGCTGTGGTCTCTTTTTGCATAGCATTGTTATCTTTTTATAGAGTTATGGTATTCTTTGTATAAAATTGTGTTATTTTTTATACATAGTGATAATACTTTTTTTGCATAAAGTAATGAATTTTTTTGTATGTATTTATGATATTTTTCCACATAGTCATCATATCTACAATTTATAGTAATGGATGTGTGTGTGTGTGTGTGTGTGTGTGTGTGTGTAAGCTTTAACAATTTATGGACTGGTTGTAGCTTTAGCACTTTTATTTGCAAATCCTTTTTTTAATTCTATTAAAAAATACATATTTTTTATTGCCTTGGATTTACTACTTTCTTGTTTCGAATTATATCAAGATTTATATATATATATGAAACAAGTGATAGTGATACATTATAATTTATGTTTCTTTAAGTAGTTTCATTTTCATAATTGTAAGTTTGAACCTTTTTTTTTGAAAACTAAATTGAATTAACTAATTGCTAAAATATAACAAGGAACATGTAACAAAAAAGGCTTGATGTACAATTAGCCTTGATTTTTACTAACAGGAATAGCCTGGTTCTAAAGGAGATAATTCCTTTGCCTTACATTGAATACAAGTTAATTAAACTAATACGTAACGTTTGGTAAGTTTATAGTCTCCATAATGCTTTCTACTCCCTTATGCAAAAATGTTGTAGATTTAATGCTAAAGGGTGTTCACTGACCACATGTGTAATTCCAACAATTAACCTCTATATGTTTTCTTCTTTTCCCCCCAAACATCTTCTAATTTCTCTCAATCCAAATTGCTAAATGTGAAGCCTATTGTGATCTTGTAGATGATCCATTGCATGTCCTTTTACGTGGCATTCTGTCAACACCGATGGAGGGTCTCAGTCCACTGTTATAGCCCTATTCCATTGTGACACATTCCCATTATGTAGCTCTAAGGGCATTCGAAGAAAAGGTGGTTCACGAATTTAGGTTCCTCTCTATAAAGTACACAATCCTCACGTATGTTTATGAACTTCTTTATTATATCCCTAATGTTGAGTTTCCCTCTAATTAGGAGCCACATGCATGTTACATCTCCGGGATTGGCCTGCTTAAACAAAACCAATTTGGATTAAGGAATATTTGGAGAGTGATTGGAGTTTAATTTTTAGCATGTTTTATTATTGAAGAATCTTGATGTGTGACCCCTCCAAATCTTTTTGTCTTATAAGCGTGGAACCAGCTAAATTAGTAGCTCCATTTGTCAAGTGATGTTTGCAATCAAGTCTTGATGTAACGTAAAGACTTCTTTTACATTTTTCTTTTCAATTGTTTCATTTATTAGGGGTTTGAGTGTTTGAACCTCTATTAATGGTCTCAGAGGGGACCAATTATCATACGAAAATGAGGTAGAGGATCCATCCCCCACCCACCTTACTTCCAAAATCCATTATATATGATTGTTTTAGTATTAGGATATACTTAAAGGTCCACGAGGCTCTAGGCTTTGGCTTCCATTTCCATATATTGCCTTTGTGTGCATAATGTGAATTGACCTATCTCACCTATAGAGTGTTAGAGTTTGTTAAGAGCCTCCAGAATCTTTTGAGCATCTAAATCTGATTAATGGACCTAATTAGAATTATTCCAATACCACCCTTCCTCCTAGGTTTGCAAACCTCAACCCATTTAACCTTTACCAATGAGTTATTGCTTCTACATCCCATAGGAACCTATGAAGTATTCTATTGATTTCCTTATTCAGATTTTTTAAGAAACCATAGATGGAAGGTCTAGTAAGCATACAGGTTGCTAAGTACTACATTCACTAGTTGGATTCTCCACGTCATAGAAAGTATCTTGCTTTTCTATCCTGCTAGGCAGTTCTAAATTATTTCTAATAATGATTTAAAATATGAGCAAGATGGTCTTCTTGAGGTAATTAAAATGCCTAGGTATATGATTAGGGGCTTGGACCATCTTAGACTAGTCAAACTGGATAGGGAATTTACTTGTGTTTCAACTCATCCAGATATTAGCAACAAACTCTTGGTTTTATTTATGGCAAGTTTATATATTTCCTTAAAGGAGTTCAACACTTCCATAAGTATATAAATTAAGTTCTTGTTAGCATTATAGAAGAGCATTAGGGCAACTACAAAGGATCAGAAAACTATTTGTAGTACCTTACACTGTCAGTGAAACTTAAAGTTACCATTCCTTATAGCATCCTTAACAATCCTTATTAGAACCTCGATAGCTAAAGTAAATAGGTAGGGGGATAGAGGACCCCCCCTACCTATGTCCTTTAGTTCCTTTAATAATATTTATAAGTTTACCATTAATTAATATGTAATATGAGGTAGGGGTTATGCATTGGCTTATCCAATGGATAGAGGAATCTAGAATTCCAAAAGCTTTTAGGGTTTTAAGTAGGAAACTCCAATTTAATGTGGCAAAAACCTTCTGAAAATCCACCTTAATTGTATAATTCCTGCTTAAATTTATCTTTTAAAGCCTTTTAGGAGTTCCTGTACCAATAAGATGTTATCTTCTGTTAACCTACCCTTGATAAAGGCACTTTCTGAGACATCCATAACATGTTCAACCACCAAATTGAGTCTATAGGTGGGGATTTTTACAATAATCTTATATAGAACATTACAATATGAGATAGACAGATAATCTTGTATGGTGTTAAGGGTACTTGCCTTTGGGATTAAAGTAATGTGTGTTTTATTTATCTCCTTTAATAAGGATGTATTCTTGAAAATTCTATGATTGCCTCAGTTACCATGTATTTAGTTTTCTCCCAAGTTTTTTAGAAGAAATATGCATTGTAGCTATTAGGGCCTGGTGCTTTGTGTGGATACAAGGAGAAGAGTGTATTCTCCACCGTATCAACTTCTGTAGGTTTAATTAGACTCTCAACCAGCTTCAATGAAATTTGTTTTCTGATGATGTTAACCACCTACTTGAAGTTAGAATTAGCTTTTGAAGATGAGCCAATTGTTTTAGAGAAGTAATTGTAAGCCTTCAAGTGTAGTTCCTCCTTTAGAGTGAGTATCATGCCATTTTCTGTCTTTAAGGAAGTGATTTTTTTTATATTGTTCCTTTCTAGGATAGCTTTGCGGAAAAATTTTGTATTCTTGTCTCCATCTTTTATATATCTCTATTTGACGAGGGAGTTGTGCATTTCCAAAGTCTTGGTCTAATAATCCAAGGCCTTTATTTCAACTTGTCTTAATTTCTTATCCTAAAGGGTTTTATCCAGCTCCATTTGGATTGCTTGCAACATTTTTTTAGCTTCTATAATGACATTTTAAGTGCTAAGTCCAATAGCATTTTTTAAATGTTTCAGCTTTTCTTTGATTGGTTGAAATCTTCTTATACATGAGAGCATTTTGATTCTAAAAATGTTTATTCTTATCCCTTTATCAATGACAAATTCAAACCCTTAAATAGTTATTGAATCTGAAGCGATATCTTCTAATTTGCAAATTCTTTATATTTTGGACTAATATTAGAGTGTGATCTAATAAGAGATGGTTATGGAAAATAACCTTTCTTTTTCAGAATCTCTGGAGCTATAGATCATTATCCAAAACCTGTCCAGTTTATTCCTAATCAACCACTTTTTTCTGCTTATTTATCTATGTGAATGTCTATGCACATTTCCTTAACTCCTCTTAATGGTTCCTTAGGTAGGCAGTATCTCTCTCAACTTCACTGTCATTTAACATGCATTTGAAGTCCCCAACAATCATCCAAGCATCATTCATATTGTCTCCTAATTTGTTTAGAGAATTTCACAAGGGGTCTCTTTGAAAATTATGATTGAAGGCATAAATAAATGTGACTTGATAATTGATGTCTCATTTTTCATTCAGACTTTAGTGTGAACTAGCTGTTCCTGCATCGACAAAGACTATACCTATAATTCCTTTATATCATGAGGCACTATAATTCTACCATTGTAATGACAATCCAAGTTAGTAAGGACATTCTAACCTCTCCTTAGGAACGCAGGTTTCCTTCCTTCAATATCCTTTATTTTTGTTTCTAAGTGTCTTAACAAAATAGGCTTGGCTTCCTTGATATAGTCTGCTATCATTTGTTGTTTATTAGGACTATTGAGCTCTCTAGTATTCCAACATAAAATAGTCATTAAGGAGAGGATGTTGAGGCTTTTTTTTCTTCTTTTTAGCACTTTTTAGTAACCCTATAGACATGTTCCTCCTCTTTTTGTTTAGTATTCATAGTTTCCTTAGTTGTAATTGTTTTCCTATGACCTAAGGATGGGAAGACATGTAGTTGGGAGCCCAATGAGCTTGTTTCCTTAATGGTATTCTTCTTCTTATCATCCTTAGTGAGGGGATAGTTTTCCTATATCTTCACCTCCTCTCTGCCCATATTACTAGTTCCTTCAATCTCCATTAGGTTAGTTCCTTCCTTTACATTTGATTTGTCCAATCCACCATCAGCCTATATGTCCTTTAGGGTGTTGGTATCCAAATACCCATCCTCTCTTGTTTTTAGGCCAGTAGCCTCGTCCTTCTCAAGTTTCCTACCAGTAAGATTCGATAGTTGTTTAGGCTCAGGTACTTTAGGTTTCTATTCTAGTTGTAAAATGCTAGCATCTGATCCTTAAATGGAAAACCCTCCTCATTTAGTCTTAGGAAGGGGATTATTTATGGTAGTTCTTTAGCAGAATCCACTAGGATGCAAATACTTGCATAACTAACCCTCTTCAGAGTTGTTGTGGGTTCATCTATGTATAAAGGGTTCCCTATATAGCTCCTTAGATGACTAAGAGTTTAAGACTCATGGTCCAATATTCTAATAGAATATTATGAATATTACCTCAAACACGTATCTTTTTCTACTTGAGATCTTTTAATTTCTGCCCTAGTTTTTAGGACAATAAATAAGAAAATATTGTGATCATTTAACAATACCACCGTAATCCCAAGTTTTTCCATTGTTTTGCAGCCCAAGAATTCAGAGCTTGAAAGTATGGTCATAAAAGTTTTTTTTTTCCCCAAATTGGATTAATTCGTTACATTTCTTGCTACTTAAAGAGAATTACACAATCTAATGGTTGATGGTAGTCATGCATCTGAGAATTCACAGTGACCTTAGCCACAAGCTCACTTGCTTCCCGTAATTGCAATTCTAAATATAAATTTGTAACAACTTTATAATAACTAATGAGTTTCTAGAAAGTCAATATTTGAATTCTTTCTTGCTCATTCTAAAATTTAAAAACAACTAATACTTGAATTTTTTGAAATTAGGTCTGTCACAAGTTATTAGAATTGACAGTATCAAATTTTAATTCTAAGAATACCGAAGGTAACTTGTACATAAGTCATGAGTATTAAACCCAAAGTCGGTGGGCAAAAGAAAACGCAAAGTGGGTACATTATAGCAAAATCTACATTTCAGAATAAATTGAATAATGGAATAAAGGCAACTTATAGAACTTCACAAGTACATGAGATAACTATTGATCACACTGGTTGAATCTTTCATAGCTTCATTCAGAATATTGGTCCAAACAACCGAAGAAGTTATTTTTCTCAACCAACGCGCCCAGTACTAGTAGCTGCAGCATGTACTTATTTTTCTTAACCAACCACCCAGTACTCGTAGCTGCAGCGTGTACCTTGGCACAGCTTCTGGGTTGAATCATAAAGAACAAGAAACCATGTGCCAGTTGTAAGAAAAATCCTGAACAAAAAAAAGCAAGCTCTTCATGCTCGGAATTAAGCAAGATGTCCTAATGTTTTTCACAAAAATGAACTGATCTAGGTCCTATTCTCTT
The DNA here is from genome assembly GCA_026284645.1 of Erythroxylum acuminatum. Lineage (NCBI taxonomy): Eukaryota > Viridiplantae > Streptophyta > Magnoliopsida > Malpighiales > Erythroxylaceae > Erythroxylum > Erythroxylum acuminatum. Next base: position 27,771,792 of record JANKOD010000005.1, on the reverse strand, counting down.
GGGGGTATGATACATCCATGAGAAATCTTATACAGTGATACTTTTGCCCAAACTTGATCCAATTTCCAACTATCTAATAAGTTAAACTAGGAAACAACCTCTCCAGCACTTCATGATCATTTGATACTAGAAACTTCACATCAATCAACTCAGTGCCCTTTGAAACCCTCAAAAGCTATCAATAACAAATTATCGCAGAAAAAGAATGATTACAAGTCTAGAAAAGAATCATGAGAAATTTCATTCCGAGAAACCTGAAATATAAAGCACTATGGAAAAGAAGAAATTCTAAAACCAAAGCATATCACTTATCATTCAGCCAGGACGGAACTATGGTACAGATGTACAAGCTTAGGATATACAGCTTGTAACAATTAGAAGGAAGCCGACACATAACAATCGAGTTGTTGTCTTGAAAAGGTTTACCACCATTTTACCACCCTCACTTACTGATACAAAAATACCTCAAGTATGCAAACTTCCACTCCAGTCATCAGAAAAGTGCAAACACCATCTGATAAAAAAAAAAAAAAAAGTCAGATCCCCAACAAAAGGCAATATCAGGAATGGAATAAAGCAAACAGGAGCCGAGAATGTTCAAGTACCTAAAAATCAAGCCTCCAAACACAAAAAGGTTGGTTTGAATGTCAGCAAGGTACAGTAGGACTTTTCAGTCACTCCACAACAAACTTGTCAAATTGAAGTATTTTTCTGTGCCTTGAATACAAATTAGTTTGAACTTAGACAGATTAGAGGCTTTTCTATATAACAGAATGCAACTGAGTATAGAATTCAGTGAAGTCAAGCCGAAAGAGGAGGAACTTCAAGTCCACATGTTGCTGCAGAGGCAACTGAGACAAGAAACCTTCAAACAAATTTGTATACTCCTTTGCTGTTGCATCCAGTTCCTGCCCCATGTTTCGAAGAAATTCCCCAGCACGTTGTGTTAAGGCCTTCCTGCCATCACTAATCCAAGATCCAGGATCTGAAGAATTATCTATCGTCTGCCTCCGTGATTTGTTTTTGTCTAGAGTAGGTAAAGAGGATGCCTTGGTTCTGCACAAAGTGAAGTACAGACATTCTTCAACAGGAATATTGAAGAAAGAAAAATAAACAAAACTAGAATTAGCTCATCTGTTATATGCTGACACTACAGAAAATCTTCACCTGGCTTGTAACTCATGAATGCCTTCATACAATCGATCTACCTGACTTCTGAATCGTAATATGAGGTCAAACAATACAAAGAGTGACTTGTACAGTGGTTGAGACCGCTCACCAAGAAGAGATTTTTCCACAATAGAATGGAGGTACTTTTCATGTGCTGCAAGTAGGTCATCCAGATCCCTTGCTATGTCCATCTCATTTGAAAAATCAGACCATGAAACCTCCAAAACTTCGAACATGATATAGTATTGTAAGTTTGTAACAAAGTGATTCATCTCATCCCAGAGAACCTGGCATCGTCTCAGAGTTGAGAGTAAATGTAACTTTACAGCTCCTTGCAACTTAGTGAAAGAATGTGAAGTAATACAATTTGGCTTCATAGTCTTCCAGGCACCAATAAGTGCATGCTCTACACGTCTCAGCTTCCACAGAAAATTAAATATTCTTAAATACCTTGCCATAACAGACTCTGTAAACACAGTATCCAATGGAACTCTAGCATCATATTGCAGTGAGAAAACATCCCAACCCCTATCTCCGATGCCATGCGACATCATTTTGACCTTCAACCTATCTAATATGTCAGGATCATCATACTGGGCATTAGATGATCGAATTGCAGTTTCCAGCAATCCAGCTAGTTTAAATGAGCTAATAGTATTAGCAGGCTCAAAAAGTTCTGGACCAACGATGTCCATTAGGTATTGAACAAAGTCACCTTGCCCCAGTAGCAAATAACGCTTGATTGCAAGACAATGTTCTTTAAATTTGAACTTTGTGTACATGACATCCAGCAAATACTTATCAATTCTCTTTGCTGCTTCAGCAACCAGATTTTCAAGTGCATCTGATTCACCATATCCAAGGCTTCCTCTTCTTGTTGTTGTCCCTGCGGCAGCAGCAGCCTCTGTTGCAGCATCAGCCCAGCCACGGTCATCGCAACAAACCCTAAGGAAATTTATTGACTTACCGGTCCTTAAAATTCTCTGAGCGAGGGTCTGTGAAATAAATGAAGGGAGCATACCAGAATGGAGCCTGTAACCTTCCCTCCAGAGTGATTCTGCTTTCACTGGCTGACCAACAACAAAGAACTCAGCAAAAATGTCTTCTAGCTCCCCCTCCAAAACCCAACTTCTAACCATTTCAAAAAGTGGAGAACATACTCTCTGGAGTAAACTCCTCATGAATTGGCGTACAAGTGGATCACCATGCTGAGCGTGCAAATGTATAGACCCAGCCATAGCCCCACCTCTTAAAACTCTGCACTTATCCACCAACACCGCCATTAACCTCATTTTAACCATCGGTTCTGCAAACCAAACTGACAATCTCCTAAGTGACAAATAATTCCCTGAACTAGCAGTCTCCGAAACTAACGGAATTGGATTCATTGCCTGTGCTTCAAGCACAGCCAGCAACTTGTAATAGTCCGTAAGTTCATCTTGCAAGGCAGCACTAAAAGCCTGCCCTACAGTTCCTACATCTTCAGCCGGAAACCGGTCCATACTTCCGCAAATGTAATCTTTAACTTTCCTATACAGCCAACCCAACTCACACAACTTCCTAACCATAAGTCTAGTGCCTCGAGGAACCTTAACTGCATCAGGCAAAACGTACCCATCAACATCTGCATCGAATTTTACATACCTCCCATCAATCCCTTGGCAAGCATAAAGCACATCTCTCACCAAAACCTCCTCAGAGACCTCATTTTCCTCTCTAACCAAATTCACAAACTCTTTAAACGCAATCTCACGCAAATTCTCTGGATCCGTAGCGACCAACAAAACCCCATTATTCCAACCTGTGTCATCTTTCTTAGGAACCCGCGTGTCGTCGCTCAATTCAGAGTCTTGTAATCCCAAATTAGGCAACAAAAACGTAGAACCAGGAGCACTTTCCGCAGACTTCCGATCCTCAGATATGATTTTGAGCAAATAAAGAACTGCCCATTTGTTATTGATGCTACCAGGCCCCGTCTTGGAAGCGAACTTGTTGTAAAGATCAGCAAAGGTAAGGGCTTGAGAGGACTTACCCTGAGTAGCGAGACGGCGCTTGACGGCTTCGGCAATGGCGGCGGCATCAATCGAAACGGAAGGGGTTAATCTACTCTGCAAGATGCGAATTGCGTAGCGAAGAGAAGAACTGAAATCAGGAGAGTTAGGGTTTTGGGAATTAGGGTTTTGGGAGAGCAAGCGATGAACTAACTCTTTGACTAGATCTAAAATCTTACGTTGATCTTCTTCTTCCATTTTGCCTAATTTTTGTTTGTACAGAGAAAAAAGGGTTTAGCAGTGGCAGTTGGCGTGGAAGTGGGACTGAAGTGAAGAAGTGAGAGACCGACTACCTGTCGTTTGGTGAATTATTATATGGGCGGGGAAACGTGAATAATAATTTTGAAATAACGGGGACCTGATAACATGTAGCCAATGGAATTTGGGAAAGTTCTGATCTTCAAACGTACTGTACACCATGGAAACCAGCTTTCTAATTGCCGGCTGAGTTTTTTTTTTTTTTTTGGGGAAAGATTTACCAATTTCAATTTTAATATTAATATAATACAATATTAAATAATATCTTAAATCATTATATTATAATAATAATAATAATAAATAGATTTATATTTCTAATTATATCTCTTCCTCTTTAATAATTGGATTACTACTTTTTTATTTGAATTCTTTATAAAATTAAATCACATTTGTATTTCTATCAATCTTCATTAAAATAGTTAAAGGCCTTTAAAATAGTAATGAGAAATAATACGAAATTTATGTAAAAACGACATATTTATTATTCTAATCATTATATTAAATTTTATCATTAAAATTAAAACTTAACCCAAATGTCAAAATGGGTGCACAATGCACACTTCGTATGTTTTTCAAAGAGGTTGTATTTCATTGTTATAAAAAAATATCAAATCTTCCAACATTATTTAAATAGTCAAAAAATGTGTTTTGAAGTAAAGTATTTGTATCGACTTTTTTTATTATATCTAAATAAATAAGTAATATATGAGGTTATTTTAATAATATATTCTACTTTTATTGTTAAAATAAGTTTAAAATTATTCTTAATTCATTTAAAATAAAAAGTATTTTCTTCTTAATTGTTTTCCAAACTATTACCTAGCCTTCTAAATATATAATAAAGAGATCATAAAATTATTTAAAAGTATAATTATTTTTGAAAAGTAAAAATCAGGTAAGTTTATCACCAATTTTTCATCATACAATTATAAGTAACATATTAAATTTTAATATTTCAAATGATTTCTTTTTTATGCAAATATATTAAAAATAATTTAATTATATTCACAATTTGATGCATAAATGGTTTGATTAGTAATTTAATATTAAAAATTTTTCAAGAATGGAACACTTTCAATATCATATGCAATACAATTAATATTAGCACTCTGTAAGAAAAAAAATGATATCATAACAGATATAATACATAAAGAATTAACCAAATTAGCCAATATTAACATGATCTTTCAAGAGTGGCAATATTTGAACTTTCAATTTTTTAGAAAAATCATTCACTATTAACTCTAAATTTAATGGTACTGACGTGGTAGACCATATCGATAGACTTATTAGACCTATTAATATTATGTCAAAATAAATTTTAAAATTTTTTAAAATAATAATTATCTTGTTCTTTGACATTTTCTGGACTTTTAGACAGACAAAAACATTATGCAATTTTGTAAAAAAAAATTAAAGGTGGAATATTTTCAAGAGTTTGATTAAATGTCCCCTCTTAGGTTTTACATTATAACTTCCTTTCATGTTTTGGAAACATATTTGGCTATAAATGAATAAACCAGCATGACTACAAGCAAATAATAAAGTAACAAATGTGATATGTCTAGCATAATTCCTTCATTTATCATTTGCTTAAAAGCATTAATAGCTTTGCCCACTACTAAACACATAAGCAGTATAAACAACAGTTATGGAAGTCTATGAAACCAGATTTTTGTTTGGCATGTTATTGTACTTGTTTAGTTTTACGCTATCATGGCATTAAAAAGTTCTAAAGCCTTATTATAACAATTATGTAAAGGTTAAGCATCAATTATCAAAGTCCAAGAAATGACGTCTCTAAAAGAATTTTCATTAAACACTTGATAGGCTAACCCTAAACAAGTATGCACACCGTGAAAATGAATAAACCCATTATAAACCGATAAAGAAGAAGCAAAACCTATATGAAAAGCTCATAGTGATGGTAAGTGATGTTATTTGGCTTAAGTTAAATATGAGAAATTTGTAAGGGGCTTTAACAACTCATAGCAACATGATTTAGGTATAGGACTTCAACAAGGGTGGTTTGATTACTCTTGGTCTCTTCACAACCTTATGTCTACTTCTTCAATTGTAGATGGTAACATTAATGTAATTATTCATCAGTAGTTAGTACAATCTGCAACTGCATTGATTACCTCGAGAAGTTGGCGAAAAGAGATTAGAGAAGAAAGGATTGTTATATTACTTTAGTTTTTAATTTTTAATATTTAAGCTGACATGGCAATAATGATGATATTCATTAGAAAAAAAATCAACATAAAATATATATAGTTCAATAAGATTTGCGATGCACTCTCGTGCCATCTAAAGTGGTAGATGAAAATATGCTCAATTTTAGGGTTTTGAACAATTCGTGAGGCATCTTATCATCTGATTCATTTTTTGTTTTTCCTACTATTTTGTGAGCTATTTCTAACCTTTTTTTAGGTGTCATATAATGGTTTTGGTGTTGTTAAGGGAAAGGAGATTTATCAACTAAAATTCTTGCACATGGAGAGGTTTGACATCAAGCCACCTACACTAATGATCAGGGAACCACCTATACTTGAACTTAAAACTCTTCCTTCTAATTTAAATTATGTTTTTCTTAATGGTGAATCTAACTTATTTATTATTATTTCCTCCTCCTTGAAAAATTATTTGGAGGAGAAATTGATTCATGTACTTAAGTACCACAAGTGTACATTTGGATGGAACATTAAGATAGAAAGGGATTAGTCCCTTTATATGCATGTATAATATAATTTGGAGAATGATTTTAGTCCAAAGTTATAACCTCAAAGGATATATCAATCCATTAATGCAAGAAGTGGTCAAGATAGAGGTGATCAAGCTTCTTGATGCAAATAATGCAACTCTCAAGTACTTGCTAGTGAAAAAGTAGGCTAAACCAAGGCTAATTAGATATGTGCTTCTAATTTAGGAGTTTGACTTGGTCATTAGAGATAAGAAGGGATCAGAGAAAGTTATGAAAAATCATTTAAGTCATTTAGATCAGACTATGAAGGATTTAGGGAATTAAATCTTTATAACCTTGCCTATAAATACTACCATTAGATTTCCTTGCCAGGGACTTTGGAGGGTTGAGACAACCTCCTTTATCACCAAGCTTTCAGTTATAGGGTTACTATACATCAAAAAGGGATTTAGAGCTAAGAGGAGACCCATAACTTTTCTAGTGCTTTCTTCCTTTATTTTATATTAAGATTGCCTTATTTTAGTTTTATTTTCATTATGTATAGTAGTTAAAATCATATTTAGGGTAAGAAAAATGTAGGTTGGGATGAATATTTTCATTATTTGTTAGTTAAATTTATTCTCTTTGTTCTTAATTGTTATGTTTGTGGCTACTATCGTAGATTTAATCTTAGATATTGTATAAAGGAAAAGAAGTTGAATTAGGATCTGCGTACTATGATTAGGTTAAATTACACATCAAAAGGCAGTAATTACATAATTAGATATACCTATATGCCTTGAGAGAGGGTATAGATATATTAGGTTAATTGTTATTTCAACCATTAAAAAGAATCATGCATAATAATTATAATTCCATATAAGTGAACCCTAAAGTCCTAGCATTTCTTTTTCTTATTTTCTCTGCAGAGGTATATTATTGCTTTTGTTAGTTTAGCAATATAATTATTTTCCTAAATGTTATTTATTTTGGTGTCACTATTTAGCTAGGATTAATAGACATAGAAATATAATTCCTATGAGATCCATATGCTGGATTAATTCAATTTTACAGACTTACGACAATTGACTTTATCATTTGCAAATTTAGTAGGTCAAGTTTTTGGCTTGTTGTCAAAAAAAATCTTCAATTATATATATTTTTATTTTCCTCCATTTATATATAATTTAGCTCTCGTTATGTTGTATCTTTTGGATTGGCATTACAATCAAGAATTTTTGGATCTAGCATTGTAAATTACTAATCCTTTGAACTATATAAAGATGATAATGAACTATGATAAGGGTTATAAGAGGTATGTTATCGTTATGGCATGAATGGGCTTCCTTCCTCTATTGCACTAGAAATTGAACATGAGACAAGTGTTTTTAAGGATTTAGGCTACTTAAGGAATAAACTATCCATCCTCGTACCTATTTAAAATGAGTTGTAGAACATTAAAAGAAGACAATATGTCAAAGGGAAAGAGGGTTAAAGAAAATGGTTTGAAATAATATTAAAAAAGAAAACAAAAGGAGATTATGGTTAAACAATTCAAAGAAATAGGTTAACAAACAATAAATATAAATGTATTAGAAAATAGTTAAATAATATAAACTATTAATGATAAAATTGTAGAAACCATCCATCCACCAAAATAGGTGATAATGATAAGGTTACAATGTTCAAAGCATTTTTATCAAAAGAAAAGCATAAGGTTATACATTTTAAAATCACAAATTTTTGGTATAAAAATAATTATAAAAAATTATATTTACAATATTTACGTAAATTGGAAACTAGAATTAGTAACATACAAAAGTCTAATAAAAGTAAGTGTTTACATTATTCAAATACTCTTTGAAAAAGAAGAAAACCAATGGCTAAGTATACCATCAACATATTCATATTTCAATATAAGGATATATTAAAAGGTCTTAAAAAATAAAAATTAGAAATTAGATAAATAATATTTCTGAGAAGTCAGTAGAAGAGTTAGGTAGTGATATAGAAGATATTAGTAAAATGCTTTCCTAAGAATGAAAATATAGTATGGTTTATAAGGTACAACGCTACTATAATAAACCATTACTTATGGAATTGTGATTTTAAGGAAACATAATAAGTAATCTTTTCAAAATATGATAGAAGTAGTATTGGATAGTGGAATATAGATGGTAACTTATATATCTAGACAATTGAAATGTTAATTCATATAACTCCATATGCTAACACAAATTAACAAGTATGTAAAGGTATAATTATTGGTTTCACCACAACTTAAAAGGATGGTTGGGAAAGATATTTTAAGAAAATTTTATGAACTAAATTAAGAAAAGAAGTCTTAAAAATTAAAGAAATAAAAAGCGAACAATAATAACAAAAAAAAATCAAATTTATCAATACTTTAATAGTTTATATATTACATTATTTTGTTAGAGAAATGTATGTTTTCAAAGAAAGAAATAATCAAATATTATTAAATATAAAATATAAAATATTGTAACATTTTTCAATGGTATAAAGATGTTTTCTTAGTTAGGGTTATGTAAAGAGATAATTATGGTAACAATTTTTGTAAAGAAAAATTTGTAGCAAAATTACCTTATTATTTGTCGAAAGCTGATTTACCCGAAACAGAGTAGTGGAGAGGGAGTGGTACTAGGAATGGAAGTGGTCTTGGAGACTGTGATTGCTTTTGATTAAAAAAATAGAGTAGTATTTTAGGTAATATGAAACTTATAGAGTTGGTGATACACTTACATTTTCATATATCGTGAAGACTTAATTCAGAGTCATTTACATTCATTTTACGTTCATCTATAGGTTGTTTATCATGTTTTATAATTATTCGGGTTTCGTTGACATAAAATGCATAAATGAAAAAACTAGACTTGAATTGCACTGTTTTTGGGTTTTTGGCAAACTTGACCTTTAGGTATTGTGGGATTTTTATTTCAAGATTGGTTTGGCCAAAAATTATGAAATTTCATACTTAAATTCTTGACTCATTTATTTATTTTTTGGGATAAATTGCAGATTTTTCTGAGCTAGAACTCAGGAAAAAGAAATTCCCAAAGTTTGTGTCAGGATCTTGATCGCTAGAATGACCAATCATAACTTTTGACTCAGATGGTGGAATTCAATGATTCAAGTCTCAGATTGAAGCTAACTCAAAGACAAATCTACTGATAAAATTTGAGCTCCTGAATCGTCACCATTTGATTTTTATACACGGTCAAAATTGACCCTGGTATACTGTCAAAAACGTAGTTCAAATCTAACAAAACTTTAATCGATTTTCAAAGCATTTGGATGACATGGCACGACTCCATTGGTTACTTAAAGATGACTCTATGTCCACCTCATCAAGCCACGTCACTTTGGATGGCTGGTTAGGCAGATGCTGAAGAGTAGTTGTGACCTCTGTCAATTGGCGTGAAGAGGAGGAATATTCGTTTCGTAGTTTGCCTCTTAATTAGGTCAGCCACATCATGATAGGAATAAGATATATATACGACTTTGGTCTCTAGGTCTAGGCATCTTTTCTCTGGATTATTCTTCATACTTCCCAGCTGCACTCTTGCTTTTTAAATCTTTTCAAAAGGAACGCAATTGTCTTAGACCATTTGGTGGTAACAACGTTTTACTAGGTATTTGTGCTAAATTTGTATTTCAATTGTAAAGGGTAATACCCTTCGAACCTAAATTAATTCATGACGATTTAATCTTAATCGATTCTTGAGTTCATAATTTGCAAACATGTGTTTGAATTCTGATCCTTTAATGGCTAATCCGAACTCGTAAATCTTAAAATCTAGAATTAAGGTTTATAAGGGATTTTTGGACGCTATTCAATTAATTGATGGTAGTAGTTGCTAGATTAATTGATTTATAGCTAGGTTGTTGATGGTAGTTGTCAAACCTACCCTAAGAGAATTCGAACTTTGTCTTAAACTGATGATAGTAGTTGTCGAGGT
>JANKOD010000005.1:27714014-27749631 GCA_026284645.1 Erythroxylum acuminatum | reverse complement strand
AAATATAATGTAATTAATTAAAATATTATTAATTAGTTACATAAAGCCCTTATAAGAGGAGAATAAATCAATGATTCCCATTCCTCTCCGTTACTAGGGGAATGGAGGATTGCCAAGAAGTGGGTAATGAAATTGTTACCCCTTCAATGATAGTTTGATGCCAAACACAAGTTTCCATTCTATTTCCGTACATTTTTTTCCATTACCTCCAATCAAGTACCCCTTAATGTAATACACGAATCAACTTAAGTATGTACAGTGGAAAGTGTTGATGAAGAAGAAAACTTTAAACCTCATTTACTGATCGATCATATTTTATTTGTTTAGTAGCCCAATGCTAATAAGGACTTGGAGCTAGTTTTGAAAATATAAACTTGATAATGGATCCCAAGCTCATCGGTAGTCTATCACAGTTTTACTTGCTTAAATTTCTCCAATGGGATTCGAGACTCATTGAATAATATACCATATAAGAATATAGACAGGGGCAAACGAGTGTTAGCAACCAAAGGAAAGATGATAAAAATAGTTGACAAGTACCTTGGACTTGCTTTCCCACCAACCTAGAAAAGGACAAACTGGGTTGACCCAAATAGTTTTGTTTAGTAACAAAAATTTACATACAAGACCATTTGTTTATAATGCAACCATTTTCGAGCAGGATTCAACTTGTACACCTAATTTCTATCAACCATTTTGGGGTTTCTGCATGTGAGAAATTACAGTTGTTGGCTGGTAGCTTGGAGTTATGGACGGTCCTAAAAGGTGATTGAGTGGTCCTGCAGACCTGCTATGCAGGAAAAAAAAGAAAGAAAGCTGAAAAGTGGCCTAAGCAAAACATCAACTAACCTCCAAGGTTGGTTGGTGCCCAATGCATTTGGACCACTTCGGCTTGAGACTTGCCTGCACATGCACATTCAATTGAGACACATCAAAATAAAAAAGTTCTTACCTAGTTTCGCAGTTTAATTCAAAGCTGTGTCGTATTTCTCACTATAACGGGACTCTCCAAGTTCTTTTTATAACAAAAAATCAATAATCATTACTTTTAAAAATATGTAATAAATAAATTATGAAAAGCATACAATAATTTACCAACTGTACATTTTATGAAGACAAAATACACCTACACTATTTAATTGGTAAGTCTATGAAAATCAAGTTTAACAAGTTTAGTTAGTCGTCGTCTTGAGTTGTATTCGAGGTCAGTCAAGTTCCTTACCGCCTAACAAGTTTTTGTCAGTTACTTAGACCAGTTCTACACACAAACCCTTTATTTCACCTATGGAAAATGTATTTCAAGTTTGAAATATTGTGGGCCGCCAGTCTTTTATAGCACCTTTTGCTTCGTTAGATTTCATTTTTTGGTAATATAAACCAACGCTAGTTTACAAATTGGATGTTTTATTGGCTTTGAGGTTATGAAAAGGTTTTTTTTTTACCTGCATTGTTATTTTTCTGTCACATCTGTATATGGGTCTATCGAAAATAATCTCTCTATTATGTAAGGATAAGGTTGCGTACTATCAGACTTTCCTAAACCTGGCTTCAGTGCAAAACTTCGAATTGAGTGTGATGATGATGATTTTAAAATCCTATCAAATTAATAAATTATAATGTAAAGCATATTAATTATCCGATATATGTTTTGAATTTCAAGTTTCACCTTAAGAATCTATACGAAGCTTTGATATTAAATCAACATAAAATTATGCAGTTGGGAAAACAAAAAAAGGAAAAAGGAGATGATCGTATAGAAAGTTAGCGTTAAAACAAACAAAACAGTTCTTCAAACGTTGCGTGGGGAAAGAGTCACTTTGTTTACTGATCATATAATATTACTATATCATATGATACCTAATATAAAAACAGTTCAATAATTGGATTGTCAATAATCTCAATATCAAAACAAGACACCGTTGCTAAAGAAGGTGATGAACGATGGTAATTAATAATAAGGTAAAAGACTAGCGGAATAACATATACAGCGAGAGCGGGACAGAAACAACAAAGCCAGGCCGTTGATGTTCTCCACCGATGCAAAACTATGAGACAACCCACTTTTTCTTTCATTTCCAATTCTGGGTAATGCTGCTAATTCTTGTTTTTCCTGTTCCCTTTTCTTTTCTTTTCTTTTCTGCTTCTGTCCATCCAATTTGTTTTGGGTCTTCGGGCGCGTTTCGGATTTTGTTTGTCCGAATTCGTGTTGTGTCACTGCTCCTTGCTGGAAATTTTCGACTGGGTGCCTTCTGTTTTTCTCGTAAGTGTTGTGAATGCCCATATCCATGTGTACGTGTTCTTTTCTTCTTTATTTGGCTTTGGTTTTTGAATTTGGTGGTGTGTTTTTGGTCTTATTTTTGTGGGGAACTTTCGGTGGGGTCTTTGTCTTGTTTTGATGTTGGTCTTCTTTAATTGGGCTGCGTTTGGTGGTTTAATCTAATGCCAAAGGTGGATTTTGGTGAAATCTAGATTGTGAGTTTTGTCTAACCGTGGACATTGGGTTCCAATATTTCAACGAGGTTTGTGTTCTTTAACTTCCTTTTATCTCATTTTCTGTCCTGCTTTTATCTACATTGTAAATTTCAAAGGTAGTTCTTGTCTTGATTCAGATTTGAATTATTAATCTAGATTTTTTTTACAGAAGTTTTTTCTTTCCTTTGCCGTCTGGGTTCCGTTATTTGATTGCTTTGCTTGTTGATGTGTGTAAAACGGCGTTCTAGTTGTGGTTTTGGCTTTTATTTTATGGGAATTTCTGAATTGGTTAGAAATTTTGAAGAAGTTTATCTTTCCTTACCTTTTTCTTTCCTGTGTATATCTGAATCTCCGTTAGTTGCTGGACTGATTAGGTTGTAGAGAGTTTCTCCCTTGCAGAATTCAGTCTTTCTTGTTTTTATTTGCTTAAAGATGGAGATTCACGTTTATGAATGATGCTGGAAGAGTTAGACACGTAGAATTTTTTTTAGGGTATTTTTTTCAACTTCAATGTTTCAGCTTGCAACTCCATCTAAACCCAAGCATATCTTCCACCCTACTCTTTCTTTTTACAGCTTTGCATTTTCTTTGTGGATGGAATTGTTTTTTATTGTTATCTTTGCTATTATTGTTCAGTTTCTATTGTTTTGTGTATTAATTTGACAGATGCGGTGAATGGGTATGATAATGTTAAGGTGTCATACACCATAATATTAAGCTAGAACTCCATTATATCCGTTGCATATTGATAATCTTAAACAAAAATCTTGCTGTTGTGCTTTCTTCTTGGAGGGGACTTTATTTATCTTTGGTACTGAGGAGCTGCATTGTTATGCAGTAGCGTGTAGATCTCTGGAAGTTAGGTGCATATTTTGGATATAGAGCTTTCAGAGACAGAAGGGTGGATGATAGTAAAATCAAAGGGATAAAATCAAAGGGATAACTTCTTGTTGTTGCTAGAAGTGGCATGAATGGGGTATGTATGTATGGTGATTCCTTGGGGAGTTGCAATTAGTGTGAAGCTTTACTGTTAACTGGTTCGTGTCCTGTTGGTTGTCAACAGCAAATAGCAGCGGCTGTATGTCTTACTGATTCTAGGGTGCCCAAGTTTTCTAACTTTAAGTAGATCAATAGGGGGATGCATCTGATTCAGAAACTGAGCCTCTGTGTTATATGAATTGCATAATTTTGTTTATCTTAAAAAACTGATATTTGTGCACATTTCGCAGGCAAATTGTTTTTGAAACCTTTTGATGGTAGACAACAGTTGTGGATTTATACAGCTAGAAAGTTCCAAGTTTGAATTAGCAATGGCACCTGGGGGAAATGTATGCAAAGATGTTCATGATTCCCATCCTACTGTCTCAGGCTATGACATTTCAACAACAAAGGCAGAGTCTAATGCTATACAATCAAAAGGTACTGCTGGCTTGGCTGGAAAGCATGGAGTTTACTCAAATAATGGTGTGCATGAACTCCTTGAGTGCCCTGTCTGCACAAATTTAATGTACCCGCCAATTCACCAGGTCCTCTCTTAATTGTCCTTTGTTCTTAGTCACTTGTCATTTATTGTTCACTTCCTTTAAATTTGTATGCAAGATTTATCAAACTTGCCAAGTGCCCTTCCATCTTTACTTTTTAGAATTATTATAACATTTTCTAGTCAATGATCATATGGGGTTTATTATGATTAGCTTAAGTGAATGTAGAGGTGGTAGAGTAATGCTAAGGAAGCAAAGGTTGCAGTTTATTGTCTTTCTCTTGCCTATTATGGTTTAATTGAACACCTTTATGATAACCTGTGAAATGTTTGTAAATTCTGTATACATGTTCATATGTAGTGCATCATTTTTGTCTCACAAGTTGTCATATGCCCTTACCATTTGTTGGGTTTATGAAGATGCTAGAGCATGTATTGCCTCAAATATTGGTTATAAAACGGATGTTTTAGAAGGAAGTATATTTCTTGGTTACATCACCTGAATGAATCACCAACTGTTATTCCACCAGAACTTTTTCAACTGAAATAGTATGCTTTTGCTTTTTCATACTTCTTTTGTTCATGAGAAATTGAGGCAATTTACCATTTTGTTGTTTGAAGTCCTAAATGCTCTGTTGATCATGAACATAGATACAGTGGCCAAAAATGTTTACCAATGGGCTGTGAACAAGAAATTGTGGTTAAGAGTTCTTGGGAAAGCTGATGTTTAGTGTTGGTGTCATTTTGGGAAAATGTGTGACAGTCGTATTCATAGTAAGTTCAAAATATGGACATTTTGAATTTCTTCAAGAACTTGACAGGGTTCAGATACAGAACCTCGGGGAGATGAGTAGTTGTACTCACAGCACAACCTGAGTAGTTGATCAGCCAAGTCTGATTGAGTAGCTTGAGAGATTTTACATCTCAGATGAAGCCCTTATTTTTCTTCTGCTTATTAGTATTCATCAAATTGTTGAATTTACTGATTTGAGTCTCCTAACCTTCTTGTGTTTCCTACTGTTCTTTGTAGTGCCCAAATGGCCACACTTTATGTTCAAACTGCAAGATTAGAGTGCACAACTGTTGCCCTACTTGCCGATATGATCTTGGAAACATAAGGTGTTTGGCGTTGGAGAAAGTTGCAGAATCATTGGAATTGCCTTGCAAATATCAGAACTTAGGGTGCCATGATATTTTTCCATATTACAGCAAGCTCAAACATGAGCAACACTGTCGATTCCGCCCTTATAATTGTCCCTATGCTGGGTCTGAGTGTTCTGTTACTGGTGATATTCAGACCCTTGTTGCACACCTGAAGGATGACCACAAAGTTGACATGCATGATGGGTGTACCTTTAACCATCGTTACGTAAAATCAAATCCTCATGAGGTTGAAAATGCCACTTGGATGCTCACTGTAAGTTCTTATGTGATACAGGAAAAAGTTACAGATACTGATTTTTGTCTGAATGCCTTTATGTGGATCTTCAAACATGAACTCATTGTGCTCTACTTATGATTGGACAAAAACTCCCCTAACCAAGTATGAAAAAAATGTCTATTTTATTTTATTTAACTAATAGGAAACATAACCTGCTTAAAGAGTGACCGTTTAGCAATTTATTTGTAGATGGATATGTGTATGTGAGGCAAACTTCTTTCTGTTATAATTGACTAGTGACAACAAATCCCATGCTTTCATTAACTTCCCTTTTCTGGTTTAGGATAGCAATTGTTTTCTATTGGGTATGGGATAAACGGTGACAGAAGAAATGGTCAAACATTTAAAACTGGGTTTAAACACAACTTTTACCCAACTGAATGTATGTGTCTTTAGATCACACTAGGTATTGCTCTGATAGGGCTTACATAAATGTTGTGAGAGTTATTTAATGTGATTGTTCTACTTTCACAAAAGGCTGTAGTAATGAACTATTAACCATAAGCCATGTTTTCCTGATCTGTTGGAAATTTTAAGATAACAGCAATTTTCTTTTGTCATTGTTTCTTTGAGTGAGATATTAGTTGCTTTGTTATCTAAAAGTAAAATATGTGAAATGGTGCAGGTCTTCAACTGCTTTGGAAGACAGTTCTGCTTGCATTTTGAGGCTTTTCAGTTGGGCATGGCGCCAGTTTACATGGCCTTTTTGCGGTTTATGGGTGATGACAATGAAGCAAAGAAGTTTAGTTACAGCTTAGAAGTTGGTGGGAATGGCCGGAAGCTCATATGGCAAGGAATTCCCAGGAGCATTCGTGACAGTCACAAGAAAGTTCGTGACAGTCAGGATGGACTTATTATTCAGAGGAATTTGGCACTTTATTTTTCTGGCGGGGACAGGCAAGAACTGAAATTGAGGGTTACTGGCCGTATATGGAAAGAAGAATGAAACATGGAAACATGATCTTGATGATGGCTGTATTGAGGTGATTGTACAGTTCGCAAAATTTATGGAACATTTGAGTTTCTCCGTGTGGCCAAAGGATGAAGCTGTAGTTATCGGATGTATCTTTTCTTTCTTCTTTTTCTTTTTGGTTAAACAAGATGTTTGTGATAAGATTGGTCTTCTGTAATTTTTTTCCAGCTCACAGCCACAGTGTTCAGATTCCAGATGAGGTTGCTGGAGTCAGGAAACTCAATGTTAAATTCTATGTCTCGGGGATCTATGCAGCTAAATGGTTGTCTTACTGAACTTATGAATCTATGTATTTGTGCTTTTTATGTATCAAGCGCAAAGATTTCAATGAGCAAAACATAGACCATAATTCTCTTGCTTCGAGCATTCAATGATGTAAATTCTGGCTTCTGCTTTCATCTGACACAGTAAAGTGCTGAAGGCTCTTTTTTTTTTTTCTGCATACAAACGGAGAGAAAACTTCAGCTAGGCAACTGTGCTAGGCACCGATACACCAACGCGTCATTAATATCCTTACGTAAAATAGCCAAGCAGCCAGGTGGGGCAACTGGAAGAAACCTTTTCTCAAGCGGTTGAAGACTGATATGTTTCGTCAACCAGTCCGCACATTGGTTTCCCGTGCGGTAAATATGGCACAGCTTCACTTCCCACTCACGCTTCAGCAGTAACAAAATGGCAAGAGTCAAAGAGCAAGGCTGTCGACACCTACCAGAAGAATCAGATAAGATGTTAATGACAAGTAATGAGTCCGTAGTTAATTCCACACGCCGAAATCCCAAATCCCAAGCCAGTAGGAGGCCAGAAAAAACACCCCATAGCTCAGCCTCAAAGGGGGAGCACAGTGCTGAAGGCTCTTTAGAAATGTAGCTTCAGTTAAAAGGAACAGAAAGCAACTACGAATAGGGTTGGATCCTACACCTTGGTTGCAAGAGTTCTTTCTTTCTTTTTTCTTAGAAGTGGCCCATAATAATTAGAACAATCAACCAAGTAGCTAAACAATTGTTTTATTTTAGTTAAAATTGTTTTATTTTAACCAATTTTGAAGACAATAACTGGTTAGGAACATATATACTTTGAGACTTGTAAATATTACTTGGATTAAGTTCGTCACTTAATTTTGACAACTTATTTAATACGCACTCAAGAAATAGCATCTATAAGTTTTACCATCATAAAAAAGATAAATTTGTTAGTTTTTTTAAAATTTATGTATATTATATGAACAAATAAGATTCTACAAATTTGCAGTATAATATATGTTTTATAACTACGAAATTATAAAATAAGAAAATATATAAAATAAACCTAATATTGAATTAAAAATATTTGTCATTCTTGCTCAAATTTATAAATAAATGTTTTTTATTTTTATTTTATTTAATATTAAAAATTAAGGTAAAAAACACAAAACTATTAATTAAGATTTTGAGTGTGTTAGATAAATAGAGATAACATGTATTTCATATAAAAGATGTTATACAGGACAGGAATCAAACTCATTAAGATAAAAGTCTAATGAATAACTCAATAAGTTAAATGTTTCTCAATATTGTATGAACAGAAGCCAAGCGACTTCAGTATAGGAGTTTGTAGTTTGACTTGGGGTTTAAAATAAAATGCTTATAGGGTGCACTTAGATTGAGTCTTAGGATTTTGAAATAAAGTCAAAATATAAAATGAGGATATAAGATCTGAGAACAAAATGAAATTGAATTTTTTTTTGTGATTTTAGTTTAAAAGAAAGTAATCAGGGTAAAATAACTCCAAACTAATAATGATTTGATTCAATTTGTAAAGAAAGCCAAAAATACAATGATTTAAAAAACATATATCTTAAATGAAAATGGGCGTGGGATGAAAAATTGGTTTTGGACCTTGAATAAGAAATGAATCTTTGTCAAAGAAAATTAAAATAATTTAGGAAAGTAAATATAAAATCAATGGGCTTAAATGGATTTGATAAAAAGGATTTAAGGATAAATCACCTAACTAAATGAACCTAAAAAAGGAATGGATTTAAATTGGGATAACCCAAAACTAAATATAAAGTTATTGAAAAAAAAAGGGGTAACTACACCTTTAGGGAAAGAAACTCTAAATATTAACTTAATGAGCAAAACTGATTTTGATCTTTAATTTATTTTTAGAAAAATTTAGACTTTTAAAAGGAGAATCAAGCCTTTAGAAGAACATTTTGTTAAACTTCTATTAAGTTCTCTCTCTCTCTCTCTTTCTCTTCATGCCCTATTTATGCCATATATTTACAATAATTATTTAAGTAAACATATGTTGAAAACAAGGAAGTAAAAATATGTCATCAACTTATAGAATGGGTGATCAGGCATGATATTGTTCTTAATGTCGCCACCGTGTTATGTAAAGGTAATAACAACTTCTGGATGAAACATTAAACAACCCAAAGACTGCCAAATGAACGACACGATGATCATGCAGAATTTGACCATTTACGGCACATAAGAATTAATGATCATTCATATGTACGAACAAGAAAACAGAAATATATAAAAACTGAGAGCGAGTGCATGGGACGTGCAAGAGCTTGAATTACAACGTGAAGGCATATACGTAGAAGTAGGGTTAGTTTTTAGTGGTTAAACTGCCTTAAAACTCCGAATTTGTCGCGGACACAAATGGGTAGAAACTAAGAAAAACCTGTGTTTTTTGTCCCAAAAACAAGTCTCTCCAAGCTGAGAATTGTCGGACCTTGCAGAACACAAACCAAAACCATTAGCAAAAACAATCTCCTCAAGCTCAACCCACCCTCGTTTTGTTCTTCCTCTGTTTTTCTCTGCTGTCTTTTTAGTACATCGTCTATTCAGTTTCTGCAAATTCTCGTTTTTCGTTCTGTATCCACAGGTTGTATATTCTTCTTCTTAACCTCTATTGTGCTTCTAGGTATGTATGCTTGTATTCAATGCAGTTTTTCCCTTCATTTTTAAATCAACGTATTATTATACGTTAGCCGATTTGATTCTGATGTTAGGATCGCTAGAGGAAAAGGTTTAAATAAATAGGCTTTCAGTTTCGTGCATGCCGCGAAATACTTCTGCTCCCGTCTTCTTCCTTCTCGTTAGAAATTGAAATTCCTAGCTGCTTTGAGTCTATGAATGGTTGATTGCTTCTTATTTTTAATAATATTTTGTGTGTTTTTATTATGGTATTGCCTGATTTGTCCTGATTAATGTTCTTGGTTTATGGGATTGCAGGGTGTATTACTATTAGATTAAATTTAGAAGCTGACATGTTGTGTTGCGGAGGCGCAGAGGAGGAACCCACAGGCCCACCTGCCAATCAATATACAACCCCACCTAAAGGAGGGCCGCCATATGGTGGTGGTAAATTTGTTTGTTCCTTTCTATGAAAATCTATTTGTTTCATGTTTCAATTTATCTTTGTTTTAATATTACCGTACGTCTGGACAACGTCCTATATTTCAATTGTAGCATATTCTACCTGTTTGTGGTTCACACTCTATCAGCGACACGAGTTTCATTTCCATTTGTTAAGACTGGAATCCCATTACGATCTAATGCATTGGACTTTAATCTTCTTTTCTCTTGTGGAATGTACAAGTGCTTATCGTGAAAATGTTCCATTTCCAACTTGTGCTGCATATCAAGAAGGCACAAATTATGACTTCTTTTGCTCAATTTGGGAATTCAGTATATTGTTACCTTCTAATCCCAGAAAACAACGCTAAAAAGATGTTGTTTGTCTTGATTGGGACAATTTTCTTTTGTATTTATTCACTTAAGGAAGTTCTTTACGCAATATCCTTTTTCTGTGACTGTATTGAAGTTGGTGGAACAGGAGAGCCAAAAAGCAGCAATCCAGCCAAAAGTGGAGCTCCACAAAAGGTCTTGCCCATTGAAATTCCGTCCATGTCATTGGATGAGTTAAATAGATTGACTGATAATTTTGGTACAAAGTCACTTATTGGAGAAGGCTCTTATGGCCGGGTTTTCTTTGTCACTCTAAGTAATGGTGTGCCTGCTGCAATAAAAAAGTTAGATACGAACACTTCACAAGAGCCAGATTGTGATTTTGCATCACAGGTTCTGTACATTTCCTGGGACTAAATTTGTTGAATGCGACATATAAGTCAGGTGACAATTTTCATCCAATTTGTCATTCGCAGTTATCAGTAGTTTCAAGACTCAAGCATGAACATTTCCTCGAGTTGATGGGGTACTGTTTGGAGGCAAACAACCGAATATTAGTATATCAGTATGCGAGTATGGGCTCTTTGCATGATGTGCTACATGGTATGTAATGTTGGGTTTGGTTCCTCCTATGTGTTAAAACTCAAAATTTTGTTAAAGCTCAATTTTTTTTTTTAGCCCATTAGGGCTAATTTTTGTATTACTATTCAACCAAATTTCAGCTGCTGAGAGAGAGAAAAGAGAGAGTTGGTTTTCTTTCACCTTATACAAAAGGAGAAAATTTTTCACCCTGACCTGTTTCACATTTCTGGCAATTGGGAAGTCGTTCACTGTTGGATCGGTCTCATTTTTGGTATACAGTTTGAAGGCATATTGTTCTTCATTTTGAATGATGAAGATTTGGTTTGGAATTCTGGAGGTTAAGTTTTTGGTTCCAAAATCGGACCGATCTCAACGTATTTTCAGAATTGATGAGCTTCACCATATTCTGATTTTGGTCTGTCGTTCTTTGTCTGATCGGGTTGAATTTTGGTGAGCATGTTCCTTACTCATTGTTCTTTATTTTGAACGGTGGAGATTGGATTTGGACGGTTAGAACTTTTCAAGAATTTGTTAGAACAGAAGCCTTTTGTTGTGATTGCTCTCTTAGTTTAGTTCTCTACTTTGATTTGTGGTTATATGAGATTGAGCCTTTAATTTTGGATTATTGTGTCTGTTGATCTCTGTAAAATAGTATTTGTGATAATGGATTTCACTTGTTTAGACCAAGAAAGGTCTCGTGATTTTTATCCTTCACAGTGAATGAGTTTTTGTCATGTTAAATAATTATTGTGTTTTATGATTTGTTTTTTGATTTGTGCATTATTGAGGCAGTTTGTGGTCATTTAGTTTACTGCAATTTTTGCTCATTATTACTCTTAATAGATTCATTCAAGTGGGGAAAGATTTATTGATTGATTGTTGCGTGTGTTATGCCCGCTTCCTTCCCAACACAGGGGGAGCATTTCAAGAATTGAACTCGGGAAGGAAGCGGGTATAACACATGCAACAATTAATTAATAAATCTTTCTCCACTTGAATGAATCTATTAGGAGTAATAATGAACAAAAATTGCAGCAAACTAAATGATCACAAGTCGCCTAAAAAATGCATAAATAAAAAAAATCACAAAACACAATAATTATTTAACATGGCAAAAACTCCTTTGGTGTGAAGGATAAAAACCACAGGACCTCTATTGATATAAGTAAATGAAATCCACTATCACAAATACTGTTTTACATAAATCAACAGTCACAATAATCTAAAATCAATGGCTCAATCTCATATAACTACAAATCAAAGTAGAGAACTACACTAAGACAGCAATCACAACAAAAGGCTTCTGTTCTAACAAATTCTGGAAAAGTTCCAGCTGTCCAAATCCAATCTCCACCGTTCAAAATAAATAATAATGAGTGAGGAACACGCTCACCAAAATTCAGCCCAATCGGACAAAGAATGATAGACCAAAATCAGAATATGGTGAAGCTCTTCAGTTCTGGAAACACCTTGAGACCAGTCCAGTTTTGGAACCAAAAACTCAACCTCCAGATTTCTAAACAAAATCTCAACCGTTCAAAATGAATAACAATATGTCTTAAAACTGTATACCAAAAATTAGACCGATCCAACAGTGAACGACTTCTCAATTGCCGGAAATGCAAAACGGGTCAGGGTGAAAAATTTCTCCTTTTGTGTAGGTTGAAAGAAAACCAACTCTCTCTTCTTTCACTCTCTCGGTAGCTGAAATTTGGTTGAATAGTAAGACAAAAATTAGCCCTAATTAGTTCAAAAGAAAGTGAGCTTCAACAAATTTTTGAGTTTTATCCCATAGGAGGGAACCAAACTCAACACGTAATCTTTTTATTATTTCCTCATATATTTGATTTCTTTAAGGATTTTGATTGAAGTTGGGTCACTATCTGATGCAGGGAGGAAAGGGGTGCAAGGGGCTGAACCTGGTCCAGTTCTCAACTGGAATCAGAGAGCCAAAATTGCCTTTGGTGCAGCCAAGGGCCTTGAGTATCTGCATGAGAAGGTCCAGCCTTCGATAGTGCATCGCGATGTTAGATCGAGCAATGTCCTATTATTTGATGACTTCCTCTCCAAAATGGCTGATTTTAACTTGTCAAATGCCTCTTCTGACACTGCAGCTCGACTGCATTCGACTAGAGTCTTGGGAACATTTGGTTACCATGCTCCAGAGTAAGCCTTTATATCTGTCGAGCGTCTCCCAAATTTATACTGTATTTATTCTGTTTGATCCAGACATAGTACATAAAGAGTTGTTAACTTGCCAGTTAGACAATAATAAGGTGTAAGTGACCTTGGTATGAGTTGACTAAAGTAGACTGTCTATTTTTTAGATCTAATGACATAACTTGGTCCATCTTCTAGGGGCCAAGTAAAGATCGAGGTTTTCCAAATGTAGTTCTTAAATGATCAAAATTGGCAGAACAGGAAATCGTCTTGGATCTCCTGGACAGTACTGACTTTCCCATTGATACAACGTCAGTTTGTAAAGTTACTGATGACAATTGTTAACATGCTATGAAAGCAATAACACTAAATCTGTACTAGCATCTGTTTCACCTTTTGTCATGTTGCCCTTAAATATTTAACTAATTTCTTCTCAATTTCAAATCATTGGTTTGCTTTTCAAGGTACGCCATGACAGGACAAATAACTCAGAAAAGTGATGTTTACAGTTTTGGCGTCGTTCTTCTAGAGCTCTTAACTGGAAGAAAGCCAGTAGACCATACAATGCCCAAAGGACAGCAGAGTCTGGTTACTTGGGTCTGTTCTTTTATCTATTTCGTTCTTAGTGTGGCATTCTTTACCTTAAGCAGAGCAACTTTATTGACTATGGTTACGAACCAATGCAGGCAACACCAAGATTGAGCGAGGACAAAGTGAAACAGTGTGTGGATCCCAAGTTAAACAATGAATACCCACCAAAGGCAGTTGCCAAGGTTTTGTCCTCTGCTAATTAACCCTTCAGTAGAGTTTGATGTGGATCTCTAGTCTAAGATGTTGTCGTTTTATTGAATCAATCAGTTGGCAGCAGTGGCAGCACTTTGTGTTCAATACGAGGCAGATTTCAGACCAAACATGACAATCGTTGTAAAGGCTCTTCAGCCACTCCTCAACTCAAAACCAGCAGGCCCAGAAGCTAATGCATGACATAGGAATTTCATCACCAACGTACAGGGTATTCGTAGGATGTGACACTATTCCATTTGGCCGTACCATTTTGTATATAAAGGAAGTGGAGTGGAGTTTTTACCCAAGAAAATCCTTATGTGGCAGGGCACTGACAGCTATAAGGAGCTTAGAATACAATAAATATTTGAAAAGCACTTGATTTATGAATACATACATAATCCTTCTTGATATACAATACAATCTTATGGGCTCAAATCAATATAAATTTTCTTTTACAAAAACGAGTTCATACATAAGATTTTACAAGAGATAAATTCATTTCGTTTGAATAAAAGCAGGGAACCTCTACTTAGCTTGTACAGGATGTATACATAGTTGCTTTTATGAAAGTAAAATGACATTACGATTCTGATTAATACTCGAATAGCACGTTACTATTAATCAAAATATGCAAACAAGAGCAAATACCAAACTAATTCATATTTATCACTCAAGAAAGTTCGATAAGATAATTATTTACTGTAAAACCCAGAACTTTCCCTTTTATCGGTTTATATATTTTACTCTGGGTGAATAGTATTTCCATATGAATAGTGAATCTAGATAAACAATATTTTCACTTGAATAGAGATTTTGAGGACCCAATCCCAAAAAAAGTGAAAATACCCAGAATAGGTATTAGAGTCAAATGACATTGAAATGAATCGAAACAAGTCCAATTGAATAAATTTCGTAAAATTTTATAAGTTTAAGACAAAAATGCTCTTTTTGGAAAATAATGAATATTAATGATTCTAAACCCATTTAAAATTTTTGAGACATCTAATTACTAAGTATTGATCCTAATCAAAGTATCCCATGGTCAATTTGGTGGTGAGACGGTTGTGAAATATTTTCGGGATTTAATCTGGTTTATAGGTATAGTAATCCATGAAAGGGCGAATTGATTTTTTTACATAATTGAAGTTAATTAATAAATTTTAAATGACTTACATTTATTGACCAATTACAAGGCTCCATATGGTTTAACGAAGGTTACTTTTATAAACTTCTACTACTATTCCTTGTTCTTTTCTTTATATTGATTTAAAAATATTTTGAAAAAAAGGGTAAAAACTTAGCTTCGGGGGAACTTTCTAATTGGACCAGATATCGAATGGAGGGTTTTCATATGGTGTCGGGCAGGTTGCCTAGTCATTAGGAAAAGGACCTCTCAGTGTTGTTATCAGAACCAAGTTACTCTTTTCTATTTAATGCATTTGCAAAATGTTTTTGAAGTTGTTTTCAAAGTGAGGTAACCGTATGAAGTTACAGAAAGGATTGGACCAGTGGCATATCGATTGAGGTTACCAGACGAACTTGCGAGGATTCACAATGTCTTCCATGTGTCTATGCTTCGCAAATATCTAGCTGATCCATCTCGTGTAATCACAGAAGAATCGGTGAACCTAAAAGAACTTTCGAGGAAGAACCAATACAGGTCCTCGACTGTAGAGAACAAATTCTACGTAACAAGACCATTATGCTAGTTAAGGTATTGCGGAGGAACCACACGATAGAGGAAGCTACACGGAAGTGTGAGCGGAAAATGCGTACATTACACCTCATTTATTTCAAGCAGGTATGCTCAGTTAAATTTCGAGGACAATTGCAAAACCTCGAGCTTTCCTTTCTATCAGTTTATATATTTTATTCTGGGTGAATAGTATTTTCAGATGAATAGTAAACTTGGGTAAACAGTATTTTCATTGAATAGGGATTTTGAGAACCCAACCCCCTCCCCCACCCAAAAAAAAAAGTGAAAATACCCA
This sequence comes from Erythroxylum acuminatum, assembly GCA_026284645.1. Classification (NCBI taxonomy): domain Eukaryota; kingdom Viridiplantae; phylum Streptophyta; class Magnoliopsida; order Malpighiales; family Erythroxylaceae; genus Erythroxylum; species Erythroxylum acuminatum. Next base: position 27,734,063 of record JANKOD010000005.1, on the reverse strand, counting down.
AAATAGGTATTAGAGTCAAATGATATTGAAATAGATAGAAAACAAGTCCAATCGGATGAATTTCGAGAATTTTATAAGTTTGGGACAAAAATGCCCTTTTTATACTACTTTAATATTTTACACATGTCATTTTCTTATTTAACATCTTAATGACTCATCATCATCTAATTTAATGTTTCTTAAACCATATGGAGCCTTGTAATTGGACAATAAATGTGAGTCATCTAAAATTTATTAATTAACTTCATTTATGTAAAAAAGACCAATTTGTCTTTTTTTTGGATTATTGCACTTATAAACGAGATTAAATCCCAAAAAATATTCCATAGTCATCTCACCACCAGATTGGCTATGAGATACTTTAATTAGGATCAATACTTAGTAATTAGATGCCTCAAAAATTTTGAATGGGTTTAAAATCATTAATATTCATTAATTTCCATTTCCCTAAACTTATAAAATTCTCGAAATTCATTTGATTGGTCTTATTCTCGATCAATTTCATTGCCATTTGACTCTAATACCTATTCTGGGTATTTTCACTTTTTTGCAAGGTTGGGTCCTCAAATTCACTATTCAGTGAAAATATTGTTTATCCGAGTTCACTATTCATCTTGAAATACTATTCATCCAAGTAAAATATATAAATCGATAGAAGGGAAAGTTCAGAGTTTTACATTTAGTATTGTATTTTTAATAAAAGTTTAAATTAAAAGTTTTTGAAAACATTCTAAAAATATAATTGTGTAATTATTTAATGTGATAAAAGCATAATTTGTTTACAAAAATATTTATTAATAAATATATATGAAACATAAATTTAATACCATTACTTAATTTCCTACTATTAGGACAAAATTAATAAACTAAATTATAAATAAAATAATATGGGATGTTAAGTATTAAATATAAATTACTTAAATAATTTATTATTTATTTAGGATTGTAATATGAAAAAATTTTAGATTATATAGACAATTATTTTATACTTTTTTTAGTAAGCATTATATCCTTTTTATATTCAATCTAATCAGAAAATATTTTTTAAATAGTATAATCTTATCATTTTAGAGATTGCATTAGAGATAGGGTTATAAATTAATTATATATTTTATTTTATTTATAATATTAGCTCCTGTTCTCAATTATAAATCAAGTTTATAATAGTAAGATTCTTTTTGAATATTACAAAAGGAGTATTACAAATATTTATCAATATTATAAAATTTGGACCATATTTAAAACCGATTAGAGGAGATGTTTAATGTTTAAAGGTTCAATTGATATTAAACCTCATAAAATTAATATGTACTAAATAGTAAGTAAAAATTATAAGAATAAATATAAAATAATATAAAAATAAACTAATTTATTGAAATAAAATGAATACATCTATTTTGATTAATATAAAATAAATTAATAATAAATCTAATAATTCAAACCAATATTAAATCTAACATAATAAATTAAAATAATTAAAATTAAAATTAAAATTATATTTCTAAAGGAGGTTAATCTTATTATCGTCAAAAATTCAAATTCTCCATCACTTTTTAAAGACTTATAAGCCATGATATCATCCAAAGTATTTGCTTTAATATCTCTTATTATATATAAATAAATTATCGATTTCTAATTTATGAGATTGTTTTCTATTATTTTTTATTGTAACACATTATACTTCTAATTTTTAAATAAGTTTAAACTAAGATATCAACTAATCATCAATAGATTTTTTAATTCATCAATAAAATCAATATTCTTTATCCTTAGACTATAAGTAATGTAAACAAGGTTATTGAGTTTTTAATATTTCAAATGATTTTGTTTCTTTATTTAAATATGTTCAAAAACGCTTCAATTATGTGCACATCCTGATGTAGCAACCATTTGACTGAGTAATTTAACAGTAAGTTTTCTCAATGTTAGATCACTTTTACCAAATAATCTTCAACAACAATCTATATTTTAAAGTAATAGTTACAAAAAATAAAAAAATACATCATCAATATGTAAAGTATGAAAACTTACTAGGCTACAATTTTTTATCATATGTTTTCTCTTTGCAAATGACTTAGCAAAACTTCCTAAACCTTCAAGCTACCAATTTATTTCATTTATCTCCTTTGATTGTTCTTTAATAGAGAAAATATATTTATATACAATCACAACAACGAGATCGCCTATAACATAACTATATGTCTATGCATCGATATTATGTAAGTAAAAGGATTGAGAAATTAAGCCACTAAGTGGATCCTTTAAGAAAGATGTTTATCCCATTGTTGGTCAAGAATATATGTATGAGGCTTATGTTATTTCTCTTTCCCTTTAAAAGTATTCATAATTATTTTGCAAGCTCTATACATACTATCATATATATATATATATATATATATACCCTCAAAGATGGATTCACATTTGAGTTAACAATCTTCAATAACTTTATAAGTGGAACTACAATATTGATAATAATCAAACAACTGTAATTATTATTTAAAATAATAACATAAACCTCTATTTTCTTTTACACCATTTGATAACTTATAGCTTGAAAACTATTAACTTATTACTAAATTTTTAAATACTTGTTTATGATTGTAAGCACTTTTCGAAGTAATAATTGTACTTACAAACCTTGTAGCAATAGGGCGTATAATCACAACTCAATATTCTTGCTTTTTTAATCAGGAAAAATATGTAAGATGATTATACACAAAAATTGTGATCTTGGATGTACGTCAATTAAGATTATATATATGATCTATACAATTAATATCTTTTAAAATAAGATTTATACAATGAGCCACAATGAAGACTAATAAATATGACCATACTTTAATTGTAACAAGTACCCAATTGATTATAATTAGTTGTATTATCTATAATAAAGCACAAACATTTTTTGGTCTAACCCACCAACAATTTTAGAAAAATGATTCAAATGGAGTAAAAACAGTTTTTACTATATCAAAAGCATCAACAAACTTGATAAAAGTAGTTTTAATATTATAATAAACTAAGAAATTAATCAACATTTTTGTCTTCAAATAGTCCACCCATATGCCATAATAGTGTGTAATTTTGGTCTCCAATTAAACTTATATGTATCCATAATCAACTAACATTTTTTAAAATCTTAAGGTAAAGGCATAAAAATTTCATAACAAGAAAGTGCCTTTCAATCTTGAACCTATCATTGTGTAGCATATATTGCTCTTTGAAAACAAGGTTAATTTAAAGTATGTAAAGGAATACATAAATGAAAGAACCATCTAATCCAAGCTCTTTTACATCACAAAATAGAATATTTATCAATCAAAACAATTTTTAAATAAGGTTGAGAACTAAGAGTGGTTCTTGAAAGAAAATAAGAATCTATAATAATAATATCTTTCCTTTTTCTTTATCTAATATTTTTGTGCTTCATCATCATTAAAAGATACATTATTAGTCTCTTTATTTTATTTTTTATTTTTACTTGTTGTTGTAAATAATTTCCAATCCTCTCTTATACATTAAATGGTACTTTTTTTGTAAGAAGCAACATTACCCTTAATACTAGTAAGATGTTCTTTCATTCTATAATTTTATCCCTCTTTAAACATTTTATCACAAATCACATAATTATGTTGAATATTTTAATCATATTTTTCAAAAGAAGAAAACATTTCATTTTAGATCAACCTTACCACGAGTAATAAATGTTAAGGTTATAGAATATAATTTTTAATGATTTCATATTCTTTATTACAATTTCAACCTTAAAATGAGAAAAATATACATTAAAAGGTATTTTAAATTGACGTATAAAAGTAATAGCCAAAGAAGGGAACAAGAAATGATAAAATAGTAAAGATGAAGTATCAATCATCTTGCTAGGTTAGCTATCATTCAAAACCTTCTTACAAAATGAAAATATTAAGATATGTTCACTATTCCTTACACAATAAGTGATACTAGGACTAAAAGGGAAATAATGGATTTAAGAGCATCAATTAATTTCATGTTATCTTTTATATATGCTCCAATGCTAACCTTAGGGACATAATAAAAATATGCTTGTGAAAGTAGTAATTGATTTTTATGTATTTAATATAGAGAATGATGAACAAATAAACCTTATTTTATTAGGAATATCATTATTAAAAACATTAAAGACCAAGATTGAGGTTCATAGTGGCATACTTACTATGACATTTGATGGTTAAATTGTGAATAGTAGCTATTAGTACATGTTGGTTTTGAGCTAATGAACTTGGGTTGTTGATCTTCTTCCTGCCTTCTGGTTTCTCAATCAGGTTCTCCTTCTATTGAGTTTGCTTCTCCATGTAGTCACCTTAGGAAGCTGCCTCTCATCTACCTTCAAACTCCCTTTCATTTACCAGCTGCATTGTTACTACCTTCATAATTTCCTGTCGTTCCATCTCTTCTTCAACCTACCAGATTGAATCTTCTTGCTTCTTTCTCACCTTGTTTACTTTTATCTAGTAGTCATTGCTTTTACCCTTTAGTTTAATCATGTCCTTCCTTCTGTTTGAATTGTTCCTGCCTCTCACACCCTCCATCTTACCTACCTCTACCTCACCTCCCACACCTTTGAACCCTTCTCCTCCTCCTTTACCTACTCCCTTTTGTAACTATGAACCTATATTAGCTCCCCTAGCCAACATTAAATGTACCAAGTTGCAAGTAGTAGGAAACCTTAACCTTAAAGCCAAACTATCCTATTGCCCCCCAATTATATAGTAGACTGCCTTATTATTTCCTCTCTAGCCTCCATTCTTCAAGCAGGAATCTAAAAGTGGCAATCTACTCTGGTTGGTTTCTTCCTTGATAAGAGAGTGTCTTTTTTTACAATGAAATCATAGTCTCTCAACAATTGGAAACAATATGTTCTTGTTGATATAATTATGAACAATGAATATATCTTTTTATTCAAATTCAATTCCATGAATTCAGTTAATAAAATGATCAAAGCTAGACCTTGGCATATTTTCAGCAAGCCATTCCCCCATTCAATCGTGGAGACCAGGAGAGAGATGTGATGAAATTAAATCAACCAACATTTCATTTTGGATCTGCACTCATGAGAATACTGGACAAAAGAGGGTTTAAGCTACCTAGCTAGCTCTATTGGCAAACCTTCATGCCTGGATCAAGCCACAGTAAAATCTAAGAGAATAAATTTTGCAAGAATATGTATTGTTGTTGATACTATCACTGATTTACCTGAGGAAATCCTCGTCATGAAGTACAATGAGAATCCTCAACTAATTGAGGATAAAGTCAAGATTATTTATGCATGGAAACCCTCAACCTGAAGCCAAAAGAAGTATAGAAGGCCACTAAAATTTTTCAGCACTGACAACTTTACTGAACTAATGCTAGAGGTTGAAATTCAGGAAATAGTTGAGATCCCTTATGTGCACGACACTCCCAAAACATATAACAACACCTCTTCATAACCTTCAGTTGAGGAAATAGTAGCAATCCCTTCCACTTGCAACTCTATTCCAAAAACAGAAATAGACAATTCCAGTACAAAGTTTGACCCAGCCCTGGTTCCTACTACACTTTTTTCTAGGAACATCAATACCTAGTATTGAATCCATCATCTTTACTCCTATTAAAGAAGGATTCCAGTCAACTTCTAGAAGAAAATCTAGCAAAAAGAAGTTATCAGAAGCTTTTTGCAGTGATCTTCTCATCCTGGAATATTAGGGAGTTAAATTCCCCTTCAAAGCAACAAACTATCAGAAGCTTTTTGCAGTGAATAATATATCTTTATTGGGAGTTTTAGAAACAAGACAGGATTATAATCATTATGGAATTCTTACTCTATTCCTTAGTAGTTGGAGGGCTCTCTCCAATTCAACTACACATCCTAATGGGAGAATCCTGGTTCTCTTCGACTTTGACAAACTTCAGCTCTTCAATTTCAACATCTATGATCAAGTTATACATTTGAAAGTAAAATTCCTCAGCAATAATCTTGATATGGTTACTTTTATTTATGTTTTCAATCATACTTGTCAGAGAACCCATCTCTGGAATAAGCTCATTAATATTAACCATATCATCAATTCTTAATAGATTTTACTTAGTGATTTCAACTCAACAATCCATCTTGATGATACAGATAAAAACCATTCTAATAAGCCTCTATGTGAAGAATTGAAAAACTACATTACCTCTATTGAAGTTAATAATCTTATAAGAGGTGGAAAATATTTCACGTGGCGTAATAAGCACAAAGACTCCAAATTCTTGAGGAAGAAATTGGACAAGGGCATGTCTGTTTCCCAATATAAATATCTCTTATCATCTCCTTTTTAGATTCTCTCATATTATTTATAGCCTCAAATTAGGCATCCTGTTAGATTCAAAAAAAATTTATGAGTATACATGGTTTTAAAGATGTTGTCATAAGGGGTGTCAAAGTATTTCACAAAGCAATTGTTGGCAACCTTCATCATTTAATAAACACTGCTATAGAAACTCTTAAAAACGCTCAAAATGATCTGTTTCTAGATCCTATCAATTTTATATTACAAAAAGCTAAACTGTAAGTTTCTTTTAATTAGATCAAAGCAGTTGAATTTAACCATTCTTTGTGGAAATAGAGGTCCAGCATAAAATGGGGGTGATAGGAATACTACTTTCTTTCATAGAGTTGTCCAGAAAAGGAAGTTTTCTAATAAAATAGTCACTTTGATTTCTAATGGCACTCTACTTCACACTCAAGAAGACTTAATATCTGAAGTTGTTAATTACTTCAATCATTTGCTTGGTACTGGATCATCAGCTACTTCATCACCTATCTCCTATTGTTCCTCCATTTACAAAATTATTTCTTAGGTAATTGCTAAAAAACTCAAAAGTATTCTCCTAGGTCTGGTTGATTTCTCTCAGTGTGCTTATATCCCAAAAGACACATAGATGACAATATTGCAATTGCACAAGAGCTATTCAAAAAGTATAATAAAAGGAATATTAATAAGAATTATGCAATCAAATTAGATTTTCAAAAGGCTTACGATCCAATGGATTGGAATTTCATCTTAAACATTTTGAGAGCCTTTATGTTAACCATATTGGTCAAAAGAACTCCCTCAAGAAACTCTTGCTTCAAGTTTCACGCCAAATTTAAGAAACATAAACTAATCAGTCTAAGTTTTGTTAATGATGTCTTCATCTTTACCACAGCTAATACCAAATATGTCACACTTATCTCCAAGGTATGCAAAATGTTTAAATCTCTCTCAGGTATGTGCATAGACTCTAAAGAAGAATCAATCATGTTTCTATTTACAAGTTCTTCTTACTTGGCTCTAAGGTTCTTAACTATTGTAGGCTTTAAAGCAGCTCAAATTCTCATCACATAACTTGAAGTCCCTATCTCCTCTATCAAGCCCACTTGTACAGATTTCAAGCCCCTTATTTATAAATTCAAAAGCATAATTGAAAGCTAGAGCTCTAAAGCTTTGTCATTTTCAAGCAGATGCCAATTAATTAATTATATGCTTATGTCATTCTCTTGTCATTGAGCCTCATATATCATCTTTCCCAGTTTAGTTATTAACGAGTTGGAGAAACTACTCAAAAGCTTTGTATGGAAAGTTAATGGTAGTGGCAATTACAAATTAAATAGTCAGAAATGTGCTTGCCAAAGAGCTTTGGTAGACTAGGCATTCTTTTAATCAAATTCCTAAGCTCAATACTACTCACTAAGAAACTTTGGAGATTGTTTACAACTAGTATATTAAAGATAAGATTTTTTGGAATGTCAAAAAACCTTACAACTCTTCTGCTCTTTTAAACAATCTACTCAAACTCAGAGAAACATCTAAGAGCCATTGTAATCATATTGTCCAAGATGGTAAAACGACCTACTTTTAAAATAATCCTTGGACACCATTTAGCCCTCTTACCTCTGTTTTGGATCCCAGTTCCTTTCCAGACATTATGCACTTAAACATCAAAGTGGAAAAAGCTTTGGTTTTATTGAATGGATCTTTGTCCCTTACTACCCCAGTCATGATAACTTTGATCTCTCTTATTGATCTCTTTTGTCGTACTTGATAACACTAAACCAGATGAGATGAAATGGTTATTCACTCTTTTAGGAACATTCTCTAATTTATCATGTTGGAACCAGTTCAAGAGCACTAACCTTCCTGTTTCTTAGCATAAACTTCTCTGGTTTAAACAAAATTCACCCCACAATTCTATTATCTGCTGGCTGGCAATCAAAAACATATTATCAACATTGGATAGGACAGATCATTTCTAAAGTTTTCCCAATTGGTGCACTTTATGCAAATCCTTCACTAAAAGCATAAAACATATATAAGTTTTCCCAATTGGTGCACTTTACGCAAATCCTTCACTAAAAGCATAAAACATATATATTTTCAATGTCAATTCAACCAATATGCTTGGAATCACATAATTCAGCGTTGCCACATAGATTATCCTCCCCAAATCCACATTGGTGTGGGATTGAACTGGGTATGAAGATGATGATGATGATGATTTATGGCCTAAAATCATCAATTGGTGTAGTAAGCTGCATTGGACATATGAAGGGGATTTAAATATTTTCAAAATGAGTTGCACCTACCTAGTTGTAGCCATATGGAAGGAAAGAAACAACACAATCTTTGGAGACTCCACCACCACCAAAGTGACAGCTTTTGAAACTTTGTGTAACTTGTTTAGATATCACATCACAGCCTTCAAACATGATTTCAACTTCAACACTCAAAGCCAAATGACTTGGAAAATTATATAGTCTTTGCTGGCTTGTCAAGTGTTTACATACCTTGTGATTTTGTGAACGTTCTGGTTTGTAATTATTGGTTGTGATCAAACCTGTTGTACCTTTATTCGTCTTTATTAATTAAAATTTTATTTTCAAAAAATATTTTGATAAAGACAATATTGTTTATTCAATTGATATGATTGACATTTTAGTACGTGACATATTTGAACTTAAAGGGGAATACGAATTGGATGTTGTCATCTTTAAACATTTTGAGGAACTTTGTGTAATGATTTGTAGGAAATACAACACCAAATGATCTTTGAAGTTATAATTTTCGGCTAAGGTTTCTTATATTTCATTTCTAATTTCTAATAAGAGAACATTGTCCTTTGTTTTGTAAGCAACCATTCTATATCTAAAGCCTCTCCCTAGTCACATAAAATATGTATTCTTATGCAAAAAAGAGACACTACCATTGATCATCTCCAATAAGCTAAGTGCAACACAAAAGGAGAAACTTATGTAACTCCTTAAGGACAACTAGATAGTTACTGACTAGGTAATTGTAGAAATTAAAGGAATCAACCTATCTACAAATTTTCATTACATTCTACGACAAGAAGGAAGCAAACCTAACCATCAACCATAAAAGAGACTAAACCCACTAATGATAGACACAGTAAAAAAGGAAGCCCTTCAACTTATTGAATTAGGAGTGGTTTATCCTACTTTGAATAGCAATTGAGTACAAAGGAAAAATTAGCATGCCTTAATTATAATTATAAAGCATTAGAGATTTTTTTAATAGAAATCATCCTTAGAGGCACAATAAGATGTCATTCAATGGTGATATAAAGTTGGGAGAATCACCAATTCTTTTGTGAGGATAAGATGTTGGAGCTTATTAATGGGTATCAAATATGTTTAGGAAGGCAAATAAGCAAAAAAGAAAAAGATAATCCTTGGGGTATAAGATCTATATTTTCTTAATTACCCTACTGGAAACATAATAGGTGCTAACATAATCTTGAGGTGATGCACATTGAAAAATGTATATAACACTAATTTTGGAGCTTTGTCAGAGATTCAAGGTAAGTCAAAAGATCATATTAATACATGGTTTGATTTCACAGAAATAGGGATTATAAATGATCTGCAACCTATCAAAGTAGATGACTTTCATATATCACTATCTCAAACTTAATTTTACACGACCCCAGAAAGAAAACTTTTGTTAAAATTTGAAGAATATGAAACTAGTATAAAATTGCACATCAAATATTGCACGATATGTGAATGTTAGTAAGAGAAAAATATCAGGATACAAAAGTCATGATACTCATGTTATTATGCCACACTTACTCTAATTTATTGTCAGGAAAACAATATACAAGAAGTCATAGTTTTTTTTAGTAAGTTGGGTTCTTTTTTTCGAAAGATTATGTAGTATATTCGTTAAGCCAAGGGATCTTAAGCATCTTAAAAAGGAAATTATAGAAGTATTATATTAACTTGACACAATTTTTTAACCTCTCCTTTGAAATTATGGTCCATTTGCCTATTCACTTTCTAAAAGAATCAAATATATATGACCATTGAATATATACTTTGTTGAAAGGCATTTGGGTAGGTTAAAAATATATCTTCATAATAAAAGCCAAATAGAAGGTTCTATAGCTGAAATACATTTAGGAAGGTTAAAAAGATGTGTTCATAATAAAAGCCAAATAGAAAGGTTTATAGGTGAAAGATACTTAGCTATGAGGTGTAAGAGGCAAAATAAAATTAGAGTTTCTTCGACGACATTAACTTTGAGTTTTGTAAGTTATAGAAACCAAATTCCAACACTTAGCGATGTGAATTTCTAAGATGCAAGAGAAGAAATTATTAAAGTGGATTATTAGGGGTAGTTTAGTGTAGTGTTGTTCAAATGATGATGGTATCAAGAGGAGAAAGATGATTATAAGTTTACGTAAGTAAACTTTAAAAAGTTATGTTATATGAAGGATCTTTTTATATTGGCCAACCAAGTACATCAAGTATTTTATATAACTGATTATCTTAAGGAAGGTTGTAATTATGTGGAGAAGAAGGTAGCCAAGTATTTTTTTTAATGTAACTTTAGATAACAATGAAAATAATTTTTTTAGAAAAGACAATGAAAATGTTAAAGAAACATATTAGGGAGAACCAAATGATTATGTCATTAATTTTTTTAGAAATAATGGTGACATGGATCTTAATTAATCTAGAAAAGATTTGTCTATAGACACGATTGATATACCTCTAAATATCTTAAATATAAAAAATGACAATGATGAAGAAGATTTAGACTTTGATGACACTGACTATGATTGGATGGATACTGATTAGTAATTTGTTATAAAAGGTCTTTAGTTATTTTTTCCTTTTCTATTAAAAATTTTAATTATCTTCCTATATGTTTAAATAAACTTTATTGATCTAAATATGTAAACATGGTTATTAGTAGCAACATTATTTATTGATCTAGGTCTTTATAAGTAAAAAAAATAGAACAAGTAAACATATATAACCAAGTTTATTGCACCAAAGTCGACAAATTTTTTTTAAGGAAGCAATAAAAAAAGATTTATTCTTATGAACTAAAAGATTCACCTGACCTATCATATATAGAGTTAGAACAATAGAAGATAGTGAAGAGTAATGTCAAATCATTAAACAAAACACAACAACAATAATTCCAACTGTTGTCCATGAAGAAATACATGTTTTCTCATTTGTTTTGACATTATTTATATGATTATTCTACTGTTAAATTTGGTTTGCACATAATTGCCATAACAACAATTATTTTAGTCCTCTTTATATTATGAATGTATTTTTATTATTAATATAAATAAATAAAATTATAATATATTCCTATTTTATTCCATGGTTTTAATTGTACAAATTTTAATAAAAATAGAAGGACCAATCCTTTAAGAAAAATGGTAGACCACAACCTTTATATCCATCAGCTAGTGTTATTGACTTTTAAAGGTGAAAAAATAATAGAAAGTTCTTGAGGAACGATCGCAAATGGAATAAGTAAGTTGAGGAGATAAACCACATGAAAATGTATTGGAAAGCTAAGCGGGGGAACGATTGTTCAAAAAGAGTCAGCTTTTTTAAAGTGGAAAGAATTACTAACTAAAATTATGGAACAATAACAAAAATCACATCAAAATATAGTAGAAGGGTAAGCTTCTATTCTTCACCTAAAAATGAATGCAGAAAAAATGGAAATAATATAAGCATAGATGTGACAGAAGTTGTTACTACTTAATATAAAGTTAATCATATATTATACTATTATCTAAATGATTTCTCTATTGTATACTAACAGTGTTTTGGCTATATAATTTGTGAAGAAGAAGGAGAAAGGTCCAACTTTGCTTAAGGAGGTTCATACAAGTTCCACATAACAACATAAACTAATTTTTTAAATGTTGTTAATTAGGCAGTTAGTCTTACTAAGAAGACACTTATTGGTTTTACACTTTTATAAGTATTGTGGCTCGTAAACAAAATTTTGCACCTTTAAATCATGTCAATTGGTGTAAGATTCCCAAATAACCTATTTGAGAACATGTCAATGTAAGAAACCATCATATCAGTACTTCTTTAAGTTTGATTTATGAAATTTAAATGAATGTGTATAACATTACAGAAAAGATACATTCTACTATTAAAAGGTAAAGAATGAACTTTGAAGATTGTTGGAGATGCATGAAGAAGTTATAAGTCTAAGGTGAAGCGGAAGTTTTTCAAACAGTATAGGGAGAGGTAGAAAGAATGGCCAATCGTCCTAACTTATTTGTTATTAGAACCATCGAGATGTAAAGGTGTGACAATTATTGGTATTTGTAAATTAGTTTCATGATATCTAATTAATATAATGCTTCAATATGTATTAAATGGTTTAAGCAAATACTTAAAATTAAAACAACAAACTAAAATGCACATAGTTAATCCTAAGAGTTTTGTAAGTATTTACGTTAAGTTGATAAGTTCTATGATAAGTTATAATATGGCAACAAAGTAAACTTTTTTTAAATCATTTCAAAATTCTAAGTAACAATTGTTTCTATGGTTACAAGTAGAGGACCCTCTATAGACATTTTATATAAAAGTCCTTCTCTTTCATAGGCCTTTTGAACATTTGTCATCAATTTTTATGTCTTTTATTTAGCCTAAATACTTTTGTTTGTAGCGTTTACCCCTTTAGTTATTTCATCTATTTATTTCATTTATTTCTTTTTTAATCACTTGTTTATTCTATTTACTTATTTTTTCTTGATTGTTTATTTAGTTACTTACTTTATCCTTATCCTTATCTTTATTTTTATTTTTATTTATGAAGTTATTTGTTAATGTATTCAACTATTTTTTTTCTTTCAAATGTTTTTAAAAACCTTTTTTCTCCTGTGGATCTATTAGAAACAACCTCTCTACTAGCTAAGGGAAAAGTTGTGTATTTTTTAACCTTTTCATACTCCACTTCTCAACGAGATTCCTATTGGGATGTTGATGATGTTGTTTCCATATAAGCACAATGAAAGAGATGATAAAACTCCATTCTCTAATGCGAAAATGTATCTTATAAAAAAAGTGTACAAGCAAGTTACTGAAGCTCTAAGAGAGAAAATTGTGAGCAGTGTTTTGTATTGTAACAATTTTCTATGTAACTGCTACTTTCATTGAGATGCCTATTGTGATGTTGTGTCACTCATGTCACCTAGATTCCATTTCATTTTTTTTATTATTAACTTGTTATTCTTGTCAAAATAAGTTATTTATAGTATAGCTGGAATCATATTAGGTTTCTTTGTAATTATATACGATGCTTGCATTCATTAGTATGATTGCAAGTTTGTTTGTTTCTTGTTTGGATTATAAGTGTTGTCATTATGGTCTGTTTCCAATAAACCTGCAATCACACTCATCAAGGTCAATTTGATTGAATAAGTAACACATGCCTTTTCTTTTGTAGGCTTACATTAAAAAAGTGCAAAACAAAATAGTATAAAGCTTGACGAAGTTGTGGCTAATATAGGAGTGATAAAGCTTTAATGTAATAAACTATCTATAAGGAATGTGAAATCATCTAACATGAAAGAAAAAAATATAGCAAGTGAGGCCTTATAAAAACTTCCTAATAAGTATCTATACCCTATCAAGATTGCATTAAAAGAACAGATGAACCAAAAAGTAGAAGCTTAAAAAGAGAGAAAGAGAAAGGAATTAGAACAAGAGAAAGTAGAATTTTTAGAAAAGAAAAGGAAATTAGAACAAAATAAAGTAGATAGAGAAGAAATAATGCAACAAATAATCTCTCTCATTCAATCTTAGCTTAAGCAAACCAACACCATTAACATAGACATGGTTGTAAATTGATTGCATTAGTCAATTAAAAAAGGAATATTCCATTCCTCTAAATCATAAATCATCTTATTGTCTTTTCCATTGAGATTAAATTTTTGTTTTCCTATATGCAAATCCAGTGCACCCAATGTAGACGGAAAAGTTCATGCCTTCTGACTTTGTTCATGAAAAGAATTGAATCATTGTGTTATTAGTTTGTGAAATACATTAATTGTCTTCATTAAATGGAGGTTATAATAAAGTACTTGGTAGTTCATTCTTTAGATATATCAACCTATTTATGAGCATAATAGATTTAGAATATTTCTAATATACTTGTTGTTTCCTTTTTTGTCTAAAGGTAATGATTAGAAGTGGGTAAAGAGGTACTTAATGAAACATTTTAGAGTGCACATGCATACTGGTTTCAAATTTGTATTTTGATTTATACACTTATATTCCACATGAACTAGAGGAAGATAATATAAATGCATATTTTAATTAGTAATTTTTTGATATCATGTTTTGGATATGTTAAATTTCACAAGTCCATATTGACTATATGATAGCATATATAATTACAATTTATTGGTCATTAACTTTAGCAGTATATATTTTAGGACATATATTAATGTATATATGGCTACTTTTAATATTATATATTGTTATCTTAATGAACATTACTTTATATTTGGATGTTGCCTACTTAGTGAAAAGGGTTTGCCTTTACAATAACGTGCTATTTCTAATGAAAGAATAAGCTATTGCGTTTGTTGTTAGATATTGTTGCCTAAAAATCACTTTATTATCTTTTAGAGACTCAAACTGTTGCTATACCCATTTAATATTATTGTTATAATTTGAATCTATTGTGTTGCCTGAGTCAAGAATTAGTAGCAATATTATTCATTTTATTGCCTAATCAAGAAATTTTGTTGCCTTACACTTATAGCAGTGCCACTTTATTTAACATCATAAATTATGTTGTCTTAATGAAAAGGCAACAATAGTTGCACTTTTAGCTACATTTTTATCTATTAATTAATGGTTTTTTATAATTGTAGTGTATATTGCTAATTATGTTTAGGGTCCTTGGTCCAATCTCTAATGTTGTCCAAACTTACTCATTAAACTTGTGGCCTACCAAAAAGATATATTTAACCTAATTGATATGCTTTTGCTAAAATATAATGGTGTAGTGTGTGAAGAGATCGAGCGAATTAGATTTATAGAATCATAACTTTTCTCTATTAATTTTATTCGTATTCACAACAATTCATTGAACTAATATAGTTTCTAATTAAGTTTCACCATCATTAAAAGATAAACTTCTGATCTCATTGTAAGTAATTATGAAAATTTTATTTAGATGATATGACATTAAATCAAAATATTAAGCATTATTATAATATTAATATTGTAAATTCAATTTTTTGTTCAAACCAACAAAATAATCTCATAACTTGGAGTTACTTCATTGAAGTTAATATTTTCATTGTATATGAAAGGACATCCCTTGACACGTGTCATGGGTCATTTCTATATTAAAGCATGTTTTATCAAGGTGGCATGTGTTAAACCCCTAAGTCTAAATTGTGGAATTAGCGAGTATTGGCAAGCTTTGGTTGATGCTTGGCACTCAGGGTGATGGAACAAAAAAAAGCTTCCAAATAGACACGAAAAAATGGGCATTATCAATGAAAGCTGGGAAGTAGGCGAGCATTGATGTGTATCGCTACGCATTGATAGAAATTTTCGACGAGTTACAAGATTCGACTGTGAGGCCAAAAGATGATAACACAACTAAATGTTGCTAAGTTCAAGGGTGTGAGAAGGAACTTAACTTTGATGAGAAGCTAAAAAAGCATGTAAACGTGTGAGGCTTATTATACAATAACTCGAACTTTGGCTAACTTAGGTCATTGAGTAATGTGACTACACCATGGACATGCTTGGATGGACCATACACAAAGATAGCTTAGCTACATGGATGGTTTATCAAGGCATTTGGCTTTAAAACGCAATAATGTGGAGACACATGGCAAGATCATGGCCTAAGAAAGTGGAACCACTACCTTACAAAGTGAGAGCACTTCTTCAAGTAATGGAAAAGTGATTCAGATGACATGACAATGGATAAGCATTTTCTAAACACTAATTCTATGTACAAAATAAAGTTAGTAGCCTAAAGTGGAGATATCCCATTAGTTTAATGGAGTTAGTGGAAGAATCCCCACTACTTTGGTGGAGTTGGTGGAGAAAGTGGGTAGTTTTGGCTTACTTGGTCTCTAAGTTCTTATAAGCCTATAAAAGGAATCTTTTGTAGTTCATTTATGTGAAGCATTATGCATTCAATCATCTGTAAGAAAGTTGAGAGCTCTAGGAAAAAGTTTTTGTGAGAGCTTTGAATAAGGAGTTCTTTTGAGTTGTGTTCTTATAGAGTTCTTTATGTTGGAAGAAACTTAAGTACCTTTGTATTGTATCTTGGTAATTTGATGTAATGAAAGGTTGGCTTTTTCGTAACTCTATTGTTTATCCATTTTAATTATTTATACAAACACTTGTTTTGTAACAGTAGAGTGAAACACTTAAACATGAGTGATGTGAGGCATTCGAAAACAAATAGAATTGTTGGTCTATGATCATAAAAGGAAGGCTGAATTGAGCTTTGTGATTTAAGCCTGACTACCACATGAAAACCTTGAAAAAATTATTCTAATTCTATTGTGCTAGAAAAAGTCCTCATAAAAATTGGTCTCAAATCCTTATTTGGTGATCAAAGGCCAGCAAAAGAAATTTGATGGATAGAGTTTCTCGATTAGAGGTGATTATTGTTCATTTAGCCCCAATAGATAAGGAAATGGTTCCTTTCTTAGCACATTTTGAAGCTATGGCAATTGAGCTTCAAGAGACGAGGAAAGCACTTGAGGAGCAATTCAAGGCTTGTGAGGATATAAACTAAAACTTGTTGGTGCTTAAATGTGCTTTGTCTAGGTATGAATCGAGAGTCCTACTCGAGATCACTTTAATGAAGGTGCGTTAGCCCTAAGTTTTTGATAGCAAACGAAGATCTCTTTAGTGAAGGTTCCAAAAAGATCAAAAACTTCTTATGGAACATGGAAACATACTTTGTGGTGCAAATGTATCTAGTTCGGAGAAGGTGTGAATCAAAGCTATGTATACAATGGACGATGTAAAGTTATAGTGGAGAACAAGAACCTCCAATGACATTAGTATGCGTAAACATCCCATTGACACTACCAGTTCCTCTCTAACAACATTTTATGGCTCACTAGGGAAGCTTTAAAGTTATTGAAGCAAGATGGATAGGTGTGGGTGTAACATCCTACCTCCTACTGGAAAAGGGTAAAATCGTAAATTTGGTATAGGATGGGATTGATTGGAATAAATTGGGACTGTCCAGGTACTATATGATTGTTAAAATGCTTTTACATGCTTATATTGATGTTCCCGGCCTGTTTGAGTAATTATCGGTCAGTTTAATTAACTGTAATTGGTTAGGGATTTCGACAATTTGAGCTATTGATTGAGGAAAATTATTTGGAAAGTGTCATTAGTCATTTTCTAATATTGGAGAATTTTAGAAATTTTTCCGGAATTTTTTCGAGGTTAAAACCCGGACTAGGAAAAAAATGTCGGGGCCGGACCGACCGAAAGTGTAGAGTTGAATTTATTGGAAATGGGATTTATTTATTGACCAATGGCCATGAGAATTAGTGGGACAAGTGTCCTTATTAGTATTTTGGATTAAAAATGATTAAATGGGAAGGATTTATATGGAAGTGACATTTGGCATCTTAATAACCAAGTATGCCATGACTTTTTACTTAAGATTTGAAGTATCTTGAAGCTTCTTCTTGCCTTCCACGATAACTTCCCTTTCTAAGCAATATGGGGTGAATTTTCTTCTTTATTTTCGTGAACTTCATCCTTCTTCTCTTGGTTGAAAACTTGTTATTCAAGTTTACCTATTGTCTTTATCAAGCTACTTTATTCTTCTTACTCCCCATATAAAGGAACCTTTCCTTACTTTGAAAGATGATGGCCGATGGTGAGAGAGAGAGGTAGGGTTTGGTGTTGTTCTTGAGAATTGAAGGATTTGGAAGGATTAGAGGTTAATTCAAGTAAGTTTCTTACCTTGTATGTTGAATTTTCTATAGTTGAAGTATCAATGATCCTTGAATCATGTTTATATAACATTCATGCATATGACTTTGAAGTGTGTTAAGGGGATAAAGGAATTGACTAAAATGTGTAAATAGGAAATTAAGAGGCTTATGATGTGTTAAATGCCTTTAAAATGGGAGAACTAAGGTTAAACACCAAATCTGGAAAATTAGGGTTTTTAATTGATTGCACTGTTTTGATCATAACTCATTGTATAGGAATGAAAATGAGGTGAGGTTTGTGGCCACTTAAAGTTTAGGATGTTAGCTACATTTGTGTGTGAAATAGCTGCTGTCCCATTTTAGCTTTAAGGTGGTGAAATTTTTCATGGAAAGTTACTGCTCTTAACCGGAATGAACAGTACCCGAGAATGTACCCTTGAGTTTTGCTAATTTTTATGAATTAATTGAGAAAGAATTAGGACAAATGGATTAGATGGAAAATTGAAGCCTATTAAGTGAGCTTTCCAAAGCCACTGATTTTGCAATTTTTCGATGTGTATACTAGGAATTATGAACTGATGAATGTTGGCTATTTTTTTATGCATTGACTAAAACCTAGTTGGATTGGCACATTTGGTGTACATTTGGATTTGGGAGAATTTTAGCAATTTTTGTGAATTGAATTGGTGTTGGAAATCTACTGAAGAGTTTTAGATGACACAATGATTTTGAAAATGGTCTATGGCTTGTAATTTTAAGAAATCAGATGTGAGAGATATGGAATTTCAAAATCGGAACCTACATTATGATGTTAAGTTCTGATTAGGTCAGAAACTTGTATAACAGATTTGACATTGTTAGAGGTTCAATTGGAGTTTTGTTATTTCAGGACAAATTGAAGTTTGAGATTTTCCCTTTTCAGGGATATAAAGTGGTGATTTGTTCGACTTGTGTACAGGGAGTTATACTTGATAGAAGTTTACTGCTCAGATTAAGTGATTTCAGGGACAACAACATTGATTGAATTATTTGACCTAGTTAGCAAGGGAATTGGAATTTTGGTTATTTCACAAAAGTTGTAGCTAACATTGTAAGCTTGATGAGCATATTTATGGTATAATTTTTGGGTAAGTATACTGAAAGTTATTGAATTTACAAGTTCTGTTCTGTTTGAAGAGATAGCAGATCTGTCATTATAATTATGTAAGCCGACTATAAGTCGACTTGTATCTTAAACAAGTCGACTTATACACATAAAGGAGCATAAGGCGACTTGTTTTCTCTTGTAAGTCGACTTGTACTGACCCTTTTCCATTCTATTGCTTCTAACTTATCCGTCCGGCATCCGATTGACCTGATTCTTGAGGCATCGGATTTATTGAGTAATGAATTATCTTTTCTGCGAAATTGGGAGA
This sequence comes from Erythroxylum acuminatum, assembly GCA_026284645.1. Classification (NCBI taxonomy): domain Eukaryota; kingdom Viridiplantae; phylum Streptophyta; class Magnoliopsida; order Malpighiales; family Erythroxylaceae; genus Erythroxylum; species Erythroxylum acuminatum. Next base: position 27,714,363 of record JANKOD010000005.1, on the reverse strand, counting down.
TATTTGGACGGAAAATTGACATGGAACTGGGTAATGGCTTCTAATGGAAACAAATGGGATTAGGTCCGGAAATATCATAAACATGCATAGCATCCAGACTAGTTTGGATTGACTAGTTAGTGACTCTACTTTCTCTGATTCATATAGAGGCCCAAGTGGAGCGTCGTACAATAACCGACGTGGCGGAAACTTCCCGGCATTAGCTCGGAAGTCAGAGGTGAGTAACCTAGATGGGTTTCTCAGTTATTATTTGTCTAATATGGGGATAATGGCGGGATCAGGAATGTGTACTGTTTGCCCTTATTGGGATTACTGTGGTTAATTGTGAACTACTGACTATAAATTGACT
>JANKOD010000005.1:27701260-27711426 GCA_026284645.1 Erythroxylum acuminatum | reverse complement strand
ACAAATTGAAATTAACCCTAATCAAGCTCAAATTTAACCTACCCATAATCAATCTAGGTTAGAAAACTCAACATCTATCTTAGAAACCCAAAAACCCTATGGATCTCACCATCTTCTTCTTCCTCCAAGCAATCCCAACTCAATCCCCTTTCTCTCTCTAGGATTTCTTCAACACAACAACACAACAACCCATTTCCTTTTACTCAAGCAAAAAGATGATGAAACTTACCTTAAAAGCCTTGATTCTTCCTCTTTCCACGAAAATTTCCTTCTTTTTCTCCTACCTTTTGCGTTTTTCTTCTTCTTCTCTCCTCCCTCTTATTTTTCTCTTCTTCTTCTCTAAGCTTCCACGACACTCTCCCCTCTTCTTCTAATTTTTTCCCTTTTGTTACTCCTTATCTTCCCATTTTGCCCTCCACTTACAAGGCCTTTCCAATTTTGCCCCTCCTTCATTTAATTCAAGCCTACTAACTACTAACTCTAACTTAATTCTAATCTCAATTCAAATTTCAATTTCTAATCCTTCTCTCAATCTCTAATTGATGACCCAATCCTAAAATAATAATAAAAAATAGTAAACAAACATAAATAACCATTTAAGCAATTTAGGGAATTTAGAAAATTCAAGATCCAACAATATATGTTTTTGAACATTTAAAAATAAATAGTTTATTATCAAGTATTAATATATGCTTTTGTTATATTATTCATATTTATTTATTCATGAATAATATGATTAGAAAGTATTAATATATGTACATATACTATTCAATTTTATTTATGATAAATTTTATAAAAATAGTCTTTTATAATTTTATTAAAAAATTTTATTAAGATATTATAATTTTTTGTCTAAAGACAATTAAAAAGGTTAAATTAGATGACTTTAAAAGTAATTTAGTCAAAATCAGAAGATTTGCATATTAAGATGAATAAGGTGTTTGAGAAATTACTTTCTACGTAAGGTTGTTCAAATTTTCTTCGACTTATATTCATTTTCAAGTTCTTAATGAAAATTCAAATCAAGCCACTCGTAATTTATAAATAAAAAGATATTGTTATAAAAATCTTTTTCATGGTAAAGAGAAAATCCCTATATAAGTGTTCCTTTTCGGGGGGACAAAACCACAATATAGGTTTTTACAACAATAACTAAACTTATAAGCCAAACTAAAAAACCAACAAAAAATTTAAGGAAAAAATTGTAAGAAATTTTCATATTTTGATTTAATACCTATAAATAGTCCAACGTTTGTAGTTAGTGGATATGCATGTCTTATTTTTGTGATAATTGTCAATATGCTTGATGGAAGCATATAGATATAAGTTTTTATTGCAAACTTTTGGGATCCCTGAGCTCTTTTTCTCTTCTAAAAATATACACCTTTGATTTTGGAATTGAGAGCTTAGAAGAATTCAAAAAATGCAGACTTTCCAAACAAAAACATCAATGGCAAAAGTATATTTATTTGTTTTGCATTCAATTTATTTGTTATTCTAACGTATATTGATATTGAATTGACTTGCATTTAGTATCAAAGCACAATAACCTCTATCTTTTTTTAGTTTTTGGAGAATTTTAAAATTTGAAAAAAACTTGTCGGATTAAAAAATTTCATTTTAGGGTTGTTTATGGAAGTTATTCTTTTAATTAAAGATATAAATCTTCAATTAAATGTTTTGGAAGTGTTTCTATATTTAAAAAACCAGTTTTTGTAGTGTTTTTTGATTTGGTTTTGTTTGATATATGGCAGGTCACGAATTGGGTCGTTATGACCCAACTGGAAGTTAAAGAAGACCCTTTCACCAAATGACGTCATTTTGTTTATTTCTTAAAATCAAATTATGATGTAGTGGATAAGACTCGAATCGCACCCGCATGGGATGTTTCAACTGAAATGAAGATGATATTTTTATTCATTATGTGTTGAAATTATATTTGTACAAACATTCAACATGAATCAAATTATGATATAATTATTATGTCTATATTTTACATTGTGAATAGAATTTTGGATAAAATGTTTTAGTGATTAATTATTAGGGCTTAGCTACGACAACCCTAATTATATAAAATTATATATTTGTGTACTTAATCACATAAACAGTTATGACATTTAATTTAATTTAATTATTTTAGTATAACAAATTTTATCCCACAGTAATTTGTATTATATTGGAATGATTAATTAGGATAAAATATCAAATTATTTCTTTCAATTTTCCTACAGGTATTAGAAATTGGAATATAATTTGATAGTTTTATCATAAAGTTTAACATAAATATATTTGAATTAAAAATTTGGCCCACAGTCAATTTTTATATCATTTAATTTATGTCATTTAAGATATGTTTACATTGGTACGACATATATATATTTTGTTCACCTCAATTTAATGATAAATAGCATGTATGTTTAAGTTATGCAAATATTCAAACTGTTAGTTTTTCTAATACAAGTTGTGAAATTAGTTTTTCTAATATAAGTTGTGAAATTCCCAAATTGAGGGGTAAAAACTATAAGATTTGGAAGAAAAGAATTCTTTTACATTTGGGGTGGACGGACATTGATTATCTTATTTAGAAGGATGAATCATCTAAGGTAACTAAGGCCAGCACTACAGCTGAAATTGCTCTTTATGAACGTTGGGAGCGATCTAATCGCTTAAGTGTGATGTTCATTAAAGCCAAAATTTCTGCTAGCATTCGTGGTTCTGTAGAACAGTTTGACAATGTCCATGCTTTATTGAAGACTATTGATGGAAATTTTGAAAATTCAGATAAAGCATTTATAAGCACCCTTATTACGAAGTTTTCATCTACAAGGCTCACTAGTTTATGAGGTGTACGTAAGCACATCATAAAGATGAGGGATATTGCGATTCATTTAAATAAACTTAAGGTTGAGATGTCTGATTCTTTCCTTGTGTATTAAATTTTGAAGACCCTTTCACCACCATGTGGACCTTATAAAATCTCTTATAATGCACAAAAGGATAAGTAGCCAATAAATGAATTAATGACCGTGTGTGTTCAAAAGGAAGGGAGATTGTTGATGGAACAAGGAGAGAGTTTATAGAATGTAGAACGCACATCTGGTTGTTCAAGAAAAGAAGAAAAATCAAGCGAACTTAAGGGGAAAAGGTCAAATGCCTGCCCAAGCTAACATTAAGAAGAAATCCAAGTGCTTCTTTTACAAGAAAAAAGGACACACGAGGAAGGATTATGTCAAACATAAGGAATAACTTGAAAAGAAAGGTAATCTAATCTCACTAGTTTACTTTAAATCTACTATGGCTGAAATTTGTCATGACACATGGTGGATTGATTCTAGTTTGACAATCCATATTAAAAATGAGTTGTAGGATTTGTAAAACCCACGGAAGCCAGTGGGAAGTGAGCAGTATTGTTGGGCACCCCACCCTTGTGGGTTACGGGCCCGACATCTTAAGTGACATCTGAAAGCGTATCCCATAAGGGTGGCGTGCTCCCACTAAGACAAACATCAAAACAACTCACTTCTCCTATTTCCAAAACCAAACTCTTGATCATAATCATTAAACTTATTCCAATGAACTCTCCTTAACCATCATCGATTCCTCTTCTTGCTCTGATACCATAAGTGTCGGGTCCCGTTTTCGATTATATTTTGGAAAACCCTAAACTGGAATTTCATTTCGACTTGTTCCAAACATTGGTGGCTCTATGTCTCTAGTTTATTTAGAGACAAGAATCATCGCATTTGGAGATCCCATAACAAAGTTATGGCTGAAAGGCTCGAACAGGGTCTTGACCTCAATCAAATTGCACCTGCCTTGGGGCAATTAGCATAACTGTCATATGGGATATCATATTAAATCATCTTAAGACATCTTGATAGTAGACTTCGAGATCTACAACTTTCATAAAAACCTCGAAGACAAATTCTATTGTATAAAGGGGTCAAAATGGAGTAGATGATAGCAAGAATTAGGCGAAGCAAAAAGTAGACGAAGCAAAAACGCAGACGAAGCAAAAAGTAGACGATTAGAGTCAACTTAAGATGAAGCAAAGTCAACTTAAGACGATTCCACCCTTAAGACGAAGCGGAGTCAACCTAAGATGAAGCAAAGTTAGCTTAAGACGATGCAACGCTTAAAACGAAGCGGAGTCAACTTAAGACGAAGCAAAGTCAGCTTAAGACGATGCAACTCTTAAGACGAAGCAGAGTCAACTTAAGACGATGCAACTCTTAAGACGAAGCGGAGTCAACTTAAGACGAAGCAAAGTCAGCTTCAGACGAAGCACAGTCATCTTAAGATGAAGCAAAGTCAACTTAAGACGATGCCACCCTTAAGATTAAGCAGAGTCAACTTAAGACGATATGACATCATCACAGATGATACATCCTTACAGGCGATATGACGTCATCACAGGCGATGTGAAGTCATCAAAGACGATACGTCTCTGCAGACGATACCACATGATACTCCTAAGCATCTCCCCTTCTAAGGACCATAACTTTGAACTCCAATGTCAGAAAATTTCCTACTATAAACAATTGGAAAGCTAGAAGAAAGACCTACAACTTTCTAGAAGGCACATTTGCCTAAATCAACCTAGGTTAATCCAGATCTTCCCCTGATTTTCGAACACGAACTTTTTCCTTATGCAAACTTAAAGATGCAATGTATAAACTTGAGAGGAAGTCATGAGCAAACATGCTATCTTATTCCATTTGAAAGATAAGAGTTTTACAAGGATTTAGTGGGCATTTCAAGCCGCAAATACATTAACATCTCAAAATTCCAAAATACAAAAGATACATGAATCATGAGTTGCTCAAATTGCAACTAAAGCCTTGCTTTACAAGATTTGCTTCAAATACAAAATAATTAAAGATTGGAGTGATGCCTTGACCCTTGACTACTCAATATCGTGCTCATCACCTGGATATGGGGGAGGAGAATAGGGGTGAGTTAAAAGCCCGTGGGTAACAAGTTTATAATTGGTAACAAGCAAACCATTTATAAAGTCATTTTCAATGCAGAAAATTCACGTTTATGAAAAATGTGTATGCATCATTCTTATCAACTTATCATGAACATGTAGCATATCAAAACGGTTTGGCTAGATCCATAAACATGACACACTACACATTTCCACATAATGGCCCTTCGTAGCGATAAACTTGAGGGAGTCCATGAAGGAGCTCTGCGCCACTAGCGGGTAGGCGGGAGAAGCCTATAACTTGGTCAACGTGGACGTGACATTCTTAAGGGACTACCACAAACCCGCATAACACATAATTCATGAATTGAAAATAGTTTGCCCCAAATGGCACATTTTTTGCAAAACTTTTGTTTCATGAGCATAAAATATTTCATATGCATTCCAAAACTTGATTTCTTAAACTTGCTATTCCTTTAAAAAATCCTTTCCATCATTTAATTCACCAACAATTAACACAATTCATATACAACCATGTAGCACAATCTTACAACATTTAAAAGCAATAAATGCACATGAATAAGGTAGTTGAAAAATCATTTCTTGTCATTTCTTGAAAGAAACTTTAATGGTTCATTACTTAATTATAAAAGTGAAACCCACCTTGAATTTCCTTGCTTATAACTTGCTCAAATGTGCCTCTTCTCTTGATCCTCTTGCCTCCTTTGATTTTCTTCAACATTGACACAATTCCAAAATCAATAGGAATCCCTCAAAACCTCAACATTAATTTAAATCATGCCTAATAATAATAAAAAATTCGGGGGCCAATATTTCTCCCCCTCTTAAAGAAATTTCGCCCTCGAAATTCTTACCTGAACCATTGAAGGGTTGTGGATACTTCTCCCTCGTGGCTTCCAAGGGGCTCCCACGTGGCCTCTTCAATAGAATGATTTCTCCACATAACTTTTACCAGCTGAACTATCTTGTTCATGAAGACCTTTTCCTTGGTGTCCAAGATTTCCACTAGAATCTCCTCATAACTTAGATCATCCTTCAATTGAACTTCAGTGATCTTAATAATGTGGGAGGGATCAGATCTATATCTCCTCAACATGGAAACATGAAAGACATCATGAATCTGCGATAATTCTGGTGGTAACGCCAACGTATAAGCTAACGGTCTAATCCTCTCAAGAATTCATAGGGATCCACATATCTCGGACTTAACTTGCCCTTCTTACCAAATCTCATGACTCCTTTCCAAGGAGACATCTTAAGAAAGACCTTCTCACCGACTTTGTACTCCATCTCCTTTTGGTGTGAATCAGTGTAACTTCTCATTCTATCTTGGGCTACCTTAAGCCGTTGCTTAACTACGTTGACCTTGTCTACTATCATTTGTAGTAACTCTGGCCCTATCAGTTTCCTTTCTCCTTCTTCATCCCAACATATGGGAGTTCTACATCTCCTTCCATACAGTGCTTCATATGGAGCCATCTGAATGCTCGAATGGTACGAATTATTGTAGGCAAATTCGACCAATGGCAAAATGCTTGTCCTAAGCTCCTTTGAAATCCATCACACATGCCCTAAGCATTCCCTCAAGGGTCCGAATGGTCCTTTCAGATTGACCATCTGTCTGGGGATGAAAAGTCGTGCTAAAATTCAACTTGGTTCCTAGAGTCTCTTGTAAGCTTCCCCAGAATCTAGAAGTAAACCGAGGATCTCTGTCAGAAACTATAGAATCTAGAACCCTGTGTAATCTTACTATCTCATCAATATATTTCTTTTCTAGCACATGCAGAGAATCAGTCTGTTTAATTGCTAGAAAATGGGCTGACTTCATCAAACGATTAACAATGACCCTATAGCATCATGCTTCTTATTGCTCTTGGGCAAACCCATTAGGAATTTCATAGTTACCTGTTGCCATTTCCACTCAGGAATGGACAAGGGCCTTAACTTGCCAGAAGGTGTCTGGTATTCAGCCTTAACTTGCTGACACACTAGACACTTACTTGCATACTCTACTACATCTCTTTTCATGTCTTTCCACCAGAATTACTCTTTCCGATCTCTGTACATCTTGGTGCTACCTGGGTGCATGGCATAAGGCGCATTATATGCCTCATCCAGTATTTCATTCTTTTCTTCCTTGACATTCAGAATACAAAGTTTGCTTCCTACTACCATCAGTCCATCATCCCTCACTACCACTTCAGATTTCTTGCCATTTTGAATTTCTTCTCGGAACTTACTCAATTCTGTATCCTGTGCTTGTAACTCCTTAACTTTCTCCCTAAGTATCGGCCTCACTCTGAAATTTACAATAACACAATCTGGTTCCTCCTATTTCAAACTTATTCTAAGCTTAGCCATTTCTTCCAATAACGACAGATAAACTGTCTAAACATAAGCTATTGTTGATTTCCTACTCAAGGCATCTACCACTACATTTCCCTTTCCTGGATGATACTCAATGAACAAATCATAATCTTTAGTTATCTCCAACTACCTTCTCTGTCTCAAATTCAGTTCCTTTTGACTCAACAAATACTTAAGACTTTTATGATCTGTGAAAATCCTTGTTTGAACCCCATGCAAATAATGTCTCCAAATCTTCAGGGCAAAAACCATTGCTGCTAACTCTAGATCATAGGTCGGGTAATTCAGTTCATAAGGTTTTAACTGTCACGAGGCTTAAGCTATTACCTTCTCTTCTTGCATCAACACACAACCCAAACCCTTTCTCGAAGCATCACTGTACACTGTATAACCCTCATCTTCAATAGGCAAAATCAAAATTAGAGCACCTGTTAATCTGCACTTGAGCTCCTCAAAACTTTTGTGACATTCCTCGCTGCAGATAAATTTCTGATTCTTCCTCAATAACTTAGTCATCGAAGCAGCTATCATAGAGAATCCCTCAACGAATCTCCTATAATAACCTGCTAGACCCAGAAAGCTCCTCACTTCTCTCACTGTCTTGGGTGCATGCCAATTCACCACTGCTTTAACCTTCCTCGGATCAACATGTACCCCATCTTTTGAAATCACATGTCTAAGGAATATCACCTCGTGAAGCCAAAACTCACACTTGCTGAACTTAGTATAAAGTTCCCTCTCCCTCACTGTCTGCAACATAATCTTGAGATGCTCCTCATGTTCCCCTTTGCTCTTGGAATATATCAAAATATCATCGATAAACACTATGACAAACTGATCCAGATATTCCTTGAAGACCCTATTTATAAGATCCATGAAAGCAGCTGGAGCATTAGTCAATCCAAATGGCATGACTAAAAACTTATAATGTTCGTACCATATCTTGAAGGCTATCTTGTTTACATCAGACTCCTTGATTCTGAGCTGATGATAGCCTGACCTGAGATCAATATTTGAAAAGACCGTTGCTCCTTATAGCTGGTCAAACACATCATCTATTCGAGGTAGATGATACTTGTTTTTAATGGTCACCTTGTTGAGTCTCTGATAATCAATGCACATGTGCCATGTCCTATCCTTCTTTTTAATAAACAGAACTGGTGCTCCCCATGGTGAAGAACTCGGCCTTATGTACCCCTCTCTAGCAGTTCCTTCAACTGGTCCTTGAGCTCCTTTAGTTCAGCTAGGGCCATCCTATACGGTGGTATAGAAATGGGTACAGTTTTGGGCATCAAGTCGATGGCAAACTCAATTTCCCTCACCAGCGGCAAACTAGGTAAATCCTCTGGGAACACAACTGGAAACTCCCTCACTACTGTAAAATCCCCTAACTTCCCTTCATTCACATCAGTGTCTACAACATATACCAAGAAGGCTTCACACCCTTTTTCCATCATCCTGTCAGCTAACATAGCCGAAATAAGTCTTGGCGATGGTATTCTCCTGTCTCCTCAGAAAGTTAGCTTCTCTCCATTTCCCAGATCAAATTCTACCACCTTGAGGCTACAATCCAACTTCACATGATACTTCTCCATAGCATCCATTCCAAGTATGACATCTAAGCCTTTTAGGTCTAGAGGTAGTAAGTCCACTACTAGTCTAGCACCCTCAATAACCAGTTCACAGTCTCTATATACTTGACTTATTATCACCTTCCTTACTAAAGGAGTGCTAATAATTAAAGGACTACCCAAGGGCCTCAAATCAACATCATGTAATGTCATGCTTGCAGAAATGAATGAGTAGGTGGAGCCAGAATCAATCAAAACATATACTTCAGAATTAAGCAATTGAGCCATACCCGTGACAACTTCAGGTGCGGCTGCAGCTTCCTCTCTGGTCATGGCGAACAGCCTTGCCTATGCCTGACCCTTGGCCTTCCTAGAGGAATAGTCTTCTTTATAGCTCCATAACTACCCACCTCAGCGACTGACCTGGTCCCTACTGTTTCTACTCTCCTGGGGGCTTACAACTGCGACCCCTCTTGTTTTGTTGCTTGGGGACAATCTCGGATCATGTGTCCCTTTTCTCCGTATCGGAAGCATGCTCCAAGCAAATTGAAGCACTCTCCTTTGTGAAGCTTCCCACAATGCTCACATTGAGGGTTTGTATATCTACTCCTCCCCGTCCTTCTTGTGCCTCTCACATTCAAGGCTTGCCCTGAAACTGCCATTGCCTGCTTGTTCTTGGTAAGGTCACCGTTTCCCACTTCACTCTGAGTATGGTAACTCCTTGTACCCCTCTCAGGCCTTGGAGCACTCATCCCCTTCTTAGTAAGCTGCTCCCTGTTCTTCCTCTTCCTGTTCACTTCATTCTTTATATATTTTCCAATTTTTCAGCCTGGAGTGCGGCATCCTTTCCAATTTTTCAGCCTGGAGTGCGGCATCCACCAATTACTGGTAATCACAGAAATTGTGGATCAAGACTTTCTCCTTGAGCCCCCCAAATGCAGTCCTCTCTCAAACTTGCGGCACTTATCCTCCTCATTGGCAACAATGTTGGTCGCATATCGTGATAGCTGGGTGAACTTTAGCTCATATTCACTCACACTCATGTCCCTCTGTGTGAGATTTAGGAAGTCCCTAGCCTTCTCTTGGATATAGTGTTGGACCCCGAACTTTTATTGAAAGTTAGAACTGTTAAAGGAGAATTTGTTAGTGATTAGTTATGAGTAAAGAAAAAGGAGAATTCTTGAATTTGAAATGATATATAAGATTTAGGTAGTGAATGTAGTAAGTTGATGATGAGTGGGTATATGTGTGTATGTTCTGTTATTAATGTTCATGAT
>JANKOD010000005.1:27667128-27682818 GCA_026284645.1 Erythroxylum acuminatum | reverse complement strand
GTTAGAAAGGCAGGAAAACAAATATGTTAGGGGTAAGATTAAAAGAAATATACTATGATCATGGTTATGAAAATCCTACAACAGATGGCAAAGAGTCAAATTTTGATGATGAATTACAGCAAGATGAGGGGTTGTTCCAAGTTAAATTGGAGCAAGATAAGGACTTCATTGTTATGCAGGATAATGATTCTAGTGATGATTTAGTTGATGAGGAGTTCTTTGGAACTGATGATGAAGAATATGTTAATGCTAGAATAAATGAGAGGAGGTATATGAAGACTTCGCAAAGTGGGTTTGAATGTGACAATGTTGTCAATGGTGTTGATGGAAGTAAAAACAATTTCTATGAAGTTGGTGATCATTCGAATGATACTGGAAGAGCAGAAGGAAGTTCACATTGTGCAAATAGTGATTATGATGACAGTGATGATGAAATTCAATCACCAGTTCCTAGTGATGATGAAGGATCCATACTAAAGAAGAAATACATTAGTTTTAATCCAAAAGTTAAAATGGCAAATTTTAAGTTTGAAATGAATGAAGTTTAAGGACGAGAAGCAATTAAGGGAAGCTATAAGGAAATATACAATTACAAATGGGTATAATGTTTCAATGGCAAGATTTGGTGTATGAATGGAAGCAGTTTGTGATGCACATTATCCTTTTCAAGTGTATGTTAGCTGGATTGGAAATGAGAAAATATTTGTTGTAAAAAGAGTCGAAAACACTTATACTTGCAGTAAAGTGCAAAGGAATAAGCAAGCTCGCCAGAAATGGATTGTGAATTAATTCATACACAAGTTCAGGATGAACCCTAATTGGCCTATTAATGAAATGATGAATGATCTTCAATCAAAATATGCACTAAAGGATACTAAAATTCAATGTAATAAGGCTAAATGGGAAGCAATTACTGTGCTTCGGGGATCAATGTAAGGTCATTATGCGAAGTTATGGTCTTATGTACATGAGTTAATGCGAGCTGACAAAGATGGACAATTTATTATTGAATGTGATTTTTATGAACAAGTCGGCAGACCAATGTTTAAAAGATTTTATGTGGGTTTCAGTGGTTTTCTTAGTGGATGTAGGAAGATTATTGAGTTAGATGGATGTTTTCTAAAGACTTTCTTTGGTGGTGCATTATTATCTACTGTAGGTTGTGACTGAAACAATCAATTGTTTCCTATATATTAGGTTGTCGTTGAGGGAGAAAACTATCAATTATGGAATTGGTTTTTGAGCATTCTTGCTAAAGATCTCCATATAATAGGAAATTTATGGACTTTCATAAGTGATCAATAGAAGGTAAATTGTAAATATCCATATATTTTACATTCATTTGTTTATGAAATCAACACTTAATTAATTTATGTAATTATTTGTTTTACAGGGAAGCATTAAAGAACTTATTTTCAAAAGCTGAACATAGAAAATGTACCCGTCATGTGTATGCAAACTAGTCTAGTGTTCATAAAGAACACACGTATATGACTTTATTTTAGAAAGCGGTGAATTGCACAACGCAAGTTTATTTCGATGAAGTGATAGAGGAGTTGAAGAGTTTGTCAGTGAAGGCTTATGAGGATTTTAAAAGAAGGAATCCAGAGACGTTTATGAAGGACTTTGTGAGCACAATACCAAAGTGTGAAATAGTACATAACAATATTTCAGAGATGTTTAATACATTCATTTGTGAAGCTCGTACCAAAAGCTTGATTAGTATGTTAAAAGACATTCAAGTTTCTTTAATGACTCGGATACATGAAAAAAGGGATATGGTGATAAAGTGCACAGATGAGTTTTGTCCTAGAGTGAGAAGAAAATAGAGGTAGCATAATAGGATGCAAGACATTATATGCCTAGGACAAATGGGAATTTGAATTTTGAAGTTTGTATCTTTGTGGACAAGTACATTGTTGACTTGCAATCATAAACTTGTCAATGTAGACTGAGATTTAACAGGGATTCCATGTAAACATGTTGTGGCTTATATATCTTATCAAAAGGAGGATATCGATGCTTATGTGAATCAATGTTATAAGCGTGATTCTTATTTGAAGACTTACCAGTTTGCTATGGAACTCATTAGTGGTCCTAAGTTTTGGCCAAAGATTGAAAATCTTCAGCCAATATTACCTCCACTGATTAGAAAGATGCCTAGAAGACCGAATCCCAACAAATTGACCAAGGTTGGAGTAGTTATGAAATGCCATCATTGCCATGAAACTGGCCACAATATAAGAGGATGCAAAAATAAGAATCAACCTGCAAGCTAACCTGAAATTGTTAAGGTAGATATTTTAGTTATGTAACAAATGTGTTGTTATGCGTCAAGTATTATTAACTTTATGTTTATCTTCAATGTGTATAATGCAACAAGAAAGAGAAAGGCCACTAAAATCAGTATCTACTGAACCCCTTTCATCTAGTATTTGTATCGGTCAAATAGGTAGACCGACACAATCAGTTTCTACAGGATCAAATACTGCATCTTCTATATTACGAAGAGATACGAGAATGTTTAGTTAACTTTAAGTATACAATTTAAGTTGTTTTCTAACTTATATAGCATTATAATTCTTTTTGTTTTTATAGACACGTAGAGGGTATGGAGTAACATTTGGGGAAGTTTCTGAGAATGCCTACTTTACAGTAAGTCATTTAAATTCATGTTTATACTACTTATATTTAATTATAAGGGAGATGATAATATTTACATAATTGGTTGTTTATACTTCATAGATGGGTGAGGGTCAACGTCAACTGTTACAACTTCCCAATACTAACACAACAGCAACACAAGCATCCCAAAGTGCACCTACTAATACAACTCAACCTAGGAGAAGGATCAAACTAATGGCTAAAAGATCTGCTACTAGGAAATCTTCATAGTTGGTGAGTATTGTTTCCTTACCTAACTCAATGTTAGCTTTTTTACTCCCTATGTTTTTGTTTTTTTGGGTATATAGCAATTTTGCTTTCAACCTCTCAAATTAGAAGGCTCTAAAAAGAACTAATTAGCATTAGAAATGATCCAACTCTTTCCAATCTCGACTTAAAGTTGGATTAGGTTGAATGTTGACTACATCTTAGAGACTTTCACTGCCAACTTTGGTTTGAGAAATATGAAAATGTATAACAATGAAAAAGAGTAGAAGGAAGATTGCTTCTAAAGTTCAAACATATATGTGTACTAATCCTGAATCATTAGAAAAATGGTAGAATCAAAACAAGGTTTGATGGCTTCTGTGATAGATCCAAACTATATATATATGTATATACTTATAAACAAAAATGTAAGAAGATTTAATTATTTATTGTTTTTGTTGATGGTGATGCATTACTCTTGATTTCTCATAGATTCTTGCTTCAGTCATGGCTGGTTTAATGTATTTATTGGTTTTTTTGTCCCTTAGTGGCTATTGAAGTAAGTTGTTGAATGATTATGGTCTAGTTTTTATATGATATTTGGATGAAAAGTTTTTCTTGCTCTTTTCATCTGTATGCTTTTGCTGAAATAGATGATAGTTCCTTTATGTTTGTGTGTGTGTGATCTTGATGACACTGAATCATATTTTTAAATTTCTACTAGTTATTATTTATATAAGGATGGTATGAGGGATCAAGCACTGCAGAAGTCCCTGGATTAAGCCTTTGGAGCTGGAGCTAATTGCACACCAATCTATATGAGAAAGTTGGAAGGCAGAGGCATGGTTTTGAATATTGAGCTTTAGAAGTTAGAACCATTTGGAGAAACCAATATTTTTTTATATTGTTTCAGTTTGTAGAATAATGTTGGTGTATGTAACCTATTTATTTGCTTGTTTGATCTTACTTTGTAATTTACTCTTCAAAAATGATATTAACTTTATTGTTTTTATACATGATTGTTGTCTTTTCTAGTTAGTTACTCTTCAACACTGTTGTCCTTGCCAACCACTTTTTTTCACTATTCTTTTTCCTTTGAACGCTAATCATATCATTGTTTATAAAAGCATATATTAGGGTTTATAATTTCCATTTAGATATATTTATTATATATGGAATTCAATACATTTCTCCTTTTGCAAACACATTTCATATTCAAGAATGTTAGCTCTTTCGATCTCCTTTTTTCATTCTTACTCTAATATATGAATATTTTAAAAAGTAACAATGGTCAATTGACAAAGATAGAACATAACTCTTCATTGTAATTACCAGAGGATAAGTAATTATGAATGATACAAATGTAACTATAATTAATAGATGGAATTTTGTAATAATTGCAGTTACTTCTACAATGTAAAACCTTGTAACAATTGCAGTTTCCTTAATACCATGAAAAGCTTACAACTGAATATTAAAGTGGTAGGTGATTGAATAAAAGATAAAAAAAGAGTCCAATAAACATAATAGTTACGTTTTGCTATTCTAACTATTACAATGTCTGCATTTTTTTTGTACTTACATCTGCTGACCAAGCTATGAAATCATATGGGACCTACAAAATAAAGTTATAAACACAAATATTAGGACTTATAAAAAATTTGCATTATTCACATAAACTTTTACACATACTTACTTCTTGCGAACAACAATATATCTTCTGAACAAGACTCTTACCCCAACGTACAAAATTTGTTTGACATATTTTAGGGAAAAAAAAAAACAAACTTTCATCTCTTTCACAAATACCAAGTACCTACAAGAGACCTTCAATTTGAATGTTGATTAATATTAATTTATACGATTGGCATTGCTATAAACAATAATTGAATTACTTACTTTCGTATTAACGCATTCATAAAAATGTTGACTAATGTTAGGCTTAGCATTTGAAATCCATAACTTCATCAAGGCATTACAATTGGGGCAATTAATTTTCAACATCTATATTATATAAAGAAATATCAATATTAATTATATTTGAATCCAATTAAATTATCGTATATAACAAATAATATATATTACAATTATTTTACTATTGAATATAATGCTTTCTCTTCACAAAATTGAGAATATATCCTTCCAGCTTCTACTACACTATCAAAAGAACAATAAACAACATCCTTAAATCCATTAACAACACCTTGACACTCTTCCCTTGTGAAATATATACCAGGTGCATGCCCAACAAAAGCTACATATACTTTATTTCTGCCCATAAATGGTTATCCTGTTACAATATCATCATACAATTATTTAATTACTACCTTAAATGCAATACTACTATGATTTTTTTTTCATAAATTCACCAACAAAGAATTAAATTTCCAAAATGTTAGCATAATATCCCCAATATTAAAATTTTAGCTAACCATTACATTTACAATATGAAAGAGAGGAAGCTTCTTCCCTACAAATCAGGATGAAGTATCACATAATTGACTGTTTAGGCTATGGCCTATGTAATGTCATATTTTTCAGTAATTAGCAAAATGTATATATTATGCATACAACAGAAAACAAAAAATGAATCGATCATCATGCATTCAGTGTAGCTAATTTTTGTATTTGACTTACATTTCATACTGAAAACTCAATGTGCCTTAGTTATTCAAGGTTTTTTCTCTTCAATTTGTTATGTACACATACTAGTCATTCCTCCTTTGCAATAACAAACAAATCGTACCCTACCACAATCTAATTTGAAACCCTAGTACCCTAGCACAATACAAGTCAATTTTCTGTAAGCACAAATCCAATTTGAAACCTTATTATAACAAATTGAATTTGTGCTTTCGGAACCCTAGGACAATACAAATTCAATTTTCTAGAAGCATAAGTCATTTGCGGACAAGATGAAATGCAAGTCTACCATTATGTATTCAGTTACTCTAGCAGGAAGGGAAAGAAGAATACAGAGAGAGAGGACCAATCATACCCTAGTTGGCACCATAGGAAGTTCGACACTTGCTTCTTCAGTTTTTACCTGACAAAGAAATCACAGAGATAGAAGAAGCGCCAACGCACGAAATCACACACAATAGAAGAAGCACCAACACACAATAGAATAAGCACCAAATTTGGGGGGATTTTGGAGATTTTAGGTTATAGAGTATTTAGCGTTGCGCGATAGAGAAGAGAGGTAGAAGTTTTGTCATCTGATTTTAGTTGAAACGACGTCATTTTACTATCGAAGCTAAACGACGTCGTTTCGCTAATCAGATAATCTACACCTTAACTAGCTAACGTGTCAATTTAGGGAAGGGCATCGACAAGTGACGATGTCATGTCAGTAAAGATAACGGTGAGAGTAATATCGGGCTGGAATTGAAAAAAATTAAAAATTTAGGTATTTTATTGTTACTTTTTAAAATTCAGACTATAATTAAAAAATGGAAGAAATTTTAGGCTTTTTTAAATAATTAACTCTAGAATTATTAGTTTTCATACTATTTTTATTAATCAATATGATATGATATCCAACAACTTTTCCTGAGGCCAAACAAAACCAGCAATGTTATACACAAGAATTTTCCAAGTAACTGTAACCTACAGTACAAGAAAATTGTAGTAAATTAGTTGATTTAAAGTAGGATTAAGAGTAACCCAGTGGGTTGGCGTAGCTTAATCAAGTGGTCGGGGGTTTGATCCTTGAGAATGCAACAAACGCCTGAGCTAACGGTAGCCCTCCTTAATTTGAGATGTTCTAGTCGCGGAGGGAATAGTCTTTTAAAAAAATGGTAGGATTAGGAGCATCCCTTTCTTGTTACTTGAACAGGTAAGGAGCAATATTCATTTTATTAAATATATAATACAATCAAATTGACATAAATATAGGACAAAACACATTCCTTGTAAAATAGGAAATGTCAAGTTCTACGTAGTTAGATATATGGCTGACGTCCTAGCTGCACCAGGATAATTTCACTAAAGCACAACAAGGAGTCTTTAATTCTTTATCTTGTATCTTTTTCGGGTAAATGACAAATTATTTTATAGTTTAATTTATTATTGAGTGCAAAAAGTATTTTATAATATCAAAAACTGTAAAAAGGAGATTTATATTAGAAATCTTTCTGATTATATTAATGAAAATTGTGACTGCTGCTCAGATCATGTTAAAAATAATAATATAATATATTGATTAAAATAATTTTAAAGAATAAAAAGTTTTCTCCAAATAATTTTTAAATATCATAGTATTTATGTAATCACAAACATTAATTGAAGAGTGTGGTTGTGGAAACGAAAACATTGAATATGCACAAATTAATTGAAGAGTGTGGTTGGGATCAAATTAATATGAGTGGCAGTCTTTTACCTAAAATAATATTCAAATTGACAAGACTTTGAGCTGATTTCAACAAATGAACTCCGCGCCGTATACTTTCAATCAAGATATTGGGAAAAAGGTCTAACTAGTAGCTGCCACACACCCTAATATGAATCCATGAAAACAAACGTCTAACATTAATTTATGATTGATATTATCTTTAACATCAACAGATTTTAATTTACAAACTTCAATTAAGTGGGATTGAACTTGAAAAGAAGGAAACAAAGTTATTTCCCTCGCATATAGAAAATCGTCTGATATCAAAGTTTCAAAAGCAAAACCATTTGATTTTGATGAAATTTTAAAGCTAATGAAACCCAACTGATCCACATTTTTGTCCGATATAAAGTATCATGCACTATTTGATATTAGGAGCATGTTTATTTTCTGGTATCAATATGAGTGACAGCTCCTATAGCCAACTTAAAATAATTAAGATGGTTTGTTTCTCTACTAAGTCAAACTTTATTTTTGTTGGTAAAAGTTAGCGTACAGTTAAACCCAAGTCACAATCTCAATGAGCTTGTACGCCAAATAATTAGTTTCATCTGTAAATAGACTAACTATATTATTGGAAACAGATTGCCTGCCTGAATTTAGAACATAGTTGTTTTGTTATTTACTAAAGAACAGCCTAATTCTTCGTTGATCGGCAATAATTAATACACGCATTAGGAGTAAAGTAGCACATCTAAACTGAACAAAATAGTGAAATCATAGAGCACCGACAAAATACTAAACACGTATTCGGAGCTCATAGCCAAGTCCACGCATGTTATGTAATGTAGGGTTCTCTATCGTTTATTTTGGTGTGACATCTTTGGCAGACTCCGTACTCGTTATTAAATGAATATTGTCGACCTCAAGAATACTTTTTGCGACAAGACTTGAAGACTTTTCTATGTCAGTGGATCTGGAAATTCTGTGGCTACCTTTCAACAAAGTTTAAAAAATATACGAAATCTAATTTCAAATAAATTAAAAGGTTCCCATACATGTACTTAACCTGTTAAATAACTACTACATTCTAATCGATGGTAGGTAAAAGAGTATTCAATTAGGTTAAGGTAGCCAACTCGAATCTTGATCCATCAATGTTAAGACGTTTATTGCATTTAAAAAATATTAGTATTCAATGTTAACAACTGCGTACTTAGGAGTTTATTGTGTTAGAATATTTGATTTAGATATTTACGGAAAATATTCCATATTCCATGTCAAGATTGTAAGTTTTTTTGTCCTCGTTACACTTGCTTTGTTAAAGCTTGAAAAGTCTGCGTGCAATCTGAGAACTTCTTTAAACCAGAGGAGTCTTCTAATTAACACCTTAATCAATAATAAATTTAAATAAGTAATTCTCATGTAAAACGAGTATTAATCAACAACATTGAATAAAAATAAGTCCCTTTCTTAGCTACATGAAAGCGACTATCAATTAGTTTAGTAAGTGCCAGTCAAAATGCTGAAGGTGATGTTGATTCAAATTTTATTGTCTAAGAAAATGGGACTAGACACCATTTTAATTTATTGCATAATCTTCGATGTCCTCTAATCAAAATTTACATATATTAAGATGAGCAACTCCATATATAGAGCTTCCTGACAAGTTGCGTAAGATTTTATCGTGGCTAATGAGGTTCCTTTTTAAAAGTTCAAACTAGAGGATAATCCATACCTAATTGATTCAGCCAATGTTAAATTACATAATACAAGACATGGGCATCCAAAAGGGGATGCTTCCTTTCAAATTCTCATCGTTTTTCTTTCATACATATAACTTAAACTTCTCTTTTGATTCTTAATGGATAGTAAATTTTTGAATGCATGCTAGTTTGGTTTTCTAAAAACAAAAATGTAGTTTGACACAATATCATGCAATTCCAAGGGAAACAAGATGCTACACCCTTAAACTTCAAAAAACTTCTCAGTGCGATGCGCCTTAAGAGGAAGATTACCTGCATTACACACACGAGGGAGACAACTATATGCGAGCGAGATCGGATTTGGTATAAATTTTGGTAGAGCCTCGGATCTTATGGAGATTGACTCGATCCAGGCTAAGGACTTGACAAACTAAGGACTTGGCTCATGCTCGGATGAATGGACCACGACTAACGGCCTTTTTGTAGAAAGCATTGGATGAAATCAGTGTACTATGTGAACTTCAACAAGATCACAATGCATTATCAACGAATAGAGATCTTAGGGAGATCTTGGATGATATGATGACAACTAAGAGTTAGAATTACAGTGAGACTTAACATCTAAAGATAGTGGAGATTTTCAAGGATAAGTATGCTAGTTTCTATTTGAATGTAAACTCTATCTTTCTATTATCTTGTAGATTCTATCTTATTAGTTAGAGTCCTATTTAGATGGGAGTATCATCCAATTGGTCTACGTGATGTAATCTGATAGAGATAGATGTGATCTTAGCACGATCTTAGGCAGTTCAGTTTAAGTGAAATTCTGAATGTAACTTGGCTTCCAAGTTAGAGTGCCTATATATAGCTTATTTGAGCTTTGCTCTCCTCATTCAGTTATAGAGAGAATTTCTTGTATTATTTTGAGGGAAAGTAATATAAAGGTTAGTTTACCATATCTCTCATGTTTCCTTGTTGCCTTTATTTTCTTATTGCTTCCATAGCATTGTTTCTTTGAGTATGCGAGACAAACACTTCGAGAGTCATTGAAGGTTAAAGTCTTGCTTAAGCGGACCTAAGTGAGACTATTGTGCAAAGGGTGCTGCCGATCAACTTCAGTGAAAGTTCGAGTCCTAAGGTGACCTTTGTATCACCTTACGTGGTGGTGATTTGTTAGTAGATATACTTTGGTTTTCATGAATGTTATATCTGGTTAAGATTTTGGTCTATTTTGGTTGATATTTTTTATTATTATCATAGTTTAAAGAAAAAAGAAAAAGAAATTATTAAAGTACCATCTCTTCCACAAAAAGGAAAGAAGGTGAAGAAGGCAAAAAGGGAGGTAATGAGCAAGCATTTTTAATAAAATTGATATAATGATGCTGTAAAATTATTTTAATTTGAAACTTAAAAATTTAGGTTAAGAATGAAGTTGTCACATGTGGGACAAGTCAGCAAAGTGGGGATGTTAAGAACAATGTATGAAACTTGGACCCAACTAAAATAAAATATAGGTGATTAATTGTTATTGTTATTTGATTATAATTACTCTTAATGAATATATAGAGAGTTATCAAATATGTTGTTATTTGAATAAGGTGTTTAAATTAATATAGAGTCGGAGCAACTGAAATGGTTCATCGATATGGGATTCAATGAACTTTATGAGATGGAGAGGTTTAAGGTAAAAGGTGATGTTCGCTACTGGTTATAAGGTCAACTTGATCCAAACGAGATAACATTGTACATAAGCGAGGATTTAGTGGGGGATATTATTGACAATAATGTTTCATGGATTTAGTGGTTTCAAACGGGAGCAAACAGGTGCACATAAAATTCAATAAGGCTAAGGTGACTAGGCTTTAAGAGAAGTACAAAGTCAATGACCAACAAATCATGATCAAATGCATACTTAATAAAGTAAAGGGTTTATAAGCAGGGGAAGCTTTTAGTGAAACTCCCTTCTATACATATTAGGAATTTTTTGTACTAAGGTCCGTTATGGTATCAATACACAATTGCTAGATATCATAGTCAATATTGATGACTACAAGTAGCTTGATTAGAGATATTCCATATTGAACCATCTTTGCAAGCACACTTGCAAGTTTCACCATACAATAAAGGCCAAAAGTGATATGCCTTATATGGATGGATGTATAACTATATTGATGGTGAGCATACATCTTGAAAAAATAAATCTTGTCAATTAATGGATAGACTTGTGCATAATGTGTAATTATTTTATAATTAAATTATAATTTGTTTATAAATATTTTTCTTGACTAATTATGTACTAAGGCCAGTTATGGTATCAATACACAATTGCTAGATATCATAGTCAATATTGATGACTACAAGTAGCTTGATGAGAGATATTCCATATTAAACCATCTTTGCAAGCATACTTGCAAGTTTCACTAAACAATAAAGGCCAAAAGTGATGTGCCTTATATGGATGGTTGTATAACTATATTGATGGTGAGCATGCATCTTGAAAAAATAAATCTTGTCAATTAATGTATTGACTTGTGCATAATGTGTAATTATTTTATAATTAAATTATAATTTGTTTATAAATATTTTTCTTGACTAATTATGTCTTAATTGACGTTCTAAATGAGAGAAGATAGTAAGGAATATAGTTTGGGATGACATTAATATCAATGAGGCATTAGATGGTGATAAAGTCTGTGAAAAAGAGCTAAAGATAATGTTTTTATTAGAAATATATTGTAACGTTGTAATGAACTAATTTTAAATAATTTAATTGATTAATATACTATATTATCTTAGACATGAAGGGTTGACTATAATAAGGATCATACAACGAAGTGTAATATCGGCTGGGAATCAGTAAGGATAGTATGAAAGGCCTGATGTGAGGTGAAAAATGCAAAGGTAATGAATAAGTTACCCATAGAGTTAGTATATTTTTTAAATATTTGGTTTTTATTTGAATAGTTTTTGGCAATTTTAATATAACGTCAAGAAACAGAAGAAGTCCTGAGGCATAAGATGGTGATGATGGTGGAGATTAATTGTGAACAAGCAGTGCCAAAGTTTGAAGAGATGCCAGTGATTGATCAAAGAAAATGAAGATTTCCTGATGCATGAAGAGATCTTGGTTAAGGGGAAAGATAAGGATAAGGATGTCCAAAAGGGTATAAAGGAACTAATGTTAGATAGATTAATGAAACATTGATCTTGAAATATGAGGAGACACAAATAAGGAACCAAAAAAAAAAGGATGAACTCTTAAGATATCAAAAGATGAAGAAGAAGTTCAAGAAAATGGTATATATACATATATAAAACCTTTGTCATATTTAGGTTTTTTTAACGAAATTGGAATTTTTTTGGTTGAAATGTAAGAAACCAACGATTTAAAAGTGTGGTTGGTGTTGCAATATGGAAAGAGTTGGTTTTTTCTAAAAAGAAGTCAACATCTCATAAGAACATTCCAACTTTTGAATTAGTGTACATTAAGCTCCTTCGTAGAAAAGCTAAACAAAATGAAGATAAACATGGATATTAGATGATGCATTAAAGAAATCGTTTTAGATGGTGATTTTCACAAAACATAAAAACTTAACTTATCTCTTTCTTCAATGTTCTATGTAATATATGTTTCCAAAAGGTTAAGAACATTCATTGAACCAAAGTAATAACATGTTCAGTCATTTACAAAAAAAATTAGATGTAAACTGACACTAGTTTCAATAATTTATGAGATAAAAAAGTTTCATCAGTTTTCATTTTTCATTATATTCTGTTCTTCTCATTTTATTAGAGAACAAAATTTAAAATCGTAATCCAACATGATAAATGAAATGAAATATAACATTTTATCTTTCCCCAAATCATTAAAGAAAAATAATTTTGATCTTAATCAAAATGCACTATATTAATTGTTTTGATATCAATGTTGAATTTCAAATGAAGATAAAATAATAAAACTAAAAAAAATCCATAATTGATAATTAGCAAAACGTCAGACTTACATGCTTTCATCTCATTGACATATTAAAAGACTTTAATTTTAGAGAATTCTTTGAAGAGCTATTATTTTTTCTTATATTTAAAAAAGTTAGAACACTTATATATAAAAATTTACTTGATATCTTTCGATTTCCTCTATTTCAATATTCAAAATAGATATCACTTATAGGTGTAATCTTTCCAACTTTCAACAAATACTTCATTCCTAAATAATAGTGAAACTTAGTCTACAATGACATGTATAGATATGTGCCACTCTATGTCTTTCAAATAGTCTAATAAAAATATTGAACATGAATACAGTTGACTACATTTGTGTAACCAAATTAGAAACCTTACATGAATAAAATTTGGGACACAAATATGTGCCACTTTGTATCTTTCACATAATCTATTAAACATTATAATATGAACACGGTTAACCATACATGTGTAGTTAACTACATCAAACAAATCCTTATATAAACAGTTCGGTATATGGGTGTGTGCCACTATGTATCCTTTACATAGTCCATCTAAAAAAACTAACTTGAACATTATTTTCCTTATAGATATATGATTAACTATGTCCAATAAAGCCTTACATAAATATAGTTTAGTAAACAAGCACATGTGATCCTATATCCTTCATATGGTCCATTAAAAATTCTAATTATGAGCACAATGACACATATGCATTTTTAACTGTGTTTAACAAAATCTTAGATGGAAACAATTTGGTATATGGTTATATGCCAATCTTTGTCCTTTATATTATCTTTTTAAATAATATAAACATGATTTATTATATAGGCGTGTATTTAATAGTGTCTAAAAAAACCTTTGATGAACACAATTTACTATACAAATGTTTGCCAATTAGTATCTTTCATATAATCATTTAAAAATTTTTAACATGAATACAATTGTCCACACAATATTTAGTTAATCTATTTAACAAAACTTGTTATGGATAAAGTTTGAAACATGGACGTACACCAATCTATGTTCCCCATTGTTTGCCTTTTGATAAGTAATGATGCTACTAGTTTGTAGATGAATGATGTTTTTTCTATCAATAAACATAGTAATGGAAGGTATATAGTCATAGAATAGTGTGCATTGATGCTTTATATTATTTATCCTTTGTAATAGTATTCTCATATTTAAAGTGTAGGTATCACTTTTTTATAAAGGGCATCTTTTGTATATAGTTGTGTTATTAGATGCACAGTGTGCTAGTATAATTTGTATTGAGATATGATAATCTTTGTATTCAATCATAGTACTCCCATTCTAAAATGTGGGTATTCTCAGTAATGAATGATGATATTTTTTATATAAACATAGTGTTCAGTGTATAAATTCTTAATATATTTTGTATTTAAATATGATATTCTTTGTGCTTAGTTATGATATTCCCATTTTAAAGTGCAGAGTTTATCTGTAATGAATGATTATACGAGTTTTTATACATAGGTGTGGTATTGGATATATAGTATTATAATATAATTTGTATTGAAGCATGAATTTTTTTGTACTCAATCATGGTATCCAATTTTAACATGTATATATTACTTTTCTATAATGAATAATAATTTTTTAAATATAGGCGTGATATTATATGTATAATGTTCTAGTATAGTTTATATTAATGAATGGTATTCTTCACACTCAGTCATATATATTATTCCCAGTTTAAAATATAAATCTTAATTATCTGCAATAAATGGAATGGGTTTATAGTTCAAAAGGCGTGATATCGTGTATATATTGTCCTAGTGTAGTTTGTATTAAGGTACAATATTTTTTTTCCTCTATCACAATATATTGATCTTGAAGTGTATATGTTATTTATAACAAAACATGGATTTTTTTATATAGGCTTGATATTATTTTTATAATATCTTATTATATTTTATATTGAGTTATGATATTCTTTGTCCTAATTCATGGTATTCCCGGTTTAAACTATAACTAGTAAAAATTTTAATGACTAAAGATATTTAATATACATAAGAATGGTATTATACATAATGTGTCTTGATATGGTCTGGATTAAAGAAAAATATTATTTGCATTCAGTCATGACATTCTCATTTTAAAGAATAGGTCTTACTTATATGTAATTAATGATGGAATAGGTTTTAATACATAGGGGTGATATTTTATATGTGGTGTCCAAGTATAGTTTGTATTGAAACATATTATTCTTTGTATTTTGTCATAATATGACAATTTTAAAGTTTATGTTGCATATTTTTATTGAATTATGATTTTTTTTTCATACCTATGATATAGTTGTATAGTATTTCATTATATTTTTTGTTGAACTGTTATATTCATTGTACTCATTCATAGTATTTTCATTTTAACTGTAACTGATACAAACTTTTAATGACAAATATTGTTTGTAAGCAAGACTAATATTGCATGTATTGGGTATTAGTATATTTTGTATGGAGTTAAGATAGTTTTTATTACATAGTTGAGTCATGTTATTAGTTATACAACAAATATCTTTCTAGCTACTTAAGATTTACTTAAAGCAATAATACTTAATTGTGACAAAAATTTCAAAATGCATATTAATCGAACCACAATATTCTTTGGAACAACCTTAGCCTTCTTAAACAGAGTAGTATGATAGAGCAACAAATTCAAGGGAACGATCACTGTTTCATTGAATATTTGTAACTCAGTACAATGAGATCTAGAGAAATGAGTAGAAGGAATAAGAAGCAGAATAGTACTGATAGTACTAATTTAGGAAAGAAGAGGAAATTGTCAGATCATTCA
>JANKOD010000005.1:27655379-27667028 GCA_026284645.1 Erythroxylum acuminatum | reverse complement strand
TTATATGTAAAATATTTAAAAATTATTGTTATTTCATATTAATTGTCATTATTATTTATTATTAAGATTTTTAAAAGTATGGTTGATGTAAACAGTAAATTAGTAAAGTATACAGTACAACTGTATAATATACTAATATGGACTATTTTGTAATTTTTAAAAATTTTAGGGACTATTTCATAAATTTAAAAAGTTCTCCGAAACGGTACCAGGTACCGATATAGTTCCGTTTCAAAGCTCAATCCGGTACCGAGCCCGATACGGTATTCATAACATTGCTATATATAGCTTATTCGAGTTTTGCTCTCTTTATTCAATCAGAGAAAATATTTCTTGTATTCTTTTGAGAAAAAGTAATATAAATGTTGATTTTACCGTATCTCTCTTATTTCCCAGTTGTTTTTATTTTTTTATCGCCTCAGTAACATTGCTTCTTCTAGTGTGCAAGGTAAATGTTTTAAGGGTTGTTAAAGGCTGAAATCTTGTTTAAATAAACTTAAGTGAGACTGTCGTATAAAGAATGTTGGCGATCAACTTCAATAAAAGTTTGAATTTTAAGGTGATTTTGTATCACAAGACAAGACACGTTATTACTCCCGACTTGTTCCTTTAATAATGAAAACAACAACACGCAGAATCTATAGTGTCCTTTGAAAAATAAAAGTAAATTGGATATTTCAATCAAATTTGACATTTGGCATTTGGTGGAAAAACTTGAAGAGCATCAAAAAGGCATACGAATAAACGACAGGGATATGAACATCCGAACAAACGACGGGGATATGAACATGGAACAATTGGCGGTGGCCATATTGGTGTTAGTTGTAAAGCATAGAATGATTTCTGTCCATTTCCTATTTGTATCTCATGGGAATGACAAAGCCGGAGCATCCCATCCACACACCGTCAAAGCTTTTAAGACAAAAATGGTGTTAGGTGCCACGTGAATCAGGACCGTGCATCGCAGACCGGATTTCGTAAGATTGTGCCACGGCAAGGCACTATTGTGTACGGTCGTACAAAATGGGACACGCTTCTTTTCTTGTGGATGGGTCCCACACAGAAAAGACCTTTATCGCGATATGCCAGTGGTTGGACGTTCAAAATCGCATGATGTGGAGTAGGACAATGAAGGGGTACGTTCGATTGAACTTTCTATTAGTACTACCTCAATCATTCTCGCACAATTACAATTTATCAAGGATGTAAAAATTTTTACATCCTTGATAAATTGTAATTGTGCGAGAATTAAAAAGACAACATTAGTACATTAGTGAGTTCACAAGGTGTAAAATAAGTTGCCTTATATTATCCACAAAATTCTTATCACTCCGTCAAATATTGGAAGAGTGCCCTAACAACAATATCAGCTACTATATTTTATGATTAGTAATGTTTAATTTGGTATTATACGTGATTATTTTCGACGCTTAAGTTTAAAATTCATCTTATCATCTTGCAGATCAAAGATAATTAGGGTATCAAGAATCAAAGAGAAGAAAATCTTATCTGAAAGATAGTTTAAGTGGTTTGTAATTTGCATGCATCATTAACAATAACACTGGATTTATGTTAATAATTATAGTTTTATGTCATTGATAATTAATTTCAACCACGTTTTATGAGTAAAAAGCTCTTAAATCAGTAGAATTTCAATAGCAGTGGCAACTTCTGCTATTATACACAAAACGGGGTCCCTTTATCTCATATTTCAGAAACTAGACGGCTCTCCCTTTTGACGACAATCGTCGCAAGTCTGAACAGTTTAGAAAAGGAAAGAAAGAAGAAGAAGAAACTCTCTATAACTTACTTTCTCACACTAGATCATGTTACCGGCAACATTTCACTTTTGGCCATCTAACACCATACAATACAAGCGCACTGTAGATTTTATTCCTCTTTATATCTATTATAATTTCCGTTTTCAGCACTCTGCAAGTGAAAGTGCTAAGAGAGAAACAGCGTAAGCTTTGGACCTTCCATGGCTGATCCAGCCACCAAGCACTTCTCCACTAATGGAAGAGCCTTCATTCCAGACCTCAAGACCCTTCCTTCTCTTCTTAAAACAAGAAGATCACTGGCTTTTGTATATGGGTTCATGTTCGCTTTTGTTGCTTTCACTGCTTTCTTAACTTTTAACCCTTCCTTGAACTGGTCTTCTCCTTCGTTCGTCAATATCTTTAGCATTACTAATTCTTCCTCCTCCACCACCGCCACCACCTCTGATTCTTATGGATCTCATTTTTCGTCTGTTTTCTCTTCATTCTTTCCTAATAACAACATCGCTACCTCATCTTCACAGCAACCCCATGCCTTATCTTCTGAAAACGGCACCCACAGATCTAATAACACCACATCTGAGCCTGTTCTTACACATAAAGCTGTACCCAGTGTAAAGAATAAAACAAAGAGTGCAGAGAATTTTGCTGAATCTGCAGTTTTGCACAAAAATAGCACTAGAAGTTCTCCAAATGTGAATAAAGAACTAGCCAACAGTAATAACCAAACACAAACAAAGCAGAGTTCTGAGAAAGGCGAAACTTTGAAGCTGAATCAG
Source organism: Erythroxylum acuminatum (assembly GCA_026284645.1). NCBI lineage: Eukaryota > Viridiplantae > Streptophyta > Magnoliopsida > Malpighiales > Erythroxylaceae > Erythroxylum > Erythroxylum acuminatum. The sequence goes on along the minus strand of JANKOD010000005.1, from coordinate 27,664,471 downwards.
ACTGCAACTAGAGCCCCGAGGGTTTCGGTAGCAGTAAACCAAAGCGTGAATTCACCTGCAAAGTCTGGTCCTTTGGGAAAAGACAATTTAGGGAAGGTAGATAAGGGGGTGGCACAGGAGAGATTGAAAGAAAATTACACAGCTTCGTTGTCGAAGAAACAGAGTAATGAGACTAAGCAAGCCAATGGGGTAAACTCGCAGGTGCTAGAGAAGCGGAAAATAAAGACTTGGATGCAGAATTTAGCGAACTGTAATTTGTTTGATGGAGAATGGGTGATGGATGATTCTTATCCACTTTACAAACCTGGGTCTTGTTCATTGATTGATGAGCAATTCAATTGTATTCGGAACGGTAGGCCCGATAAAGACTACCAGAAATATAAGTGGAAGCCCTACGGTTGCAATCTGCCAAGGTATACGTTGAAGTCGTCCCTCTTGATTGTCTTGGTGTTCCTTTTTTCTTTTTCTTTTTAATTGTATGAGCAGTAGTAACAATTATAGTTGATGTACTCCTAAAGTTCTAGCTTTGATCTACTTCAGTCAGATTGACATTTTGCTATTTTCAAAATTGGTTTTGGCACTGAATTTTATGCTTTGTTTGTTGGAAGTTTGATGCTATATATTTCGGATTGTTCCTTGTGATACTTGTATAGCTTGTTCTTGCAAGTTTAGCTGATTTACTTCTTACGTCCCATAAAGTCTCATGAATTTCATTCTCATTTGCTGAGCCTAGCTTCAATTAATTGATTTGTGTAGGTTGAATGCTGTTCATATGTTGGACTTGTTAAAAGGAAAGCGTCTGGTTTTTGTGGGTGATTCCTTGAACAGAAATATGTGGGAATCTTTGGTCTGCATTCTGAAAGGCGCGGTTAAGGATCAGAAAAAGGTTTATGAAGCCAATGGGAGGAATTACTTTCGAGGGGAAGCTTCTTATTCTTTCGTATTCAAAGTATGCTGTTTAACTTTGATGTAGATATTCCCTATATTTGATCCTGTTTCGTGTGAAATGAGCTAATTTAGTGAATTTCATCTTGTGGATGTTGTGTAGGATTATGACTTCACTATAGAATTTTTTGTATCTCCTTTCTTAGTTCAAGAATGGGAGATGCGGGATAAGAAAGGAACGAAGAAGGAGACACTTCGGCTTGATTTAGTAGGAAGGTTTTCTGGACAGTATAGAAATGCAGATATCATTATCTTTAACACAGGGCATTGGTGGACTCATGACAAAACTTCCTTAGGGTGAGTTCTTAGTTTGAAGTTTGAAAATTCTTGTTGAGGTTGTAGTTACTATAATTGTGATCTAAGCAGTTAATCCTTATTTCCAGGAAAGATTACTACCAAGAAGGGAGTCATGTGTATAAAGAGTTGAATGTTCTGGAGGCATTTAGAAAAGCTTTGACTACATGGGGCAGATGGATAGATGCCAATACAAATCCAATGAAGTCTCTGGTCTTCTTTAGAGGATATTCGGAGTCCCATTTCAGGTATGATTTAAAGATAGTGGGTTGGTGATAGCTTCTCCTTTTTAATGGCATTGGTTTTCTAAGAATGTAACTTCTACAAAAGCTGTTTTCTTGCTCAAAAATAAAAATTTTAGTTGTTATGTGGACACGGAGGAACCATTTCTTGTTTTTCCTCTGTGCTTAATCCATATTTTAGCATCGTTAGATGTTTTGTTTAAGTAACTCAAAAGATGTGTTGCGTTGTCTTGGTGTAGCGGAGGACAATGGAACTCCGGTGGGGCATGTGATAGCGAGGTTAGGCCTATCAAGAATGTGACATACCTGAGGGAATATGAACCCATGATGAAAGTGCTGGAGAAAGTATTGAGAGGGATGAAAACTCATGTCACATACTTAAATGTAACACGAATGACAGATTACAGGAAGGATGGGCATCCTTCCATTTATAGGAAACAGAAGTTATCGAAGGAGGAAAGGAGATCACCTCTGCTTTATCAAGACTGCAGTCATTGGTGTCTTCCTGGCGTGCCAGACATATGGAATGAGATTCTTTATGCTCAACTCTTGATAAATGAAAACCGAAAGAGACATAGGTAGATGGACATTATGCAACCTATAGGAGGCTGGGATGAAATGCGCCAGAAACAAATGTTTCTTCTTTTTCTTCATAAACAAGCAAGAGTAGTTTCCACGCTAGATACCATAGCATTTGTGTATAGTTATGAAAGAGCAGAAACAAGAAAAAAGAATAAGCATCCACAACATCTATCCGTTACATTCTTTTCAGGTCAACCTCAAATTTAGTGTTTTTGAGGGTAGTAAATCTTGAATTAATTATTTAGCTTGAATAAAAGTGTTGGATGTTCATCTACAATATCTACAAAGAGATGCTGCTGTTAGATGGATGAGTAATTGATTGGTTATTCGTATAATAGCTCAAGTTAAATTTGAACCAAAAATATCGCATTACTATGTAAACAAACTACTTTAAGCTCACAAGCAAATCATGGGTACATAAGGCATACAACTTTATTGATTCCCAAAAATCAAGCCAGATAGTAATGAAAGATTAACGAGAAGGTGGAGTTAACGGTGATTATAGTAGGTAGGGGAAGTTTTAATTGGTCCTAGGCCGGAGGTTGAAATTGAAAGTGCCAAGCATCTTAGGGCGATGTTCTGGCAGATTTAGTCCACCTTCTTAATATGTACTGCTGCGGAATCTGTAAGATTTGTTTTGCTTCCAGCACCTTTAGGGCGTGGGCGCATAAAATGCCAGCAGATTCAAATTTCTTGCAGCTACATCTTATGCTACAATCATTATCGTTATTGAGCACCACACAAAATATAATGTGATACTTTCCGATCTGTTTGACCTTGAACACATGCACATTGCCACCGCTTACAAATTCTTCCATGTGGCAGATCAAGATTTTAAACGACTCCTGCCGAAAGATTTTGAAGACTGCATCGGTGTATTCACCGGCTGCTTGCTTCGCAAATGAAATGTTCTCTCGTATAATCCAAGGCATGACCTCCTCGCAACGACAATCTTCCAATAATTCCTTCAGTCGAAGCCGCTTTGATGCATCTAGATATTGTTGAACTAGTGTTGACAAACTAGCACCCTCAGTTGTAATATCTTTGAAAGCATAATTGTACTTAATGTCAGCTGTGAAGGAATTTCTACTGAATAAAGGAGACCACTTTTCCCTAGACGCATACAGATTGACCACCCATGGATTTTGACCTAGGAGCTCAAGTAAGAACATCCATCTTTCCATGAATTCTTCCTCTGTTTCACATTTAAGGATGGATTGATACATAAGCCTTCTGAAAACATCCTGCTCACGCCTTGTGTCTAGATGCTTTGATGCGTTCGTCATGATAGACCACAAACCAATTTTCTGCTGTGTTTTTGGCATCACAGATTTTATTGCATCACCCATTTCCAGCCCCTCATCGGTGAAAATAGTTTTAGGTTGTTGTCTCCCCGTTGCTTCCACAAATGTCTCAAACAACCAAATATATGTCTCCATGCTTTCATCCAGCAGAAAAGCAAAGCCATACACTATAAGCTGCCGATGATGATTGATTCCCAGAAATGCTGCACAAATCATGTCATATTTTTCAACTTTCGATGTTGTGTCTAGAATAACAACATCACCAAAGATTTTGTAGTCTTTCTTCGACTGACCATCCCTCCAGAAGATGTTAGTCACGCGACACTTGGAATCAAGTTGGACTGTGTTGAAGAATAATGGATCTTCCACCTGCAACTGTCTCAGATAATTTATCAAACTTTGAGCATCTTCGGGACTTAGGTTAGTTTCTTCCTTCTTTTGCACATAGGATACGATACCCATCTTGTAAATTTCTTCAGATTTTGTTGCCTTACCATCTTTTTTGTCGGCATTCACCTCCAGTGATTTGGATAATGGTATTGTACTACTTGGAAGACTAAGCGGGTGGTTATGCCTTTCTGCAAATTGGGAAATCACCCATTTTCCATCTTCTACTGTAAGCTGGACCCTGGCCTCGCAACCAGTTCGAGTTTCCCTTCTTTTGTACTTTGTTTTCTTGTTGTATTGCTTTTCTGATCGAAGACCTTGTCTTGAACAAAAGAAGAATCGCTTTCTGATTGCTCCACTGGCTAATCTTTGGACTTTTGCTTTCCTTACCTGAAAACCAATTCCTCTAGAATAGTTTTCATAGAACTCGTAAGCCTCTTCCTGAGAAGAGAATGTCATTCCAACTTTTGGCACAGGTACAAAAAGCTCTTGCGAAATTTCTTCTGCATTAAAAGTACCCTTTGTCTGGATTTCATTTCCATTTTTAGGTACTGAACTTCCATGAACCAAATCATTATCTAACGACAGATTGTGATTCTCAACAGCATCCACCCCCTGTTTCAACAAGGGCCAATGAACATAATTCATGTATTCATGACAGGTATCAAAGCACCACAACTTGACAGAAAATAGAAAACTAGAGTTGCAGAGTTCAATGAACTGCCAACATGCGTTAACAAGGAAGAATTTCAAATAAAATGAAACATGGTTCTTGTCATCTACCATTGGATAATCTAACATCAAGTAGAAAGAGCAATTCCGCTTCAATTGAAGTGAACGCAGCTTTGATGCAATTTCTTAAACCACAAGTTTTTAAAAGGCATTTGGGCTTTTAATGGCAACTCGGAAGTCCCAGGGATGCACTCACATTAATCAATTTTACAAAAACCCCATTTCTCTTACCTAACTAAGCTGATAAAGAGCAAGTTTTTAAAAGAGTTATTGTACTCTGGTTGGGTATGGTGGGATCTCAAGAAACATAATTTCACTTATTTTCCATTGCTTACTCTTTGCAGAATCTTCATCGCAAAGCTTTTGCTCACCAGAAAGGTAGCTTTATTTTATGGGCTTTTTCAAGGCTATAATAACTCGAGTATTCACAGACAGATTTCTAAAGGTCTAATTCAATTTTCCCCGCGGCCAACTGTAGATACTATAGTTTAGTGGAAGACTTAGTTAGTAACGAAAATTTCAGCAAGTAACCACAAAAGCTGAAAAGGAAATTCTGAAATCTAGGATGCTTGGCTTTCTATTCTCAAGTACTAGGCGATAATTATATCACGTAATGGCAATTCAGTTGAGAAGTTGCAGTGTTGAAAGGATCCTAGATGTGCAAGAAAAAAAGCTAGTGAGGTATGAATATGATTAAAGATTAGTGATAACGGGAAACTGACCTGTTGAAGTTTTAAGTCGTCTTTCTGTGTCTTCATCTGTTTTACCAGAACTACGTGAAGACCTGGAAGACGAAGACAGACTTAAGTCTCTGGATATAGAAGAGAGAGCCTCTGAAATATCGCTTGCGCTATTTACGGTGCTGCTACTGCCTACATCTGTGCCCTTTCTTTTTTTATCCTTCTTCTGCGACTCTTTAAATACATGGCCCCATTCCTGGTACAGTCTGGAGGTCTGCCGAGTGGGGGCATCGTTTTGATTCGAGACAAGAATGTTGTACCAGTAATCAACATTGGAACCGCCATTTGAGGACTCATCTCCTGCCAGAGAATTGGATGATTCGGCCATCAGCTTGGATAGTCGATGAAGAGGAGGCCAGTAAGTCAATGGTTGTTGATGGTAGAATTATTACAATCTCCGCTGCTATGTACGTATAAATAATATAATGTGGCAAAAGCCATGTACCGTGATCCTGAAGAGTCAACAGAGCGGTGGACTTTATTTAAATGGGGGCAGTCCTGGAACCGAAAGGATCACCCAACTCAAAGGCACAAAGATAGATAGTCCTGCTTTTCTCTAAAAAAAAAAAAGATAGATAGTCCTGTATCCTTTTTGTATTTTGATCACCCAACTCAAAGGCACAAAGATAGATAGTCCTCTTTTTCTTGAAAAAAAAAAAATAGTCCTGTATCCTTTTTTTATATATATAGTTTTTGATCACGCAGCTCAAAAGAACAAAGATAGATAATCCTGTTTTTCTTGAAAAAAAAAAAGATAGATGGTCCTGTCTCCTTTTTTTATACATATAGTCTTTTGACGAAGCAACCTCCAACTTTCAGCAACAATTTTTAATGAATCTGTCATTTTCACCTGAATTGAAAAATTAGTTACGAAGCAGAGATATAAAAAATTGGGCTAATACATTTAAACAGGCTGCTAGGCTTTAACCAGAGAGACTTGTCCATGACTCGGTTGTAATACACATTTTGCCCATATGTATGGAAAATGGAAGATCAGAAAGAAGAAAAGTCCTACTTAATCATTTCTCTAGCAGATACTGTTAGACGAGGAGCAATAGCTTATTTGTGTAATAGTTGAAGTTAAACGCTACCTGTCTTGGTCCTTCTGGAGCGGAAAGATGAAAGTTGTAATTCTAAAAGGTATCTAAAAGGTATGCACTAGACCTTCTAGGACCAATAAGATTTTCAAAATTCTGATAAGTTGAGGGGGAGAAAATTTTTTTTTAAGCCCACTGGATGTTTTAAGAGGGTTTTAATTATGTGAAGGTGCTTTTAAGTTATTCATTCTCAAACTAATCTCTGCTCGCACCGGGTTAACCCATAAAAGATAAAATGTTGGCCAAATAGATTTCTCTATTTTTAGGACTCGAACTTGAGACTTCTGGGAAGAAAAATATTGAACGCCAAATGAAACTACTTGGGGTTTCCTTGTCACATGGTGATACCCGATCGGATAAAATATAAAGTGTTTGTTAATGTATTTGTGACAGCAACAAGTAGCCAGAAAACTTTAATCTTAATTATAGAACTAAGATTGAAAAACAGATACAGAAACAGTCAATTATTTGCTATAACTCTCCACCCTTTATGCCCGGTTATGCTGACTATTAGCTTCAAACCACTAATACATGTTTATATTTTTGGAACGAACTTAGCAAACTAAACCATGTCACATTTTCGTTTTTCCTTCAAGTCGTCAATTTTTTGTTTACTGAAACTAAGTTCTTCTTTCTTTCTCCCTTGTTTTTGGGATCTTTTTATCTGACTTCAACAATTTTATTCATAAAATTATTTTTTGGATATCCTCTTCATTTCCAATATACCATTAAACTAATAATTGAACAACTGATTTATGTTATTGCATAGTATTCTTAGAAGATTTGTGAATATTCTTAAGTAATTTAATGATATACTCTTAAGACTTAATTTCTTATTATTATTGCTTTACAAATATTCTCCTCACATTTCCTAATATAACTAACTAGAACATTTTTGGCTTATATTTTTGTAATACAATAAGTAACAATTAATGAAATTCTTTCTCTACTATTCTTTTTTTTCGGGTATCAAAGTCCACTAGAATTGCAAATACTCAGGCTATGTTTGATTGGATGGTTATTAATGGAATGAAATTGAATGTAATATTATTCTATCATTTAAGAAAATGGTTTATAATGAAATAGAATGGAATATGATAAAAGGAGAGGGTTTCACATTACAACTTATTTCATTCTAAACAATAAAAATGGATTACTTCTAATTTGGGAGGTTTAGGATGAAATCTAAAATGATAAACAACATTTTACTATATTACATTATGAACCTTTCTTCCAAACAACATTTTACTATAATATATTACGAAACCTGCTATCTTTTTCAAACAACAATTTTCTAATATTACATTCCATTTCATTAAAAACCTTACGTCCAATCGAACAAAGCCTTAGAATATGCATCAATTCTTTTCACCACCCACTTACCATCTACATTCCTTATTAATGTTTTCATTTCTAACCCCTTTCATCAAAACGAGGCAACTGGTAACAAACAAAATACAACCATCACATTCCAAACACCAAATTCACTTTATGGCAACAAAACAACACCAAACAAAATCAAAAATATTATTTCCTATCCAAAACATCCCCAGTTTTATCATAACAACATCCCCAATTTTATCATAACTGTTGGGTCCCGAAATTTTTTTCTTTTCTTTGATTTTATTTTATTTATTATTCTTTTGTTTATTTCTTAATTTTGCTTTAATTGTTTTAAGTCTTATTTATTTTAGTAGTATTAAAAAGGGGAATTAGAAATTAGAATTAGACTAAAGTGTTAGATGATTAGTATTGGGCTTATTAAAAGAAGAGGGATATGGGCTTGTTGGAAGATTGGGCTTAAAGAGTTAGTGGAAATAAGGAGAGGGAGAATTAGAATGGATGAGTTAGTGTGTAGTGGGCTAGTGAGTAGGGAGAGCCCATTGGCTTAAGAGAAGAGCCCATTAGCTAAATGGGAGAGGGACTTAAGTGAAATGAATTAAAAGAAAGGGAGAGGAGGTTGTCGCAAGTTTCAAAGGAGAGGAAGAAGAAATCGTGAAATAGAGAAGAAGAAGAAGAAGAGTCGACCGAAGCTTAAGGAGGAGAAGAAAGAAGGAAAAAAGGGAGAGAAATCAAGTGTTAAAGGTAAGTTCCATCTTCTCTTGTGTTAGGTTTCGAAAATGGTGTAGATGGAGTTAGGGTTTGTGTAGAGATTGAAGAAAGAGTGAGGAAAAGGTGAGATCTATGGGTTTTTGTGATTTTCTAAGCTAGGGTTTGGTTGTTCTAGCTTAAATGAGCTATGGGTAGGTTAGGTTTAGCGTTAATGTTAGCTATTCTTCGATTCTTGTATGTTTCGATTTTTCCGATGAGTTGCGAAACTAAATCGGAATGTGTTTTGCTTGAAGGAACTCAAGAGAACCCTACTCAAGACAAGGAGGAAGGGCAATCTTGAATTCGGATTCCGTCGATAGGTGGGTAACATTTTATAGTTGTTGTGTAATGGGCAAATGCCCTATGTGTGCTAACTTTGTTACATTGTGTGCATAATGAAAGTGTATTTCCTCTGATTTAAAGGAAAAGTGTGAAACTATGATGATTCGAAAGAATGAAAGAAGCATAAAATGCTACTTTTGTGTATGAATATGTGAGCATAACTTGGTTGTGTTTGGGCGAGAGAGAACCCCCTTCGTAAAGTCACGTGCACGTTGACCCCTATGGATTTATAGCCTTCTCCCGGCTGCCCGCTAGTGGCCTACGAGATCCGAAAATGGACTCGTTGTGTTTCCAATAAACTTCGGTTTATTTGGCGTGTTTACGGAACTCTCGAGC
>JANKOD010000005.1:27576101-27588991 GCA_026284645.1 Erythroxylum acuminatum | reverse complement strand
AATTATTATATATAGAAATAATTAAAATATAATAAAGATATATATAAACTAAAATGGATAAGATATAAATAAAAAAAGCTAAATTACATAAACTACATCTGTACAATATGATAATGAATTATTTATAATTTTAAAAAGAATTCAGGACTATTTTATAAATATAAAAAATTATCTAAAATAGTATTAAATATTAATCAGTACTACAGTACATAATACCGTATTAAAATCTAATTGGATACAATATTAGTAACATTGATTAGGTGTTGAAGTGATTTGGCTCGGTCATTAATAAAATAGCTGACACTCCCACTCAATAAGCCAGTAGCTAAGGGTGAAATACACGCTTTAGACAATCATGGTCGTATCTAAGAAAGTTTGGCGACAGGAATCTAAAAGTTGCTTTTTTTAATTGATAAATAATGATCGCATGCTATTAGGCTTTGAATAACACGGTTCTACTTTTTAATGTAAAAAGAAAACAAGCATGAAATTTCTGTTTTATGATTCCTCCAAATAGATAATATTATGCATACAATAATAAAAAGGTTTCTTTTTTTGTGTGTGAAATGGGGAAAGCATCTTTGATATGTAAATGCTTGGTAAATAATGACTTTTTTTTTTGTTAAACTATTCGGTATCCGACATCACACAGGTAATTGACTAATCCAGTTTCGAGCCGGGTTGAACCATATAAGAGACAAAGCTCTCCCTAATAAGTGCGACTCTATTATCAAAACTAAAAAATGAGACTTTGGTTAAAGGAGAAGGAGCCGAGCCACTCCTAAACAGCACTTGCGGGTAAATAATGACATGTTTAACGTGGCATAGTGAAGAAAATGTTGCAGTTTTTCTATATCTTTTCCCAAGAAAGAATGCAACAGTGAGGTGTGAGGGAGCGGAAGTCAATGCGAAGAAAGGCATGAGTGAAGTAATGGTAAGTGGATAGTCAGAGAAACGACGTGAGGGAGAGCGTAAAGTAATAATGAAATGTATCGAAAGAAGCAGCAGAAGAAGAGGACCAATGATGATATGCGCTGCTGAAGGGATAGATCATAGTGGTAGTAGCGATAGCATACTTGAGTAGACAAGAGGTCAAACACAGGGTGGTATGGACTATAGAGAAAGAGTAATAATTATTGTCACAGGACATCGTTCCCAGGAGACAAGTAATCATGTTTACATTGGATCTTATATATTACCTTCTTCATATTTCTGATTTTGTTCCGAGTTACTCTTAGACTCCACACCCACGTTTTCGTGGGTACTTCTTGGATTCATCTCCCAAAGCTAGAATTACAAACGAATTATTGCGCTTTGATTGTTTAACATATTTGCTTTTGGTCCATCTGCTAGGCATGCATGATGAATATGCACATACATTACTCATCCTATAAAACTCAACCTAGATCCAGCTTATCTAATTACAATTACATAAATGTATTAAATTCTAATTATTGGTCTAGACCACCGTTGCTCCTAGTGATTTGAAGTTAGTAGTTTCCATGGAAATGAAAGCAATAACAAGATCAGGACTTTGATGGTTGGGGTTGGATGCATTTGAGAACTTAATACAACCTTTGTACGAGTCCCATGTAGAAGGAAATTAAGCCTCTAGTTTTTTTATGTTTCAGAACGTACATTTGACTCCTAGTTACCTCATTTTCTTTACTTAACCCAGTCAATCCATAACGGACGAGTTCCAAGTAAAAAGATTTATATTAGATTTAGTGTATTTGGAAATTAATATGATTGTCTTGTCCTTCTTTAACAGAATTTATATTCTTAAAATTGATGTCATGAACATACTTACCAAACTAGAAAAACCTTTTGGGATATAATTAATGTCACCATATTTAGTAAAAATTAAAATTTATTTAATTTTTAAAATCAAATAAAAAGTAATTCTCCGACTCTCCTTTGCTTCCAGTTGTAAAGCAGAAAAATACTTAGAACTAGCAATAACTGAGCTAATTCATGGAACGAGAAAACATAATACAATGGTGTGACAAAAGGAGATTTGCGTTAGTAATTGTTCACTGAACATCACGTCGAATCATGTATATGTTAGTTTAATTTATTTTTACTTCGGGCATTCGGCCTAATAACACATTCCCTCTCTTCTTTGTAACACGACTCAGTAATAGGTACCAGTAAAATAATGCCAACTTAAGGCAGCTAACAGTGTTTAGTAGAAAATGACGAACTCAAATAAACTTACGCATGGGTGAATTTGAAGGGAGTAGGTAACACATATGGTTGCAACTTTAATGTGCATAATATTGGACTCTTTTTTTTTCATGATATTACACTTTTGATTATGCCACTATATATGAGTTCATCACGTTATCATTGCCCACCATTAATGGAAGTCAAAGCTTAAGTTATCATATATTTCTCATACTATTCAACTGTGGACTAAAGCCTGTCAACCTTAGCTACAGTTTTCACATAAAACCTCTTTCCAGCTTCACCAACGTCAGGCAGTGGATCTATGCAACTCAACCGGCCGGACACCATCCTTATATTCCTTCACAAGTAGAGCAACTTTATTCTCTCTGCAGAAGTAGTGTTGTTTTTTTTTTTTTGAAAAAAATAGAAGTAGTGCTACTACAAGGCACCAGAACCTCTCTATTAAAAATGACGTTCTAATTTTGTTCCAATCAATTTTAAGCACATATTTATATAAAATTTAATAAAAAATAGCAAGAACTGATTGACTGAATCAAAATATCTTGTATCTTCTGTATCAAAAATGGTATTTCAACTCTCTTCCAGCCAATTTTTACTACACTTTTATATGAGTTCAGTACTTGTTTTATTAGTATCTATTCTTCTAATTTTTTTAAGCCCATTTATTAGATCGATGGGATTGGATCTGTTCCCATATATAGACGAGTTCTCGAAAGAACTGTCAAGATCTAGACTGTACAGAAGGTGTTAGAAGAGCAGGCAAAATAGCACACATAATGATAACTACTGTCCAGCCGTAGGATTATTAGATATGTGTATGTAGCTTCCTGCTGAACAAAACGCAAAAAGAGACGTAGAAAACTAAGGCAGTCAAGTCAATTTTTGTACAAATAGTGACTTCTATAGGCTTACTACCACCTTTGTCAGCCTTTTAATGTGTGGGGTTGGCTTTATATGCTGCTCCTTTTCATGCAGGCCAGAATCGACTGCCAAATTTTCTTAATAATATACACGTGGTATACACCTATAAAATTTGTATAAGCATAATTATCTATTCTGTAATATATACAAATAACTAAAGGCTATCTCATATTGCGTGTGGCATTTAACTGAGAGTTGTAAATCACTAACAAGGAGATGATCTAAGAACAAGTAATAATGGGAATCAAATAGAGAGTGATTACAACGTTAAATACTATAGCTCATTGGAAATTATTAACTTATATAGCACAATGATTCCTTGCTATGTATTGCTCATTATAACAAGGAGTCATAAGAACCATGTCCTCCTAAAATGATTGCCACCAAAGGAATTTGTTTCCATTGATACGCAGATGCCTGGTTGTAAATTAGCAGAGAAGCCATCGATCCTGACAGGTGAAAAGTATCCAGCAATTATTATGAGACCACCCCTAAGTAACTTAGATTAGGCTAAAAAGACAGATTAACGGGTAAGAATAAAGGGTGTTTTATTTTTGTATGATTGAGAAGAAAAAAGACATCCGTGGAAATGGAAGGATCTTTGTTCCCCTTCATAGACATAATGATTAGGACTTTGTCATGCTTTATTTCATTATCATAATCATCAACGTTATCATCATCATCATGTCGTGGCCCTTTTTACTCATCCTGGGATGCTGTGTTATGCCTGCAAAGAAAGAGACATGAAGCCCTAATATATTGCACTCTTTCATGACTGTGTTGATAATGACAATGATGCTCTCATAATAATTGTGCAACTTCTTTCTTGTATTCTTTTACACTTTTTTTGTGGCTCAAAGCTCATTTGGGTAATCAAAATTCAAGGGCATGATGACGATGGGACTGGCATTTTTATGTATGACCTCTTCACCATCGATCATCATTTGGATACTTGCAAACGAGCCCAAACTTCTGCCAAATCGATGAAAAATCCTTCTAACCCTTTCGTTGCTCAAGAAGAAACTGCACTGAATACATGTTTTATTAAATATATTTAATTAATTTTAACTTCTTATAGTTTGACTTTTTTATTTTAAAAATTATCATTTAGTTTTTTATTTAAAATTAATACCTAGATGGAGATTTTAAATATTAAACCATAAATTGGATGATATTATAGTGCAGATATAGACCCATCAGGCATACAAAACATCGAGCGAATGGATTACTGGTGGAAGACGTAATGAATGGATTCATTGCTGCCTAATCAAACGCAGAGAAAGGCAGTCAAATCAGCCAGTAATATGTTTGGAATTAAGTTGAAATGATTTACCATTTATATAATTGCTCTGATGCAGCTCGTTATGCCATGTGGAACAGTTTCCTCTACCAATTATTATATTATTTTAATTTTATTGTAATTTTTTCAATATATTACATAAATTAGATTAATTATAATTATTCTAAATTAACTCAATTTTACAATATTAAATCAAATTTTAATATTTAATTTTTTTGTAAAAATACTTCGTCGTTATATTTTTCATTTATAGTATTTACGTGGTTAGCCACGTATATGATAAAAATATTTAATATTATGTGTAAACTTAATTTTAAAAATTAAAAATAAAATATTAAACTAAAAAAAAAAATCTTAGAACATAGACACCCAATATTTGCAACTCTCTCGCACTTATGGACACAACAATTTGAGCAAAATTTGAACCTGTTAGAACTTATTGACTGACGAGAGCTCCAGGCGTAGGTTTAGAACAATACAAAGGAAATTGACCAAGCAGACTTCGAGTGTGCACATTGAGTCTCGCTGGAACTTATCAGAATATAAACCAAAACATAGAGAGAATTGATCTCAAAACTGATGCTTACAAGCAATCTTATTGAAGTAACTCAAAGCTGAAATAGGATCATTTTTGTAACTCAGAAGAGTGTTCAGCACATAGGTTCGCATCAAGTGATTAATTTCAGAACAGTTGCTGGCAAACAACTCCAGGGATGCCTCCATTTGCGGCCTTTTAATCTCCTACTAAAAGCCATGCAATCAATATGTCTACATCCAATGTTGATAACCAAAACCATGGAGTTGTTTGTCTCAATTGAGAATTTACAATCTTCATTCAAAGGCTAAAGATTTTTTATATTAAAAGACCCAATCGAGCAATGTTTTGGTCTCATTTTCACGGAATTTGAAGGTTTTCATCTCAGGAGAAGCCTTTTGTTTTTGTTTTTCTTGATCAGAGACATTTGATGGTTTTCAGTGATCTTGCTAGCAAATGGTTGCCATGGTTTTGATTTGCTTACCTTTTGAAAGCAATTGAAAGGTAAGAGACAGGACTTGATATATTTTTCACTTGTCAGGATAGTTTCAATCCAAGTCCTGTCCTTTGTTTTAATTTAAGTCGCTATATTCAATTATTTGTTGTTTTAAAAATTTGTCCTTACCCGTATGCCAAAAATGCACAAAACTATCTGTATGCCATAAACTGTGGCTGATCGCTTCCCGCTTCTCCATTTGACTCTCAGCAAGAAAAATCAACCCTCTATAGATCTTCCATACTGTCTCAAGCGCCTTCCCTTCAATCCTATGAAATGGCACTCCAGATATACGTCCTATGTTCCTTTGACAACAATCAAGCAATTGTAACACCAAACAAGTCCAACCACAACCCACGAACATCCAACTTATGCTATCTCCTCGTTACTGAAAGGTTTTTAAAAGATAACATCTCCCCTTATCATTGCTTAAAACCCTTATTCAGCTTTGGCTTCTCAAGCAGCATGTCTTCTACGAAAACAAATACCCACCATCACCACCACTACTGGCAGTTGCCCTTTGGTGACCCCTTGACAATGGACCACCTTCAACTGCAGCACTCAGAAACCAGAAGAAAACTTAAAAATGAAACCAAACCTCAAATAAAACCCAAGAAAAAGAGTATGAGAAAACGATTGATAAATTTAAAAAACAAACAAACGAAGAATTAACAATAGTGAAAAAGTACATCTTGAAATATAAAAATAGGATATTTCCCTCAATTTTAAATATGTCCATCATCATCCTTATCATTAGTTGTTTTCTTACAGGAGGGTGGAGAATGAAAACCTCAACCTCAATTTCTGACATTATTTTGAGTACCATTAGACTTAAGATTAAGAAAGAACGACTCCCACTTTCGGTAAGAAGGTACAGCAGGTTATAGTTTGCATTATCCCTCCTATTACCTCCTATTTAAAATAACTGAATAAAAAAGCTTAGATGATTCCTTGATTATCGATCAAGGACTGCGCAAATAGCTAAAAGTAACCAATAGAAATGCGTAGCTTCTGCAATTCAGCCTGGTTCTCAATTTTGGTAGCAAATAGGAGTAGCCAAAAGACAAGTAGGGAGAGATAACAAGCCACCAGGATACAACTAAATCATTCACATGAAGAAACTAAAGAGGATACGTCAAAAGAAGATTGTTCAATATTTAGGGCAAGTGAAGTACCAGAAGCACAAAAAGACATTATGAAGAGGAACAAAAAGATTTTGGCTCCGGATAAAAAATTCAAAATTAGTATCTTATCCATCTAGTAAAGTCAAAAACTTAAAAGGCCAAAGTGACTTGTTTCCTTTGGGAACTCGTTCATAACTCAAACAATATGTAACAGACTAACAACCTACAAAGAGAAGTAGCCAAATGGAATAAATTTCTTAAATTACTGTAAGTCAAGTAAGAATGAAGTAGTTGTCCCGTCGAAGCTGCAAAGATGCTATGTACAAAGAAGGCAATCATTTGACTGCTTTCTTCACTGCAGGACTAATTTTGATATATAAAATGCATTACACCCCAGATGGAGCATGACAGTATTACCAATACATGCGATAAGAAGTTTGAAAGATTATAATCACCTCATAAGTTGAGACTCTTGCAGATGGCAAAGCTCTAAAGCGCAAAAGCACCATAAATGCAGATATTACTTGCATAAAACTAGAGAAATATCCATAAACGCAGACCATGCCAAGTTCTATTGCCTAATTTAATCTCCTCCTCCTAGGTGCACGAGAATCCCCACCGTCTACATCTGAGACCCTTGAAGCATCATTCATTCTTCGGGAAGAAGAATTTGAAAAGGAAATCAGAGAATCAATTTCCACGGCTGTGTCCATCTGACTATCTGAGTTTATAACTGCAGTAATGCTTGAAAAAGAATCTCTATCATCAACAGGTTGAGGCTGCTCCCGGTTCCTCCCAACAGAATGATTCCTGAAATACGCCTCCACTAACCCTTCAGCAGAAAATGCAGACGAATACAAAGAGTGAGTTGAAGATCTTTGTGAGCGTGACTGCATTCTCCGTAGTAGAAGTGAGTGAAGCCTACGAGCAGATAATGTATCGGGATTAACTGTGCTGCTTGGGATTAACTCTGATATGTCATCAGGAGGAGTAATTGGATTTTGTTCAGCACGTACTCCCCTAGATGTCATAATCCTATTATGAAAGGAATTAGTCCTATCTGCTGTCTCACGGTCACCATCTGGATCCTGGACAGGTGTTAAATCCCTAATCATATCAAATCTACTTCCAAGCCGCCAAATCATCTCCTCCACAGGGAAATTAAAAGAACTTTGAATACTTTGCCTCAAGCTCTCAACTCGCCTAGCAGGGGGCCTAAGAGGGATCTCCAGAGAAGAATCCTCCTCTGGCTGGGGAATGTTATTCCCACGGCCATAGATTGGAGTAACATTCTTGATGGATACCTCTCCCTTACAGACTGGACATTCGTTTGCATCTGAGTATATATTTAGCCAACGATATAGGCATGACCAACAAAACAAGTGACCACAACAAGAGACAACTGGGTTGTTGGCCAAATCGAAACAGATATTACAATCAAAGAAGCTCCCATCGTTTCCAGTTCCCTTCTCAACATCATTCTTTTTGCCCAATACCTGATCATCCAAAAACCCATTGTTATGTTCATACATTTTGGTGACCTCACCCCTTCTTTCTTCAGCAGTAACACTACCCTCACCAGTCTGCAACGTGCTCATATTGCTAGAGTTGCCCACCAATTGATCCAATTCAACTGAAAGTGATCGTGTTTCACGTGGAATTTGATCTTGTTGCCAACTCCACTGCTGTTGATCTCTAATTCTAACAGCATCCCTTATTCCCTCGATAGGGTCACCAAAAGCAGCCCTTATTCTCTCAATTGGGTCATCAAGCTCTTCACTAAGTCTCTCACTAGGGTCATTAACCCAATTATACAAATTTACTGCTTCTCTTGGCACTGATACTGCTGAGGCCTCAGGACCAGGCCTCAGGTTCAAATCAAGGTTCATGATATCCGATATTTCATCATCCATCAGAAAGACTTTCAGATTGAAAAGCCTGAATTTCACAGATTGCAAAATCAAATTACAACCCAGATTTCACACTAGTGCACAAAGAAAAGATAAATTAAAACCCAAATAATACCGATCCTACAAACCCCAACTAAGCAGCCCTGACTTAAAACACAAATTCAAGGAACCCAAGTGAAAAACAAAGCCCCAAGAATCAGCTATAAGTTATTACATCCAATGAAATACCAAAATTTTATAATCAATTGAAAATCTCCAAAACACAAGACTAAACCTTTACCTTTGTTCATCAAGATGAAACTTTCAAGCCAATGGTTTTACAAAAGACACTATAAATGTGATAAAAATTTAAAGATTGGTAAAATGAAAGTGGCGAACAATTGCGAGAAATTAGATTTGGAAAACAGGCACAAACATAAAAAAAGAGGTGGAACAATACCTGGGAATTTCCACAATCAGCTCACTACTCGTTCCAGACTAAGAGTGGAGTTGGCTCTGAGCTGACTCGTCATTCCTGGTTCCATTCTCTTGCGAAGTGTAAGTTTGTAAATTGTCAACTGAATGAAACAAAACCTCTAAGAGAGAGAGAGAGAAAGAAAAAAGTGAGAGAAATGCTTATCTGCATCAGAGTTCACGTTCAACTCTTGTTTTAGGTTTCGATGATTGAAATCTAGCGATCGAGATGACGGTATGGCCCCAATGAGTGGCGTTAGTTGGACGGCTCAGATTGACTTTATTGACGAAACAGAATAAACCACGATGACTTCTGGGGATGATATCTTTTAACAATCCCGTTCAGCTAATACTATCAATTAGTGACTTTATGATAAAATAGAGTTTTAAAGTCATTAGAAGTATATCAAAACCACTCTCACACTAATCCTATAAAGCAAACTCCAACAAAACTGTAGTCGATGAATATATACTTTCTTTTGTTGAGTTTTTTGATTTATGCAACTTTTGTCTTCCAAAATTATCCTTTTCTTAAAAAAATAAGGTTTTTTTTTTACCATACAATACATAGTTGCCCACATAGTCATGTGTGGTGACCACATCCAATCTTTAAATTTCAAAACTCGATGTTGCAGTTACATGATCAACGGAGATGATCATATCCACCATTGACACAAGTGTGTCAGTCTAACTCAGCACGAGCATACCTGATCATGAAACATCGCCTTTCAACTTGTACATGGTTATAAACAGCTTACCCGATTGTGGACATAGATGTGTGCCCCGTAGACACGGGCATGCAGTCCTCTAGAAGCAGCTTCCGATCGTTAATCTTTGCCTCAAATTCACCTAAACTTCGTTCTTTATAAAATATGACTGGACCCGCAACAGATATTAGTCAAGATTCAAAGCTGGGTGGCATAGATGTTGATTTGTACCAACAGTTTGGCCTTGGCTGTGGAACTAGGGCTTGCTTTGGTAAAGATGACTCAACTAGTTAACCTGTTTTAGTGTGACTGATTCATCAAATGCCTCTAGTTTAATGATTCAACATTCCAAAGTAAAAGCAAGCTAGCATGGAACATTCCAACTCAATTACCTAGACAATGAAGAGGAGTAGGTTATGTTGGTTAGTGAGCTTGACTTCTATGAGTGTCTTGAGAGTCAAAATTGAGTAATCTTGTCCACTTTACATGAAAAATACATACCCATTTCCATGAAGCCTTGCCTTCAAAGGTTAAGTGTAGTTTCCCTATTAGTATCAAGGCTGATCAACAAACAAAACAAATTGTTTTTATAGCAAAACGTTTTCAAACTGTCGCGAAAGCCTTAAAGAAATAACATTCGTGTCCATTAGCTTTTCTTTCCCTCTGCAGTCATAATTAGAATAATGATCCAATATTAACAATTCCGAAAGTTTGGAACTTCATTAATTTACAACATACGTCTTTGAAAGATTTGGTAGCTGCTTTTAATTCAACAACTGGAAGAAAATCTATACCATGCATCCTAACAAAACAAATTGTAGAAGTTAATTGAAAAACACAAATGGAATCATGGTGAGTGCTTTAATATAATAGCGGAAGAATCAACATATTGGAACCAAGAACTTAAATTTTGAATTAGGGAAAAGGAAGAAGATGTAATTAAAGGGGTTGATCATATGTTGGGTTAAATATAATAAACGATGATGACCTTACTATAGTCCTTGATGCATTTTGTTTGGTTTTTAATTTTATTTTTCATGTAAAACTCATGTTTTCTTTTCTTTGTAAGTAATAAGTAACAGCTACACGAAGGGCAAGAAAGTAATATCATAAATAATAATCTTTTGTGTAAAAGACCTGGAACTTTATATCCCTTGATTTTTAAAATTCTTGAATTTTTTTCCTAATTTTCAGCTTTCTAGAAGTCACTTTTTTAGACTTCGGTCAAAAAATAATAATAAAATACATGCACCATGAACATCACTTTTGTACTAATCAAATGTTTTTTGCAATATAATTCAACTCAGTTCTTAAACTCAAACTAAATTAATTAAATTCAACTAAAACTAATAACTTATTTTAATTATATTAAATTATTAATTTAAGTCAAATTTAATTAATTTAGATCGGATTTAAGAGCTAAGTTAAGTTCCATATTAGTGACATTTGATTAGTCTATATCTAATATTTATATTATATGTATTTCGTTGTTATTTTTAACCAAAATCTAAAAGAAAAGATTTTTCTAGAAAATTTAAAACTAGAAAGATTTTTTTTAGAATTTTAAATATTAGAAAATTTTTAAAGATTTCTTAAAATATAGGGAAGGTATATATCTTTTGTAACATCCCACCCTCAATGGGAAGGGTAAAATAGTAATTTGGAAAGGCCCGAGAGTGTTTAGTATTGTGTGGCAATATTCATGCATGCCATTACACGTGAATAGTGAAAATTGCACATGAAACTGACTGCACATGCATCCATGACATTTCCCGGTATATGTGCTTAAATGTAATTTCTGTGGAAAAAAAATGATTTCGTGCTTGAAAAATTAGTTGGAGTGGACTGTTGTGTGTTTTACATTTTTGAGGAATTCTGAAAATTTTTCTGGACTTTTTCGGGGAAACTTTCCGGACCAGAAAAATCGCTAGGCGGCGAATCGATTGGTTTTCGGTACCGAAAATTTCTGTCCAATGGCACTGGAATATTTGGTACATTATTTTGGGACTGTATTTGGAGCCATTGGAATTGAATGGGTTAAAGATTTCATTATTAGGGTTTCTTTTATTAAATAATATTAATTAGTTTTTGTCTTTTCCTCTTTAAACATGACAAGTGTCTTAATTTATTAATTGCTTAGGCTACTCTTCCACGACACTTGCACACTTGAAAAGAAAAGGAGACATTTCTTGAAGCTTCCTCCTCCATGGTCGTAGCCTCCTTCTACCTCTTTCTTTTTTTGATTTGTTTTGCTTATCCTTGCTACTCTTCCTCTACTTGAAGTGCTCCCATTTTATGCTTGCAAGCTTAAACCTCCTACTTCCTTTCTATGATGGTGATTGTGTAGGGGTGTGAGTGGAAGGTAGAGATTTGAGAGAAACTTGGAAGATTGAAGCTTGGAAGCTTGATTAGTTAAATCATATGTTTATATGATGGTTTATAGTTACTTGTGATGTTACTTAAGGTTAATTGCATGACTAATTTGAACTAAAATGAAGATTAACTTGAGTTGGGATGTGTTGAGATTTCAAGGCTTATGGTTGTGTCATGGAGACAGATTTGTGGCTTCCTTTGTTTAATTTTTTTGAGCTATTTAACGTGTAAATCTAGAGAAACTCAAAACATAGAAGTTGTAGATCTAGATGTCTACAATCTCCATGAATTATTCCACGATTTTATGGTGAGCCAAATGAGAGTAATAGGCCCCTAATTGAATCTGGTTTAGAACACCAGCGAGATTGAAATAAGAACTGAAAGTTAATTGGTTGAAGACCTTAGAGTTAGAATTGGAGGATGAGTTCTTTTACGAAATGTTCAAAAATGTGTTATTTAAGTTCTGTAGAAAGGAAATTTTAATTGGATGAGTATGTTGGTAGATATGGCTGACTAAGTGAAGGTTGTTACTAACCTTAGTGATACAGAAGAAAACAGAAACAGGTCAGGCTTGTAAAAACCACAGTAAATCCAATTTAAATTATTTTTGAGCCGTTTTTGGAAATGTGATAGCCATATGAGTCTATTGAAAATGAAACTTTGAATCACCTTAATTGGATGTGAAATGAATAAGTTATAAGGTTTTGAGTCAGACAAGGTCCAACCTATGACTGTATGTTAAAGCTGATTGTAAATGGGAGATTTGAATGCCCTTAATGACCGAATTAGACCATGGTTATAAAGGAAGAAATGTAAAGTTATGTGTTAATTAGAGGTCTGGAAAGTTTGAAAAACATTGGACCTATGTATAAGGAGTTATG
>JANKOD010000005.1:27552240-27569641 GCA_026284645.1 Erythroxylum acuminatum | reverse complement strand
TTGGATGAAACTCTATTATGAAGGTAAGTAGTAGTTTCAATGGTATATGCCTAAAAGGAGACATGAAGGACTGCATAACTCATTATAAAACATATCATATCTAATAGAGTACGATTTCTCCTCTCAGATACTCCATTATGTTGTGGAGTTGGTAACGTGTCGTAACACTACACAAAATAAACTAGACCTACTACTATAGTAGTGGTGAGTCTAGGTCGGTCCCACAGAGAATGTTCAGTTAGTTTTTGTTATGAAAATAATTGGCATTTAGGTTTTGGGTTGTTTTGTTTGATAACAAAATAAAGTAAAACTAAACTAGTGAAAACAAATAAAAGAAAACATTAAAAATGATAAAAATGGGGAATTTAATAAGGACGCAGTTCTTTAGTTCAATCACGTCCTAAACCTTAATTAGACATATTTCATTGATTTGTTGTTCTTTTACCTCTCATTGAACTATTGGTTGTAGATTAACAACAAGCTTTGTTAATAAGAAAGTCAAATCCATTCAAACCTAAATAAGAAATAGATCCTTCTTAATGCAGTAACTCTTGCTCCATTTCTTACTTGCAGGTCTACTTCACCTTTCCTTAATGATCTACTCCATGTTAACATCTACATGTTATTACAAATATGAGAAATTCATCCAATATCTAATACCTAATAATATGGAACAAAAGTAGAAAAATTGATTTTAATCATAAATATACCTAAAGAAACAACTTCCTTATGCTTATTATCTTTCAAAATACCAAGATAAACTGGGCAATTCCTCTTCTAACATCGATTGACTCCACAGTGAAAACATATTTCCTTGCCATCTTCTTTTTTACACCACATTTTGGCTTCCTACTCTAGCAGAAGCCTTCTATTCTTGTTATTATTCTTCTTAAAGACCTTTCTTGCTCTTGGAAGAATCCACAACTAGAATAGAACTAGGTTCCTTTCGAAGACACCCCTCTGTAGTCTTGAACATATTCAATAATTCAGACAATGTCATCCTTTTGATTCAATGGAAGTTCATAAAAAATGGTGAAAAGCTCGAACTAAGAGACTGTAATACCAAATCAATGCTCAACTCATAGTCCATGACAAAATCTAATTGGCCTAATTTTTCAATATTGCCGATCATCTTCAACACGGGTAGGTTCATTTAAGATCCTTCCGCCATCTTGCATTGAAATAATTCTTTGGAGAATTGACACCACTCCACCCTGCTTTGTGCACCAAACAACTTCTTGAGATGTAAAATTATAGCAAGAATCCATGTTCTTATGTTGCCTCTAAAGTTCTGGAGACAAACTAGCCAACATCACGCATGTAGCTTATTTAACATCATCAATATAACGTTGATATCTCTCCTAATCCTTATTGGTCGCACCTGAACTAGGCTCTGGTGAAATATTAGTGTAAAAACATATAACTTCTTTTCTTGCCTGAGATCAATTCTAAAGTTGCAAAACTAGTCCACAAAATTAGGTCTAGTTAGCTTGTTAGCATCTATAACACTCCTTAACATCATATTGGTACTCATCTTCTTTGGATAATCGAAAGACATAAAAGAGCAAGTATTAGTTTATATCATAAAATCAAATAAAATAAGGACTTTAACAAATATTTAACTACCCTCACTATTTTATTCAAAATAATAGCCCTCACTATTAAACCGAGAAATTTTTAAATAAATTTTTAGTGGGATAAGATCCCATTAAAAAATATTTGATCCTAAGTTTGTGTAACAAACCAACTAAATTTAAATCAGGTAGATAAAAACTTTATCAATCACATCTTATTTGACTCCTAGATTCGTTGGTTATCAACTCTTTACTAAAATAAATCATATATTATTCTCAACTCTTCCTCTAAGTCCATATGATCATGAGTTTGCTCATCTAAATCATACAAATTTAGATAAGACATATTAATTTAAGATAAAACATATTCGCATCAAAGAGCCCTTAAGTTTGCTCAATAAGCCTTATAATAGACAGAACTCTAATTTCATTCTTAAATAATAAAAGGCTATTATTACGTTCTCAACATGTACTTAATATTCAATTGAGGGATTTAAAATTTTAAAATTTTTTGGTCCCATCGAAATAATATAATCTCATTATATTAATAATTTCTAACATAATATAATTATGGAAGAAATCCTTTAAAACGTTTCTTACTTTTAATTATTGATTTGATAACTAATTTGATTTAATAATTCAACTTCTTGAAAAATTAAACTCAATTCCAAAATATTCCTAATCATGATTATCCTTTGAATTTTTTTCAAACATTTAGAAAAACACTTTTTCAATTTTATTAGGAATATAAACAAATTTAATCTTTAATAATTTAATTTAATTTAATTAAGGCTTAAAACCTATAAAATCAAATAATAAAAAATGTGTGGATGCCATATCACTTTTTGTGAGACGCGTGCATCACACACACCGGCAGCGTCTGCTGCAGATGCATGTCCCCTATGTGGGGCTCATATCTTGTACATGCCCTATCGTTTTATAGAATTAGGGTTTATTGTTGTTTTTTGTCATCACTACTCTGCTTCTCTCCTATGCCTGAGCTTCATGCTTCCATTCCCCAAAGCACGTCTACTGGAGTCCTCCATCACCCCGAAGCATCATCTATTGTGGGAAAAAAGCCCTTCACTAGTGGTGATTGTGAAAATTCGTTACCGTCAGCGACAAAGGGCAACTCACCAGTGGTGATTAGCCCTGGTTTAGTCCCTCGTAAGCGATGGTTCACCATAGGTGAAAAACAACCAAAAAATAACAGTCATTCTTCTAATTTGGTATGCAAAATTTATAATTTTCTAGAACAAAATAACTAGAAGAATCAAAATGGGACGTTTTAGAACCAATAATGACACATAGGCAAAATAAGCCAATTTCTAGAAATAAAACAATCATAAGAACCATTAGTGCAGAAGAAGATAAGAGACGCAACATAAAATTTTTTTCAGAAAACAATTTCGAAAATAATTAAATCATAAACCTTAATACAATAATTAAGTTTTTTAGCCTTAATTTTTTTTATCAAATCAGTAATAATCATATTAATTCAAGTTAAACAATTAAAGAAGGCTCTGATACCGCTGTTAGGAAACCAACCGTGATCAAATTATGAGTGTAGTGGAAAAATAAAATTTTACGGTTTTTGATCGAATCCCAATAATTGAATAGCTTAAAGAAACTAAATTCGAATAATAAAATACAAAATCATATCTAATTCGATAATCCTGTTGTAATCCTTTTGAAACTTTTTCAATGAGTCAACCACAAGTTGTTCATGCATTTGACCTCTATCAGTATCCACAGAACAGTCGAAAGACACTCAATTCATGAGAGGAATTAGCAGGAGTGTTAGCTCCCTTATGCTTATTCCTATTTATGAAAAAAACATTAAGGCTTTTAATTTAATTTTAATAAAATCAAATATCTCATATTTGATCCCTAAAGTTTCTTAAACTTTATTATTAAGTCTAACTTAACTGAAATTAAATTTTCTCTTTTAAGCTGCTCTTTATGTGTGATCCGATAGATTTCTAATATATTGGGAATGGATATAACTTATGATTATATTTCATAATTAGAATTAGATAAATTAAAACCCCTTTTAATTTATCTTTAATTCTCTAATTACACAATTTATAATTATAGATAAAGATTGAGATCTAGCAACATGTCATGACTACCCAAATATCAAGAATATTAAAGTGGTTTGACTTTAGCCGTCTATCCATGGTTATGATGTATAATTTAATCATTTCATCATCCAATGTTTTAATTAGATAGAGTATGAATATAATATATACTCTTTTGTATTCAATTATGTTCATTTTTGCTAATTAGTAATTGATCTATAATTAATATTTAAAAGTACCTTCTCAAATATCAATTCACTCTTGCCAGATAATTTCTTAAATCACTACTAATCAAGAATATGAGAATATTCTCTCTAATTACTTTCGAGTGACAAATATTTTATTGATTTACTCAACTATCTCCATATAGTTCATATTACGTCCAAGAACTACTGATAGAACTATCTTAAATAGGACAGTGCATAAGTAGCTTCAAAACACATTAATTTCCATATGAGCTACCTTAGTAATCTCAATTTTAAGGATCAATTATACAACTATCATAATAAGGAAATCCACAGACCATATAAGTAATATTTCATTTGGGATTCTCATAATTGGGTTAGTTTAGTGAATTTATTCTCTAATAAGCACTCACACATTAGTTTAATTATCTCCACATTTTAATTTATGAAATTAATTACTTTCTTTATAAGAAAGAAACATAACGTGTGTTAATTTTACCGTTTCATCGATATCATATCTTGATAAAACTACAACTAGGAGCAATTTAAGAATAATACATAAATGCAAATTGAATCTCATAATTATAATATCATCATAATTTTAATTATACAATAATTATTAAGAGATTTTTCCTTTTGTATTAAAATATCAAATGTAATAAACTTAATACATAAAGATAAAAATGTCTTTATTAATTAAATAATAATGTCATATATAAAATTAAATCAATTAATTGGCTGCAAGGCATATCGTAACATAAACTTGTTCAAATGCTTGTATTTTACTATTTCTGTAACGTTTAAATGATGTGAATGACGAATGTTTTGATAGTCGTATAGGATATCTAATCATTCAGACCATTGATTTATAAAAATGAGAGTGTTGTAATAGTTCTATAATTTATTGCTATTTGTGTTTAAATAGTGCCCAAATGAACTTTCTAATATTCTAACCAATAAAAGTTAAAGTAGCACTCTAGACTCTAGAGGTTGATGTTTTTGATGAGTAGAAAAGTTCCTGAGTTTCAAGTGAGATAAGATAAGAGATTAATGAAAAAGGTTACTCCAATGTAAACCAAAATTAACCTAATATATTTTAATTAAGACCAAAAAACTAATTCAGATTGTTTGTAGGTAGAAAGTAAATGTATAAAAATTAAATTTAGTGATGAAACAAACAAGTATTACGTCTTCTCCAATATTTTTCTGGTTGCTATTTGCATTTATTTTTCTTATCATCAGTAGTATATCTGGAGTTGATCCCCTGGCTGCTTTCAAAAGCCAATTTTCACTATATCGCATTCCCAGAAAAAAGAGAAGAAGATAAATTATTAGAGGCTGTTAAGCAATTGCGTCAAAAAGTTCAAATAGTTTTGGACTAACCCTTTGACTTCATAGCATAATCCCTTAGGCCAACAACTATTATAATAATGATAATAGAAAACCGAACACTCCAAATCTTTTTGACAAAATTTCCTTAGCACGCACGTAAACTTCTCGGTCAAAAGTAGTAAGCAGCTACTACTAGCAAATTGCAACAATGTACCTTGAAGGAGTCAACTTCTCTTATTAGAAATGCATAAAGCTTCAAAGCTTGATATGCTTTCGTTTATAGATATATATATTATTGCCTAACTTCCGTTGACCTTCTTACAGTCCGATCGAATCTCTCCATTGCTTCCCGTTAGAGGGCTGATGTTTCCCATGTTAATCATGGACTGAACAAAACTCTGAAAGAACGCACTCTGGCTGCTAGCAAAGCTGTTAACAATAGCTATTGTAGCAGCGCCTGTAGTGGAAAATAACTCTTGGTCCGATTGGAGAAGTCCTTGGTTGTTTTGAAGGTTGGTGAAGTAATTGTTGTCAAAACCATCTGAGGTTGTTGGGTCAAGGTTAGCCAGTGCAGTTCCACTCCCATTCTGTGGACATATTTGCCGGAGAGTTGCTAGATAACTCGTGTTTAGTGTAGGGTCAGGATTGCCAGTCCCACTAAAATTGTAGAGCCTATTGCTAAATGTTCTGCACTGAGCACGCCCGAATGTGTGGGCACCTAGAGTTCAATCATATAAACATGTTCTTTAGCTAGTACTTAAGAGTGTATAATTTGAGAAAGTTGAAGCATTTCTTCAGGAACTAGACGTGGAATTTACCTGATAATGCGACGAGATCATTAGTGTTTAGGCCCACAGCAGAGAACTTGGCAGTAATGTTGCTTAGACTTTCAAAAGGAGCGGGTATAGACGCATTGGCTCCGGCCTGGTTTGCGGTTAAACTATCTCTTCTTCCAAGCAGTACACTCCATGAAGGACCTCCCGACTACGGCCATGTGCACAATCGCATAGTCAGAGACATGACAATTATTACGATATATGTTAGAATAAACCAACGAGCTACTTTCCGAATGACATTTCCTTTAACCTATATACCATTCTCAAGTTCGAATCCCAATAGATTAAAGAATTAAGAATTAGGATAAGTCTAGCTATTAATTGGATATTGATTCACCAATGAAACAGAAGCCTCGGCAGCAAGTGCAAGAATGTCAGCGCAGGAGACAACTCCAGGACAAGAATTCTCAGTAGCAGTCTTGATGTTGTCAACTACGTTGAAACCCCGAGCAGAGTTTACATTAGGAGCTGCCAATTTCTCACTCAGGATGCTTGTGCTGTTATCTAACAGAATTGAGGCATCGCATCCCTGAACAGTAAACCCAAACCATGACAACTTAGTAACTACACAAGAAATAAAATTGTAAATTCCTGAGATATATCATGTGTTTGAAGAATACATTCACGAAGCAATCATGAAAGTGGAGGCGAATAAGGCTGGCGCCAATCCGAGTATCAGATTGTAAAGCTTGTTGAATTACGCCACGAACGATACTGGAAACATTTGGGCAAGTGGTGGCATAAAAGGTGGCGTTCAATTGAGCATTAGAGTGGCGTAGAGCCAGTCCAAGAAAAACAATTGCAGTTGCCAAGAAGCTACTACTAGTAGCACAATTAGAAGAAGGAAACATTGTTATTTTCCACTTCTAGGAATTTGGAATATATGGATCTATACGGAGTGATCTTTGCATCACCCATAGATTTATCCAGGCAATATATAGACAATTGTCATGGTCATAAGAAGCGGCTAATATGCACCAAAGTCTATTGCTTCATAATTATTTAGGGGGCAGGCTTGAACATAAACATAGTTGTTAGCTATT
Organism: Erythroxylum acuminatum; assembly: GCA_026284645.1. Classification (NCBI taxonomy): domain Eukaryota; kingdom Viridiplantae; phylum Streptophyta; class Magnoliopsida; order Malpighiales; family Erythroxylaceae; genus Erythroxylum; species Erythroxylum acuminatum. Next base: position 27,562,590 of record JANKOD010000005.1, on the reverse strand, counting down.
GATACCGACACCTTGAGTTTTCTCTTTTTTTTTTTCTTTGTAATGTCTCCTAAAATATTCTCTCATATTATTGTACGAGATTCCAATGCAGCGTTGCGGTACAAATTGTCAAGGAACAGAAGAATAGTAAGACTTTCAACCGCTAAACATTAAACTGTACAGCTAATGTGATAAGAGTTTCTTTCCAGGAATTCAGAACAGGATCCTTTCCACGTTCGGCTTCGGGATTAATTGAACATATAACAATCTGAGTTCGTTTCCAGGAAGAAATGCCTGAGGTCAATGTAATGCAGGTACGTACTAGCTACGATTAATTATAATAAACCGCATGGTTGAGCTGTAAAATGCCAATGAACTAGGCAATTCCGATCAGTATGATAGCTCAGATTGTAATCTGACAATTAATTGAGATAGTTTTACCATGTTAGCATATCAAGTTGGTAGATTTGTCCCAATAAAAAAAAGTTAACTACAAAAAAATCTCAAATTTTATTTAATTTTGTAATTATAATCCCAACTTAAAAAAGTGACAAATAAATACTTAAATTTTCAATTTTTTTTAAATTCTAACCAAAAAGTAGTATTTCCGTTAATGATACCACCGTAATTTGCTACATAAGACAGAAATCCCAAATACTTATAAATGTCAGACTTAATTAAGTTTAACTAAACAATGTCATTTTGGGATTGAAATTTCTAAATCAAACTCTATCTGCCGGTGTGAGACGATAATGACAGTCTATCATGCTAATATGAGACGACAAAGACATAGTTTTTAATAATCTGAATGAAATCCTAATCTGCAATCCTAGGTTCTCTTTCTTTTTGCGCGAAAACAAACTAATTTAGTGTTTTCAATTCTAATGATTTAGGCAAGGAGATTGATTTAGATCAGATTTTAATAACAAAACGATGTAGTTTAGTTAACTTAATGAAGTATGACGTGTATACATGTTTTGGGTTTTTGTCTTATGTGATAAGTCACGTTAGCAACGTTAACGAAAATATATACCAATGTCGGGCTAAAATTGAAAAAAATTAAAAGTTTGAATATTTAATAGCTATTTTTTTAAAAGTTTGGGTTATAATTGTAAAATTGAGTAAAGTTTGAATTTGTTTTGTAATTAACAAAAAACATTGCTTAGACTAATTCTCAATTTACGACATAATTGATGATCATACATATATATGTAACGTGATTGGCGATGAAACAATATTATAACTTGCTTGAAATGGTCAACCATTCTAGAAGCACTTGATTCCATGTTCAATTGTCCAAGGTCCATGCAAATGATGTCTAACTTATTCTTTTTCAAGTTATTCTTTAAATTGAATGCTTGCAAGCCTGGATTTTTGGGATTGTCCTATAAAAGTAAACAAAATTTGTAATGTATAAACCTAGTATTTTATGCAGATGCGCAAATGCACATGGGCAAACTCGTAAAATAAGCTTGTATTTTATAGATTTTTTATAAAAAAATTATGCATTATATTCATTTTTTTCAACCATCGAATAAAACAACACAAATTATTTATAGCATTTATATTTTTTCTCAATTGATTACTCTAATTCATAAGTTTGTACATTGTATATTTTTGGAACACACTTATTAGATTTTTTCTCAATTGATTACTCTAATTCATAAGTTCTTTTCTTGGCTGAGTAAAACAAATACTGACTGTTATTAGAATTTATCATAATGCAAAGGTATAATACATTGGTTATAATTAAGCATATCACTATATATTTGAAAATATGTTTTTGGTTCAGCTCTAAACTGTTCAGTAAGAATAGTCATTAGTTTTAGAGTATGATTAATTAAAGAGGTGTTCGAATTTAGAGTATTAATATGTAAACTTTAAAAGGAATATAACATATATACTTGATTCATATTTTTATTTAAACTAATATAATGAGTTCGAGTTAAAGAAAATTTTCGTAAACAATCATTTCTCCTTTGACAGATATGATGGACGAAATTAAACTAGGTTACAGCTAAGATTCCTTACTAACTTCTTAATTCAATGGTGTATCTCCGCAGTTAGAGGAAGGTTAAGGAAGTGGGTCCGTAATACATTTCTTAGTGAGAATTTTGGATAGTACTGAAACAACGTAGCAATTTTCACTTACACAATGATAATGAGCTAGCTACAGTTATATTAAGTTGACTTCGAGCCATCAAAGTGTACACTTATTTTCAACATCTGACTATAATAATATCCCGCCATTTAGCATCTATAAATTTAAAATTTCTCGTGTTATATTTAAATTGTGTTAGGTTTTAATGTTGGAAAGTCAATGAAATCCCATTAATCATGGGACAACTTTTATCTGTAGGATTTTAGTTTTCTAGAGTTAATTCCTTAAATAATCCTAGGCCACAGGTTTTTCAATTCAAAGACAAATACCTTAGCTTCTCTTTGCTTTTCATTTAATCTCCAATAGAAGAAAAACACCGGACAAGGAAAGCCAACTGGTGTTGAAAAAGTTCAATCATATAGTACCTGCATACGAATGTTCAATGACATACACTCATGAATATATGTGCACCTGTGACCTGTTTCTGATCACTTTCTTATCTTGGAGACTCATTGCATTAAAAAATATACAAAAAGTCAGTAGGACTTGAAATTGAATAAAAATATATAAAATGTTGGCTTTTGCGGATGTGGAGAATTTCTTAGGGAATTCTAAACTCTCTCTCTTTCCTGATTCAATAATGCTTGTCTATACTGGAATTCATTTGCAATTTGTTTGCGACACTCTTTCAAAAAGTTGTCAGTTGCTAACTTTGCATGTGCGTAGGTTGTAGAATTTGCTCCCCTAAATTATGGAATTAATTTCAAGTTTTTTTGTTTGGATATGGAAAACTTGCACTTATGATGTAATATTTTTTCACTCTGCAAAACTTCATACATCAGATCATCAAACTTGATTATGTGAAGTCACAGAACTCCATTACTACCAACATCAATGGCATGCCTTCAGCCTTATTTTCGGTGGCCGTAACAAAGCATGCCATCATCTTTACCGTTGTCACAAGACATTGGAACTTGCTAGAAGTGTGGCTAGGTAGTTGTTATCACTGATAATATCTGGCATGATGTCAGATAGGTTTGATGGCTGAGGTGGTGACAATGAGGAGCTATGTTTTCTAAAGTAGAAGAAGGCTTCTTTGTTTGGTTATAAGTTTAAATTAAACTATAACCATAGTTAAAAGGTTTAACAATTTCAAGCCTTGAATAAATTTTATTTGGATATAAGATTACTTAATTTAAAACTAAAATTAATTGTGTTTATCAACTAAGTATGTTCTAATTAGCTTAATTATTAAATTTAATTATGCTTAAATAAAAATATGTTTGACTTATTTTTAATTAGTTTGACCAAATGGATAGCTTTAAATTGGATTATTTAGGCCCAACCTAAATTAGATCTAGTTTGATTGGGTGCGAACAAGAGGCATTGACTACGAAAAAATCTTGCTTCTAACTTATATGCGCCGAATAGGTCCTATCAATATGGGCCGAACCTATGAGTCCGTTGAAGCTCATCTAAGATTGATTTTGGTCAAGGTGAATCCATATCTACCTAACCATTTACCTATACCTTCTTACACATAGAAGCTTAATTAGACTTATTTATAAGCATTTTCTAGTTAATAAGGACTACCATTTAATATATACTCTTTTTGAATTCTATACTTTCATATTTAAATAATATGTATTTGTATATTCTACTTTTCAAATTATTTAGATTATTTAAATGTTATTTGTATCAAATTATTTATTTATTTAATGACCATCTTATTTAGTAACATGTTTATTAGTTTAGTCCCTTAGATCAAACGTTTGTTTTATCTAATGACAAATGTTCAAGTAATGTGTTATTTGATGATTTTCTTGAGTAAATAATGTGTTTATTTGAATGTTTATGGTGATGATTTATCTCTTAAATTGATCTTAGTAAAAAGTCTTGGAAGATGAGAAGGTTAAGAATATAACACACATGTCTAACCAAGACAAAACATCATTAACTAATAGAGGGAGTTGTTAGATTATCATATGCTACATGGACAAGACTTAAGTAAATGACTTATGTGATTGTCTTGACAAATAATCTATTTATTTGAATATTTATGGTGATAGTTTATCTCTTGAATTGACTTTAGGATAGAGTTTTAGAGGATGAAAAGGCCAAAAGTAACACACAAGTTTGAACTAAGACAAAGCATTATTAGCCAATTACGGCAGTTGTATGATAATCATATGGTATTTAAACATTATAATCATGGAAGTTTCTCTCTTTGTGAGCATTTCATTTAATTTTGAAGATCCAACAAAGACTAGAAGATAAAAATATGAAGAGAGTAAATTTATTGTAGCAAGGCTAAGAAGACCTGGGAGTTAAAAGCCATGTAACAAAGGAAAGAGCCAAAAACTATAAAAGGCTACTTCATAAAATTTTGGTAAATTCCATATGGGACAAGGTGGCAATATATATGAGACAACTCTAGATTTAAGGTACAAAGTTTAGACACCTGTAAGTTAGTTACATAATGATGGTTGAAATCCTTATCCTAAATGATATACTATTCACTTCCAAGACTAGTTAAAATCTTATTTCTATCATAATTCTACTTAGCCTTGAATCAAATATTAATTTCAACAGTAGTGAAATATATATTTTTTCTAGAATCGATTATTATAGCCTATGATTTTATAGTATTAGATGTTGTTTATTGAATAAGTAAATTTAATTTGTAGCTAATTATATCATCTGCTAATTGTAATATCAATCCTAATTTATTGGAATGCTAGACTTAGTCGTATTAGATAAGATTAAATAAATTTGCTAATCAAAGAGGGTTTTTTGGAAGACTTACACAAAGTAGAATTTTCTACTAGTGAACATTTTTCTAGTTGAAAAATGGCATGAAACTTATTTAGTTTGAGACAAAGATTTATTAAGCCATTATAATTATTTAACTAAGTTATATGTGCCCAAATTAATATGAGAGTAAGGCATGAAGATAATTATTTCATAACCTTTATCAATAGCTACACTTAGTATGGTTACATCTATTTAATTTCTCATAAATTTGAACCAATATGCTGTTTCCAAAAGAATATGACTTTAGTTAAACAACTAGCAAGGCTCTACTAGGAATAAGATTACTTACTTGATCAATTCGAAACTTTGTGTGATAAAAAAGTAATAGATAGACAATTGATTGTTCTATGATTCCTTTAGCAAAATGTTGTTTTTAGAGAGGGGAAATATAACTCTTCTTGAAAAGTTTAGGCCTATATGGCACATGTAAATTTGTATATTACCTATTTATGTGATGCATTATTTATAACTATATATGTACTTGAATGGATGCCTATCAAATTAGTTACTAAAACATCACAAGAGTTATGGACATGTAACTGACTTAGTTTAACATTTTTGGAACCTTGAGGATATACTACATATATTTTTAATCTGTGATATAAATATAGGAAATCAGATTCTAAAGGGAACACCGATATATTTAAAAGACATCCAATCATTTTAAACACATGTGTTCATAAGAGAACAAGGTAATGTAAGAGTATCTACATTTAAGTCACGAGATATCATATTATTAGAGAATAATTTTTCTAACACAAGTACATATAGGAGAAAACTTATCTATATATGAGATACTAGATCAGTTAAATGGAATGCATCAAAGTGAGAGCTATTTATGAGGCGATGAATTAGTTTTTTGTTAATGAAAATTGTAGCCTAGTAGGAGTTCCCCACCATTATCTGATTTAAATGGGAGCAATATGAAAGTATAGAAACATGTTTAACTTGGTAGATTAGCTCCTAAAACATTTTTTTGACGTTGAAAGGTAACTTTTATGGTAGTTTCATAAGAAAATAATGAGTTGAGAAATGTAAAAAGGCTCTGTCTACTCTTGCTAAGGATGAGTGAGTTAAAGTAATAAAAGAAGAATTAAACTTTATGATCTCATCCAAATTTATGACTTTGTTAATCTTCTTAAAGAATGTAGAGCATCAAGAACAAAAGAGTTCCCAATGGTAAGTGAAAGGCTTATAACAATTTTAAAAGATATAAAGTATGTCAAGTGGCAAAAAGATACACAACGAGAAGGAATTAACTATGAGAAGATACTCTCACCTATTATAAGATTTACATCAGTTCGACTAATGCAATCTTTGGTGGCTAGAATGGATCTTGAATTACATTAAATGGATATAAACATGGTGTTCTTAAATAAAGAACTAGATGAAGATATATGTATGGAATAACCAATATATTCTATTTAAAAGGCAAAGAGTATAAAGTGTTTAAGTTGTTAAGGGAACTCTATAATCTAAAACAGGCCACTATCCTATAATGACTAGGCGACCTGCCCGACACTCCATGGTGGCTTTCCAGTAGATATCTAAGTCAACTGGAAAGTTCCCCTAAAGCTAAGCCTATTGCCCTTGTTAAGGAAAAGCTTCAATTTACAATATGAAATGTAAACAGTGGAGTTTTTTTTCCAGTTTATTAAAAATTTCAGTAGCACAATCACTGTATTTTGATATCCCAAAAATTTCAAAATCCCTGTAAAAGTTCAAAACACTTATATTATCACATCAATTTCTCAACTCCAAATTGTGGACTTCAAATCCACTTACATGCAGTCTTAAATAGTTACATCAATAAATTTTGAAAAGCTAAAACAATGTCATGCATTCCATTTAAATACCTTTAGACACATCCATTCTTTATATAAATGTACTTTCCAAAACATGCTCAACGAAATGTAATAGTTGGAAAATAATATGTACAAGGAAAAATAAAAATGCCTACAAATAATACTTAACGAAGTTGACTACTCGTCAGTTGGAGTCTCAGCTACTGAAGCCCCTGAGCATGCACCTGAGAAATTTTATCTAAAAATAGAAAATAAAGGATGAGCTAAACGAGCTCAGTGACTGTTATTGGTTTCCAATAACAAATATTTATGCAAACATTAACCTCTATAAAAGAAAACAATTTCTTTTCTTTTCAAGGAATAATCAATTTTCTTACAAAGCAAATTTTTTTCTTTTCATAAGATCAATGCATATGTAAAACAAAACATATATATTTTTTTGAGATCAAGTTCCACTTTTCAAGTAAAGTAAACAGTGATGGCAAACAATACTTTCATGAACTTTCTTTTTAAAACAAAGCGTATCACCAATTTTCTTTGCCATACGGTAACTTTAGATATAAGGCCACGAAGTTGGTTCTGCATCACTTACTCATGCTTAGTTAACCTCTATATATTGATTGTTATGAAGCTAATTCTACATCGCTTACCCATAATGATGCTAGCACTACATATAAATAAGTGGTTACAGAGTTGGTTCTGCATCGCTTACCCATAATAGTGGTAGAACAATATATACTCCATACGTGTAGAGGGCAACTTACAGGACATACTGACAGACACACCACCACCTATGTGAATGACAGATGCCCCCAAATACCGCCATGCACGTTAGGACGTACTATGATTGATATAATCGTATGTATAAAGACCTAACATCATACCATAGGCTAAATCAAAATTAATACATAAGCGTGCCTCATTTTAACACCAATTAAAAACAAATTCAAAATCCATTTCTATGCCAATTCAAAGCATATGCAAATTTCTATTCAATGACAATTCAAAACATGTGTACATCTCATTAGTTTCCAAGTGCATTCAAAACTCAATTCAATGCTAAATCAAATCATATGTAAATCTCATAAATATTAACTTTTAAATTCAACTAGTAGCAATAATGAAATTATTCATAAACAAACTTTTCATAGTATGGTAAAAACCATCTTTACAAAATCAATTTAAAGGTACACTCACTAGTTGTCTTTTATTTTTAAACTACCCTCATGTATTTGGTGCTTTTCCTTTATTAGTCCCAAGTCTACGGTGATCGAGAAAACTTTGATGGTCTTACTCAGCTATAAGGGAGACCCCTAAAGGGCTCCTAAAACCTGCCAAATATATCCATAACTTACCACCATGTTTTACAAATTTTATAACAAAGGGCTCAGCTAAAATTTTAGCATTTAGTAAGATTAATTTTTTTTATTTTCATTCAACCATTGAACAACTTCTATGATTTATACATGCTATCTTCTTTCCATTTAAATAACGTATATAGTATATACCTACCTACTGTTTTCCTTACAATGAACAATTGAAGTATGCACAATATACATGCTGTCATTAAGCAGCCATTAAGCCACATATATAACATCTATATGCTGCCAATTAATACCCATTAAATAACATTCATAAGATATGGATATACATGCTGTTTTCCTCTCCATTTACCATGCTGTTTTTCTCCTCATTTAACCATACCTCCACTTGTTCCTTAATTTTCACATATCAAACGTTCAAATTAGGTTATGAAGTCCTCTAGACATTTGTTCCCTCATGTCTCTAGTTTTCATATCATAAAAAATAATGCCATTTTACTATCTAAATTATGAAACACATATCAAATATCACAAGCTGCTTCAACATAGGGACAGTATCAGGTTACCATAATCAATCTCAATTTTCAATATCATTAAGCTAGAATTAGGCCTAGGTCTCTTCTAGATATTTTTAGTACTATGTCTTAGGTTTCATTTACAGTAGGAATCACCCAATTTATAGTTTTGAAGAATAAGTTATGGTCAAAAAACTAGGACTATTTAAGAAAACTGAGAATTCTAATACATAATTTCACTAAACATAGTTAGGAAAACTTACCACTTTCTTCAAATCATGCTCAAACATTCACACAATTCATAAGGAAATTTAAGTTTCCAGCTTAAACATTCATGTGACCAGCTAAAGAGGATGGAAAAGAGTGGTTTAACATACCTAAACTCAGATGGTAACATGCTGCCCATCTTTTCCCTACATGTAGTTGGCATTGATGGAGGTGCTGTCAATGGTTGGAGGCTTAAACAAGCTGAATTTATTTCCCAAAGGTAGTAACTTAGAAGACCTATGCATGAAGGGAGCAGCTTCAATTAATTAACATCAATTATGGTCCAAAGAATAAGTGAAGCGTAGGTGGAATGAAGGTGGAGCAGCTCCTTTATCATCTTGTATAAGCTACACGTTGTTGGAAGCTGTCTAAAATGTTACTAGTTTAACTTCCAACAGCTATCCATTGTATTATCTCTTACCATATTTTTTAATTAAGCTATTAATTTCTTGTATGATCCATGACAATGCTTGTCTCCCACTTATAAGAAATTGTTTTGATTTTGTCTCACCAAAATGACATATGTCCATACCATAAATTAGTCTCTCATGTAATGAATTTTATGTCCTTCACATCTACTCCTTCATAAATGTGACAAAATAAGATTTTCATGCATTCTTGTTCCAAAATAATGAGAACTTCTTCATGTATGTGACAGCTGCCACTTAAGGTTCATTCATATGTACATGCATTATTTCTTGTCCAAAATAATTAAATAGCTTAAGAAAAATCTATCAAATTTCGATGGAAATTTCATATCCACTTAATAACATGTTACACCTAAATATATCAACATATAAGTTAGATCAGTTTACTTTAAGTATCCTCAACTATGATTGATTCTTATATCCTTACGCTTCAGCCTAAGAATGCTTCAAATTTACTCCACAATAATTTAAAATAAGGTCAATCTTGATCTATCATAAATTTATCCGATTGACTTTATTTTTGGTCCATTTCCATACCAATTAACTCCAATATTTTTGACTATCATTTGACTTTAGTACTTGTCATTCAGGGTAGGGTTCCTAATTCACCTTTTAGCAAAAACAAAATTTACATTCACCGAAAAACATCATTCACATGAAAAGAAATTTATAGACATGTGAAAAGGAAAGTTTGGAGTTTTACAAAAGTACTTGAAGAAAGTGACACATTAATTTCATACTATAATCATATGATACAATTTTAGGATGATTAAAAAAGAACACTAAGTATATGTTAAAAGCTCCAATAATAAGTTTTTAATTTTGTAATTATATGTGAATGAAATTTTAGCAACTCTATCAATTGTCAAGAAAATAAATAAAATAGCTATAAACCAAGTTCAAGATGAAGAAAATGGGTGAGACTGTATACACCTTTACGGTTAAGATTACTAACGATCATTTAAGAAAATCATTGTCTCTTTTTTATGCCATATTTATATTAAAAAGGTAGATCACTAAGGATCATTCAAGAAAATCACTATCACTTTTACATGCCATATTTATATCAAACAGGTACTTAAATGATTTTGAATATTGTTGGGAGAGACATGGATTCAT
>JANKOD010000005.1:27530787-27544212 GCA_026284645.1 Erythroxylum acuminatum | reverse complement strand
AGGTCGGGATCAGTTCGTGTCTGCATTAGTGTTTCATTCAAATTGTATTCTGAAATCTCTGTATTTATAGTGAGCCCATTTGGTTATGACTTTTGTTCATTAAATGGCTTTTGTAATTTATTGTTGAATGATTTTAATAATTGAAAATGCTTTCTTTTAACGTGGGCTCAAATTATCTACTGTTTATTCCGCACACCTGAGTGGATTGTAAACGAAAAATTTTATTGAGTTTCGACTGACTGATGTAGCACGCTACCCTCGCGGGGCACGGACTCGGATATCACCAATGATGTCGGGTTCGGGTCACACGGGAGTGGGGTGTTACATTTGTAGTCAAGGTTGTCAATTTTATTACAATGAACTTAATAATGAATAATTCAATTTTTTTATTAGAATGATGATCAAGATGATTCTGTATGAGTTTGGTTATTATAGTGATTTGATTTGTTTAGGAAAATAGTTATGAGTTTTGACAATTAAAATAATTTTAATTATGTCCATTACTTTTGAGAGTGGATACTTGATTTGCATTATAATACTTTGCATGTAATTTATATGCATTGAGTTAAATGTGAATTACTTTTTCAGCAATTTCATTACCCCAAAGATAAAAATAAAAAATAAAGAAAAATATAGTAATATGTGAATAAATGAGCATGAATAATTTCACTCTACTAGCTTTATACTAATAAAAACTTTCAAATTAAAGAGTGGTGCTAGTAGTCATTTGAAATAGTGACATAGTTGAGTAACTTGGCTTATTCATAACAAGGTGTTTACTCTCAGGTCAAAAGACTTGGTAACTTTTCAAACAAACTTCTAAATGCTCCTATGCTGCTTAAATTTAGTATTTTGATTTCTTTTAATATGGGGTATGAAAATATTTAAAGGTTTTAGCATTTTTATCATGTATGTTCATATCATGCATTAAGTGGAATAATGTGAATTGAGTGGAAATTTGAAAAATTATGGAACGAATTGGATTGATTATAATTTGATACAAGTAGCTAAGTGCTTAATAATTTGATATGCTTTGCAATTGAACGAATAATGGAAAATCTTAATGGATATCTTCAATATGTTTAATACTTTCCCTAAGTTGTTTCTTATTAAGTTGGGAGTAATGAATTGATTTCTTAAGGACAAAAGGATGTTTAAGAGTAGGGAAGTTTAATAAGTGCATAATTGATCATATTTTTAGGTTTATTTCTAGTGTAGTTTGTTTATTTATTTGATTTTTTAATACTTAATTCATTCATATTGTGTTTTTAGGTTTTAATTCTCCTATTTTGAGTAAAAGGAAGGGACAAGTTTATCGTAATTTGGAACTATTATGATCAAGCTATGAAAATGCAAGGAATTAGCATATGTCTTGATACCTATATACATCAACATGGCCAAGTTTCATATAAAATAAGTGGTTTTAGAGTTTTGTAGAGTTACACGATCATCAATACACCTAGGTTAGAGACCAACACGTTCATGTTGACGCCCATGTTCATATTTTAAGTCCGTTTATTCTGGATTCGAGGGTTTCATGATTTTTAATTAACATGACCATCAACTTGATCATGTTGATGTTATTGTAGCACTTAGGACCTAAAATTTTGAACTATAAGAGGCAAAATTAAGAGAAAAAGCAAGAAGAAGGCTTGAGAAGCACAAATTGATAGCATGGGATAGCAAGAAGGAGGCTCAAGAAACACAAATTGACAGTATAAGATAATATAAAGAATGAGGAATAAGTAAGGAAACACATTCAGAGTGGATTTTCATTGATCTAAAGTGAATTTCTTGAAGATTAAAAGACATTTCATCATGTTTCTTTTAATTTACTAGTTTTCCTTTAATTTTGATGTTATGTCTTCTATGATTAGGAACTACACCTTTGTTGGTACTTAGATTAGAAGAACCTTGGGATTAAGGACTTCAATGGTTTGGGAGGTGGTCCAGCCAGTGGCCCAACAGGCCACGAGTGGGTTGGGCCAACTCAGCCCACCATATTTTTTTAAAAAAATGTCAAAAATGATATTGTTTTTGACAAAACGACGTCTTTTTTTAAGTTACGGTTGGCCACAGGTCGGGTCGACCCGCGCTCGGCCCGATCAACATGGCCAAAATTGAGTTAAGCCAAGGTCAGGTCAGGCGAGCAGGTTGACCCAAAATTAGCATCCCTACTTGGGATAAACCTTGTAGTGGTTTTATTTTTATTTTTATTTTTATTTTTAAGTTTCATTGAGATTTAATTATTTGTTCTGATATGGTTGATCTTTACCCTATAAATCTTATAAAAGTGCAATTATCGAACTATAGTATAGTGATTGTGAATATTAAGTGTCGATTCATAGGGATTACAAGTACTAGTAATTACCTTTCTTCTATGATCTAATTGGCAAAGTAGGATGATAGTTTAAATAAAACTAACGTAAAGTTCAACAAAATAATAAGCAAGAATGCATATTATATTAAGATTAATCAATATCAAATAACTAGTATCTAGGTAATGAATCTCCCCTAAAAAATTTTAAGTATTAACCTTTTCTTATGCAATTCAATTACTAATCATAGTTTTTATCCTAAAATAGGAATTTTCACAGTTTAATGATTAGTTATTAATGTAATTTTCATTAAGATCACCTACCTTAATATCTACAAAAAAAACTATAGCTTATAAAAGCATGTCTAATCCAACTTTCAAATTTTTTGCATATTAATTTAACTCAATAATCAATAATAACCTAAAGTGTTTCAAATAGATTTTAACTAAATTAGGATGTCAATTAATAAGAATAATCAATAAAGATTATAATAAGTTTAACAAACTTTAAAAATTTTCTTTGAAATTTCCTTTAACATATTCCTCACATTTAAAGTTATACATTATCCCCAATGTACACGATAAAAACACAAAATATAATATCAACGAAAACAAAGTGAGAAATTCTCTAAATAATATTTTATGCAATTTCTAAACTTGTTGTAGTTTACATTCAGTATTAAGTACAATAATCTTTGCAAAAGAGAAATAAAAGGGGATAAAATGAAAAAATAAAAAACAGTAAAATAAAAATGTAATAACATTGCAATAATAGATTTTAGTAGGGCTAAGCCCTAGTTAACAATTAAGACAAAACGGAAAAATAAGAAACAAAACAAACCTTAATTGAGCATCTCGAACTGCCTCAATATCCATTAGTCGTCTGGTGTACTAAGAATGTCTGTTGCTTTTAAACCCTCGAGTGCTACTATTGGAGTGGAAGATGATGGGCCAACTCTAGTCGGTGGAGGAGGTAACTCAAAGTCCAAGGTGTCCTACCATCCTGTATAACACTTCCTCCATCCATCTATCATGTGCCTCTAACTCCACAGCTCCCTTTAGTCATTCTGTATAGCAGTTTACCTTCCTAGGATCATTCCTATATATTTTTCCAACCTACTGCTCGGGATCTCTTATTGGCAATGACAGCTAAAATGAGTCTGTTTTCGACTGTTACTATAAGTTGGGACAATCAGTTGCCTGCTCCTTTAGAAATCTAATCAATCTGTGGAAATCACATGCTAGTCCTTGTCTCTGGCTCACCATGTGTATATACTTCATTATATCCAAGCCGAGTGAAACCATGTTATTGAGCAACCTCATCGATGGTAGTCTATCGAGGACTCCCATCCTCATCAGCAACCGTGTTATGTAAGTCTCGATGCGTAGTGCTCACTTTCTTATCCTCTCTCACATGCCACAAATATTGGGTTAAGGTATACCCCAGATGGATCAGCATCCGATTGCTCATGATCCATAGGTACAACACGCCACTTTCCTAGCAACACCAAAACTATCACCCTGCCCACTCATTGTGTGACAAAGGATCATGTTAATGTACCGGAGTATCAAGTGTCACAAGGTTGATGCCTTCGATTTGCTAGGGTTGTACTCCTCCAAATTGATGGTGCTTTAGAAGTATTGAGCCTCCCATCGAGTATGAAAAGTCTGTACGAAGGTCCATGTACTTTTGCGCCTCTACAAAGTCTTGATCATGGAGCCCCATCATCACAGAGAAGTCTATGAAGATCATCCTCATCATGCGGTCTAGCATCTGAAAGTAGATTATGTTTGATCGTTTCCAGCTATAGTGGCCCTTTTCTATAAAGAAGTTAGAGCATAGCTCAGGTGTAAGTTCCCAGTACGTGGGCTCCATATTATCTGGAAGAATCGGGCCACGCTCCATCATTTATAAAGTCCCCAAAACTGTTGCGCCAAACCAACTCGTTTCAACACCTCCCAGTTAATACATATATCGGTCCTGAATTTCATATCCTTTAGCCTCCGAAATTACACTTTCTGGGCTTCAACATTAAAGAGTGGTGTCTCATGCTGCGCCAGTGGATGTGCGACAGTCTTTCGAGCTGATGGTGAATGAGCCCTACTATGCTCTCTAGAAAACCCTTTACCTCTTTTTCATTTTTTAGGCTTCTCCTTTTCCCTCCTTTGTTGCATTACTTCTATTCTTCTTGTCATTATACCTGAATAAAATAAAATGTGAGAAAATAATGAACAAAAATACCAAATTGGAAAATTTCCCCATATTTTATTTTTACAATCACTATATCTTATGCAATTGTGAAAACGAACATGACTAAAAATGAAAATAAACTTAAAATAATGAAATTCACAAAGCATATAGAAAAAAATAATTAAAAAATTAAATACATAATTAAACATGCAATTAAAAAAATAAAAGGAATTAATTTGACAATTAATTAATGCAATTCCTAACATTTAGAAAGAAGTAAACAATTAATCAACTAAACATATATTACATGAATAACTAAACCCTACATTATGTTATATTTGAAATGGGTATAAAATTAAATAAAAAATTAACTAATTGAAAGAAAAACACTAATTCATGCACAATCTAAAGAAACTCGTGATAATTAACATAGCCTAGTGAGTAAACAACAATCCCAAATTTGAATTTCACCTAATCCATGTTGCAATTCATCAATTAATTTAGTATTCCATAGTGAAAGGCATGAAATTCAACTTACAATTGTAAAACAAGAAGAAAATTAGGGAATTGAAGCAAATGTGAAACCTAGCAATTTAGGGGATGAACAAACCTTAAATGTGAAGAATACATAAAGCCCACGTGCAAATCGATGTAAAATTTATGAAAAATCAAGTGGGGGTGTGAAAAATGGTGTGAAAAAGCTTGGGCTAGGTTAAGAGGAGGAGGCACACAAGGTAAAAGTGGCACAAATGGGAGTAAAGCGAGGAAAAGATGGGAAGGTTAGAGTTTTTAAAGCCTTCGTAGACTTACACAGTTAAAATACATGACCGTATCCCTGATCATGTAAACTGTGAATGTGTGCAGTGGGGACACAATTGTGTCAATTCACATACGCCAGAAAGATTCTGGGACACGGATGTGTCCTACACCTTTGTAACTCACTGTGGTTGCATGAAAATTTTTTCAAAATTCCATGTATGGACATGGCCGTCTGTAATGATCGTGTAAGTAATTATGCCCTTGCCAAACATAAAATAATGTAATTTTGTACATGGGCATGGACAAATTTGTTTGCGTCTATAGATTCCTAAAAACAAAAAAAATTCATTAAATCTCAAGCAAATTAAATAAAACACACAAAAGACACAAAATTTAAGAAAAAAATCGTTAAGGATGCTTATAAGCCTAACATTAAAAAAATAAAAATTAATGAAATCATAAAAATAATCTATAAAGAAATCAACATGAAAAAATTAAATTGATTCGAACTATACTAATCCTTGAACTATCTTATAAGTAACGTTTGTTTAGCGTCCTTAGCTAAATGTACCCATCATGTCCTTAACCAACCTGGATCTATAATAAGAGGTTTGTTTCCACCTGCTTTCCTATATAAGGGTTTGATATATTACAAATAATTTATATACTGTAAGATAATGAGGACATAAGTTATCAAATTAATATAACCAAGTAAATAAAATAATGCCCTTTTTAGAAACAAATTGTTAATAAAGTAAGGAAGAGTAAAATCCACTAGATCTTTGATTGACTCTGATAGTTTATTTTATGGGAAGTAATAGCTTTTCGTACTTAAGATGACCATCATTATATCCTCCTTATTTTGTTCTTACTCTTTTTCTTGTCTAATATTGTCTTCCTTTTCTTTTTAAATAGCAATTTGCTCCATGTCTTCAACCTCTAACTCCTCTTCATTCTATAAAATTATCGAGTTTACATGCTCTACCAAATTTGGCTCAGTATATATGGATAATACCCCTGACTTTTTGGTTTTATAGAGTGCAGTCTTAGTTGATGCATTGAATTTTATGAGGGCGTCCTCAAGATGTGGATACTCCTCTTACTGCTATTATTATAAAAATCCAAATGAAGCATTATCTTTCCATTCACAATTATAAGAATTGCCCCACTTTGGATTATATGTATTCTCGTATGAGATGTCTTGAGGCTAGTTCTCCATGCATTTTAAATGCTCCTACATATACTATGGTGCTTGACATTTATGATTATATTAGTTACCCAATAAATGTCATCATATGTCATATATATCAATTAAGTTTTCGAATATATATCACCTTGCCTCTCATTCCAAGCTTCTAAGTAGGCCAATAGTGATGACATACCAAAATCCCCATGCAAATACTATCTTCTCCATCCTTCCACTGTGATTAGTGGCTATGACAATGAGTCTCAAATCCTAAAAATAGGAAACAAATACAACAACACGATGGAGAGCTCTAAAAATAAATAAATGAATAAAATTTAAAAAGAAAAGAAAATATTAAAATGGTTAGATTAATAAAAGCAAGGTTTCCTAATATGTAGTCCCTACTAATGATGCCAAAATCTTGATATAACTGATCCCTACCCTATAGATCTCATAGGTAAGTTCACCAATTGAACTATAGTATAATGATTGTGAATATTGAGTGTCAATCCCACTACAAGTACTAGTAATTACCTCTTTTATATTATCTAACAGTCAAATGAGATGATTATTTAACTAAAACTAAGCTAAAGTTTAATGTAATAATAAACAAGAATGCAGAGGATAGTAAAAATTAATCAATATCAAATTACTAGTACATAGGTAATGAATCCCACCTAAGATTTCTTAAGTATTAACCCTTTCTTATGCAATTAAATTACTGATCATTGCATTATGGATATTCCTAATTTCTTTCTTATAACTATTAACAACTAATCCTTCATTGATTAACTAAAATATCTTTCTAGTTAAAACCCTTAAGATTGTGTTAATTGATTAGTGAATTTCATTTTTAGGTTTCATCATAATCTAGAGGATTTAAGTCTACCTATCTCTAAGTTTTCGTATAACTCTTTCCTGCAAATCTCAATCTCAATTATGTGAAATCATATATTGAAATAATATCTGAAACATATTAATTAAAGAATAAAAACATATAATTAAATCGCAGTGAATTAACAATTAAATTACATTAAATTAAGAACTAAATCACAATGTTCACCCAACTTAGGGTTATCCTACCTGGGCATTAGACAAACCTAGTTCATAAAAATAAAAAATAAAACCAGAATTTCGAAAAAGGAGTTAAAATTGAAAATCCATTATATCTCCACTTTTCTGTAATATAATCCCCTAAAACTTTGATGGAAGAGTGCACTCTATGAGATCTCTAATCAATCTCTGCTTTTCTATCGTCACAAGGTTCAAAATTTTGTTCAGAACTCCAAATTTAGCTATAAAACCTGACTTTGATTAACTTTTATAATTGCCTTTATACTTTATAATTTTAGATTTTGGAGTAGACACAGGCACTCACACAACCGTATCCCTTAATCCCCTTTAAAAATCACGTATTGACATATTCAAAAAATCTTACGTAGGTAGTGGACACGGCCGTGTACATAATTTTCACAGGCATGTCGACTTTCACATAAGTGAAAAAATATGTTGAAAGTAGTACATGCTCATAGAGATATACACGGTTCCTCACGTGGATATGTATACAACTTACACGAGCATGTCTTTCATTAGCATGGGCGTATCCCTCCAAAATAACTCGAATTTTTTAATTTTTTTGGTCTCAGTTTCATCCTAATTCTTCTCCTTTTGATCCATGAAGGCAATTGAGACCTAATAACATATTATAAACAAAATAATTACCAAAAATAATAAAAAATCTCAAATAATCAAGCAAAATACTCTAAACATAGGAAGTCCTAATTACATGAGAAGTCCTATGGGGATTTAAATTCTAGGTACCATTGTCGTCTTTGAATGTTTCTTAGTTTAGTCTTTATTTTAGTTAATCAATTCTATTGAATTATTTTTGTTTATTATTTTAATTTTGAATTTGATTAATAACCATCACCACAATTTTTTAAATTGATCAACCCATGCTCACAGTGCTAACTACAGCTACACTACGAACTTATGGTTAAAACAGTTCAATCAATAAGGTAGAAAGAGAATCTATAATCTCATCCGTCATTCAATTAGATTGAAACATTTATCAAAGAAGGCATTCATTAACAGAGAAAAAAATTTAGACAATTACAAAGGAAAATTGTCAAAAAATCATAATATCATATGGTCCAATATATATTTACAAATATTATGCCTTAGACAGACAAGTCAAGAAAATAAAAATATGAAATTTAAATTAATCAAGATATATTTTAAGAAAAACATATGCAAATTTAGTATTTAACACTTTCTTCCTTAACTATTAGGAAAACAAAATGGCATACTCTCTATCACTATCAAATACATTAATATTTAGTGAAGCCATCTTCTAAGTAGACGGGGTTACCTACACAATTATGTCATTTGATGATAATGATTTAGGGAAATATATTCCTCATTACTTATACACAATTCATCTTCTTATATTTAGCCTCTTTTAAGACTCTTTTTTCCAACCCCTTTTTTTTTGTTTGAACCTTATTCATAACGTTAGTTCAGCTTCAAAACTCCATTAAACAATTCAATAAACTAGTTATGAGTGACTCAATTTTTAGCCTCTGACTTCTTATAAATTTCATCTATTGAATGATCATATTTATAATGGACAAAAGGTCAACTCTTTCATCGATGATCTTTCAGCTAGATGTTAACCACTTTTGATGATTGGCATGGACTATAATGCACATCTTCAACTGATTCATTATATAACATAAAAACATTTTTAGGGACTAGGAGAACATATTTAATATGTATAATGAAAAGATGATCATCAATTCTTTTTTGCAATTATGATGAAATTGTTCCTATATTATGAATCCACAGTCTTCCTAATAAAATGATGTTGGAAAAATGGACTTTCATCACCTACATGGTTCCTATAAAGCTAGTTGGCCTTATTTTTAATTCAACATTGATATGTCTCATAATATCCTTCTTTTCCCCATTAAAAGCTTTGATAATAACTTAATTCAATCTAATGGAAGCAAATTTTAATTCTAACTGCTCAATCATCCTGGGAAGAACATTAATGGTTTAACCATTATTAAGAAAAAATTCAACAAAATATGTTCCTCCTATGGTTGAGTTATATGAAGCATATTAACATACCCTACTCTTAGGATCTAACTCAGCTTTAATGAAAGACCTGGCCTTTATGTTGTTTTTCTTTCCTACTATTTTGTATATACCTTTTGGGTATCATGTTAGAAGTCATATATACTTTATTTAATACTTTTTGGAGTGCATGCATATATGGTTTTAAGCTCATAATTAGTTTATAAATTGAAAATTTGGATAGAATATTGTTTAACTAATCCAATTTTGAATACTCACTTCGTTTTAATTGGATATTTACTCTTCTTCTCCAAACTCTCTTTGCCAAATTTTGTTATCCTCTTCCTTTCGCTTTCAACTTCTTTAAAGGTAAATACCCTTCCATTCCTTTTCATGCCTCTTGCATTATTACATTAATGATACTAGGCTTTTAATCTTCATATTATTAGAGAGAAATTACCATTGTCACCACTTTTGGTTTCCTTTCAATCATATGCATTAAAAGAGTGTAATTTTAGGGTAGATGATGCAAGTTTTAGTTCTTTATATACATTGGTACCTTGATGACTATTAAAGATCACAAGAGTTTGACTTAATCGAATGTGATGGGCATTTGATTATTATAGGCTCATTGTTTTCATTGTCTATAACATTAACATTTAAATTTTCTATAAGCTCTTGTTCAATTCTCAAATTTCTCAAATTAAATATTGAATACCAATAATTTAAACTCCTTATAATGTTCTATATCTTGATTATGTTATTGATTGAATAAGTATAGGTTTATAATTTTTCCTTCTTTTGATTTTGATTGAGTTTAATAACCTTTTCCTTATAACAATTTAAATAATAGTCTCATGGGAACTTTGAGCTTTGCCAATAGAAAGGACTTGTTCTTCATCCCATCTACCTTATTTACATTGTTTCTTTATATAAGAGTAAGTGATTGGTGTTGACATTATATTATGAACCTTTATTGAAACATTAAATATCACTTTGTATTCACTTCCATACCAGATTTTCAAAAAATTTACACTTTTTAATTGAATGAACAATTACATTCTGATCAAACCATGTTAGATGAGGTGGATTGGGTTACAAAGTCAAAATCAAATTATCCAATTATTTCTTAAGCATAACTTTGATATTCTCCTAAAGTCATGAGTAATGGTGGAAATAAATTTTGGGATTATAATTTCTTATAGATCCTCATATATTTTCTCTTTAGTTTTAGTTGTCCTATTGCTCCTATAGAGGTGGTTTTTGGTAGGCTTATTAATTTTTGTAGTTAGGTGGTTGTTGGTAATGTTACGTAGGTGGCTTTATAGGAAGATAAGGAACTTAACCTCTTAATATAGGTTGGGATCAGACGTATGACACTTGAGGGTTTGGATATGGTAGTGGTGGTAAGAAGTTTTAGGTAGTAGAATAGTTGGTTGAAATTGAAGGCTAATGGGATGTTGTGATATGGGTTATACAGGAAGAATGCATATTGGATTGGTTATTTTTGTTGTTACTTTTGCTACTTTGGTTTTGGTTCTATACCTAAGTTTTTGCAACATCAATTTGATGAACTTTATTCTTTTTCTTCTTTATATTTATCTTTTTAATAGGTTCATACACATTTAACTTGATTTTCCCTTTCTAATGGCATTATCTAATTCACACTGACTAACTATTTTCTTGAAGGGAAAAATGGAGAAATATTATAACTTTTCATAATAATTTTGTTTTTGAAAATTTCCAATAAGCCATCTTTGAGTGTATTCTTTAAGGCTCTCAAGTTTTTCATCATCTAAAGATCTTCCCTAAGTAATACAATTTCCTAGTTAAACCTCTATTGATTAAGGAAGGCATTGATAAGATGACTCCAATTTCTTATAATAAACTAGGCTAAATTTATAAACTAAAAGTAAGGTTCACAAGGGTCTCCAAAAAGTAGTGCATTAATAGTTCGTTATAGTTAATATGCATTACTATCATACTATAATTTATTTCAAATGTCCTATAGTCATTCTTCCATTATATTTATCAAACTCTAGCATCTTAAATTTATGTGAGATGTATACACTAAGTACTAAGGAACAAGCCTTTGGTTCTTTTTCCCTAATGCAGGTAGAGTACTCATTAACTTAACCATCCTCGCCATCTTTCATTACAACTCTTCATATTATTTTTGAGTCACCATTTTCTACTTTTCATCTTTGTGCCTAAAAATTTAGATCATTATTGAATCTACAAAAGAAGGTTTAAGAATAAAGATGACTTTATATAGAGTATATTAGGAAAGGAATTTTTGTCCTAGGAATTAGAGGCATCTATGTTAACTTTATAGAAGAATCCAATGGAAAATGTACCCTCATCTCTAACAACAGAGGCATTAGTGAAATGTGAGACATAAGTTTGGATGATGGTTGTCTTGAGAAAGATGTGCTAATTCATGGTATTAATAGTACTGATGGTGAAGCCAAAACATACATTAGTGAATAATTGAATCTATGGTAAGGATGTGATGAGCTGGTCATAACAGGCATTATTGCACCTAGAGTTATTTTTTTATGTTGTTCACTTTCATCCCTTTTTTATTTTGAAATTTCAGGTTAATCTATGATTTTTGCTACCGACTCTTTAACTATTCAAGTTCTATTTTCTTTGATTATGTAGGTTCTAACATCTTTATTTTTTACTTCAAATCTTATGAAATAAGACTCACGTCTATTATCGATATACAAGTAATCACCTACAAGGAAAGAAAAATTTTATAGTTTTTTTAGCATATATTAATAGATTATTAGCAAAATAACCTTTTTATGATATTAGAGAGATTAAAAAACTGAATTTATTCAAACTATCATTTATCTTTATATAAAACTAATTCTTCTTCACAATTTTTTGATACCCATTAATATGTAAAGAATGTCATCAGCATTGAAATAAAAGATTTTCAATTAGGCTATTCTTATTTTATATGACATTTAGCCTAAGGCTATATATAAGCCTAAATTAAAGTTAATCATATTAAGTGACCTAAGGTTACTTTCACTTTGACATGTCATCCTAAAATCTTTTCTCTATTTTAATTAGATCTCTGTATTTTATAAACTCATTCACATAACCATACAATAACCGTCCTAGCTCTACCGTATTTTTAGGTTGGATTAGTCTTTCTAGTGGGTATCCTTAATTCTTTGTTAAACAATTTCTTTTAGCCAATTCCTCATGCCATATTTCCAAAACAATCATGTGCGCCGCCACTAATCAGCTAAACTAGTGTGCACACCCACTGATTCTTGGTGTTGGCTCCACTTTCATCCGTGGTGAGTCTGGATTATAGTAGACAAGAGAATCATAACCCAAGGTGATGACCTCGTCGGTGTCCAGACCCCAGGTGTGGAATCACCCGCAAGTCCCATAAAAAGGTGTCAATACGGAGACTTAACTTTTATGTACCAGCGTCAAGGGTACGGGGGTCGCTTAATATGTTGTACCTAGCACACAATTGGCCAATCATTACCTCACTAATCACAAAAATCATATAAAAATATTTAGTGCAAAAATCAAGTAAGGCACCATGACTTTATTTATCGGTCCAACTAATAAAATGAAACCTTGCCATAGCTCTAAGACAAAAGAGAATACAAACACGCAACATACATGACTTGATTATACATATATAGATTCTTATTTCATGCAATAAAAGTCATCTTTTGCATTTCAAGTGCAAAGTTGTTCAAAAATGTAGTTTCAAAAAATAAAACGTTGTTGTTTGCACTTAAAGTGTAGGTTTGTTGAAAACAATATCATTTCTCAAAATACATAATAAAAACATCAGTTGCACTCCAAGTGCAAAGAGTTATTCAAAACAATGTCGTTTATTAAATACACAAGTATACT
>JANKOD010000005.1:27510411-27524831 GCA_026284645.1 Erythroxylum acuminatum | reverse complement strand
CATTTTTTATGACTCAACCCATATCCATATCCATATCCATCGGTTTTTACAATTTACTACCCATATCCAAATCCATTAGGTCGGGTAGTGCGGATATTAATCGGGTTGAAAACCCACTGCCATCCCTACTAGTGGCAGACAAAGTCGGTAACATTTTGAGCCTTATTAGACTGACACATCCATATTAGTCTCATTGTCTTTGTTTAAGTGTAGTCTTCATGACATGTACATCTTAACTTTGTCTTGATTTTCTATTCGAGACCATATTTTTATCACATGGAAATGATTAGGCATTCTTTGCTTTTTCGAACTACATTATCCAAATAGCTTACCCTATTGACATGCTTTTTCCTTTGTTAAGCCTCATTAAGCTTTCTTTACCTATTCTTTGTGTACTAACCACATTATAAGCTTTTAAACTTAACCAAATGTTTCACCTAATCCTTAAAGCTAGTGAAGCATTTGTTGATTGTTGAGTTATGGATGTACAAAAGTATAACTGTGGGGGTGTACATATTTGTTAAGTTAGTTATAATGTTGGGATGTTATTTTATGTCTTATCATTGAAATTCTCATGTTGATGTAGTTTCTTTTAATTTTTATAAGAGAAAAGAAAAGAAAGAAAAAGAAAAAGAATGAAAAAAACGTTTACATAAATCTATCAAAGAGGAAATGCATATGTGGTTTGCAAAGTTATGAATATTCATAATTAATGTATCCTCCCAAAGTTGCAATGAATGGGTGATTTGAGTATGTTGAATATGAGGTAGATGTTGTCTTAGAAAGCTCAAGCATTGTGGCTTCAATGTACTTCCATTAATTGTATGAGTGATCCCTTCAGATTGGTATATGCTTAATGTGGTTGTGGTGTGAGAACTTCAATTTGAGATAGGAATACATGGTTTTTGCATTCATCATAGTTGATGTACACAATTGTGAGCAATTGTTGGCTTTGCAATTTATTTTACATTAAATGTTCCTTTTGTTTCACTAGCTTTGATGGCTTTCATGTTACTTGACCCAAATACAATCTCACTTAACTTTACCCACATAATAACCCTAAAATGTCCTTTGATTCATGATTTTGCATGTGAATTTTACTGGTGGAGAAATGAAATGATATGCAAAGTTGTGGAATGATATGATCATGAATAATGTTGAGCATGCCCGTGGATATATTTTTGTTAAATAAATTTTCCAAGTCTACCATTAGATTTTTCAGTTTTTAAAGGTATTGAATGTTGATTGATCATGAGTAGAAACATCAAATGTTGAATTCTTGCTATGATTTTTTAAAGTTATTAATCTTTATTTATGATTATTTATTCCTGTAACATATGGAAAATGAGTCAATGTTTTGGGTTTATGATCTTAATTTTGATGTTTTGCCCAAGAACGGTCAAAAGTTAAGTGTGGGAGAGTATAGCACAACATTAATAGCTAAGGGCTATAGCCAACGAAAAGGTATTAACTATAGAGAAACCTTCTCTTATGTTTTCACTAAGGAATCATTACAAATCATTTTGGAATTGTGGCTATTTTGACCTACATTTTTATTGAAAGATGTAAGAATGATTTTCTTAAATGGAGACACAAGTGAAGATGTCTATATAGTTCAAAGTACTAGTTTTAAGGTGGTTAGGAAAGAAAATAAGGTTTGTAAGCATAAAAAACAATTTATAAGTTGAAACAAGTTTCAAGGAAGTGGTATCCCAAGTTTGATGAAATAATCATTGCTAATAACTTTTAAGGAAAATATTGTTGATTGATGCATATACATAAATTGAAGGTTAGTGGGAGCAAATACATATTTGTGATTTTATATGTTGATGATATCTTAATCGTTACTAATGATATTGTTATATTTATTGAGACCAAATAAACATAGTTTAGTGATTTTAGAATAAAAGATCTTGGTGAAGCATCATATATTTTGGGCATACAGGTTCTTTATGATAAGGACAATGTTGTTCTTAAAAGGTATCAAAGCATATATGTTGATTCTATCTTGAAGAGGTTTAATATGTAATGTTATTTTTCAGTAAAGACTCCAGTAGTGAAGTGACATGTGTTTAATTGATTGTATAATTATTCTATAACACTTAGCGATTAATGACATTAAATTGCTTAAGATACTCACTTTAACTCATATGTGATTTTAGGCATAATTTGGAAGTGAAGGAGCTAAAGTGAGTCGAAAGCACGATATTTAGGTCATTTTTTGAAAGCTAATACTCACTTGTCTTCATGGAGCAATAAGAAGAAAATTAAAAGACAAGAAGAAGACAAGAAAAATGAAAACACAAAGAAGAAGAATCAAAGTTGCTCAAGGCATGCATCTAGAAAAATAAAGAAGTAGAAAACCTGAACGTGCATGCTATGCAAGAACGTGAATTTAATGGAGTGATAGCTGGTAAAACAAAGGTGGACAAGCAAGGAGCAGTAAAACAATAGAGTAGCCAGGAGAATACACGCACAACAGCTGGAAAAGGGAACACCTAAATGACAGTCCAAACAGCAGCTGGGAAGGACAAAAACAACAGCAGCAGATGAAGAAAATGCTAGCGCAGTAGATGGGAAGTGCACTAAAATCCAGCGCAAACGTAGGAAGCCAGGAGCGAATTGGCAGTGCAGGTGGATAGGCAAGCAAGCAAAAAACGACACATTACACACCAGTAGTTGGAATGAAGGAAATGACAACGTTAGGCAAAGAAAATGCAGACATAAACCAATTAATAATAAAATGTAGGCGTAGTAGAGAAGAGCATCGAGGTTTTATGTATAGGTTTTAGAAAAAAGAACATAAGTTTTTAAGATAGAATAGGGGGTCTTAAGTGGAGGTTTTTTAGGGGGTTGAAGCAATTTTCTTCGGAGCCCTTGGTTTTAATGAAAAAGAAGGGCAAAGCTCTATTCTTTTGGAGACCCATAAAGGGGACATCGAAGCTAAAAAACCCAATTAAGCGTATTTCTGATTGAGTTTGTTTTTCTTTCTCTCTTTAGAAATTACTTATGTTATTCAACGTTTATTGTTTGGAAATTGTGAAAAGATGATTTTAATGCGTTGATTGGATCATTTTATTAAAAACTCATTGCTAGAATATTCAATATAATTTGTAATTGTTATATTGAAATTCATTTGTAGCGACTAATAGTTTGTAATCATTAGGGATAACATAACTTAGGTTAAATGATGTATCGTATGTGGGTGTTGCCTTGATTAATCGATTTTCCTAGTTCGTAATACTACTACCCAATTGAATCTAGAGATCGTATCATAGGTTATTCAGTGGTTAGATTTAATTAACGATCATATCTTGATTAAACACTACCTAAGGGAAAACTTGGGTTAATTATTAAACCACGATTAATAGTTACTATGAGAGGTTTGAGAACAAAAAATCATTGAAATATGTTTAATTAGGGTGTAGGCTAAGATTGAACTAAAGAAATGAGTCCCAACCAAATTCCCCACTTTTATCAATTTTTTATATGTTTTCTTTAAATTACTTTTGTTAGTTACTTTAGTTTTATTTTATTTTCTTATTTTTAAAATCAAATCCCTCCAAAACCTAAACACTGATTAATTTCATTTCATAAACTTTACACACTCTCTTTGTGAGATCGACCTAGACTCACTATTGCTACAGTAGTAAGTCTAGTTTATTTTGACTAGGGTTACAATGCACTATCATGAAAGTTGACAAGTTCTCCAAGGCCAAATGTTCTTATAATGATGTTGACAGAGATCCAAAGAAAATAGTCCCTTATGTTTGCATTATTGATCAGTGTTTAGAATACCGTTCCATACCGGGAAGTATCACACTGACTGGAAAATGGAACAATATCCAAGTTATTGGTACCGATGGTCGGTACCGGCCGATATCGGGTGTTTTCGTTTGATACTAGCCAGTATTTAAAATACCGGCCATATACTAGCCGGTACCATAAATTTTTGAAAAGTGAGGGACTATTTAGAAAAAAAATTACCTAAAACCCTACAACCCCAATGCTTCTGCTACTTTGATTTTTTTTCTCTCTCTCAGACTCACCTCTATTCTCTCTCACTATCTCACGAGTCTCTCTTTTGTTCTCCTCTCTATCTCTGTCGGTGCTTCTCCCTCCCCGATGACAAGACAACCACAAACCACCGCACCACACAACTATCATCTTCCTCTACCACGTGAACCCGCCACCACCGAGCCTCCTCCACGAGGACCACCACACCACCACTGAACCTCCTCCATGCCTCTTTCATCGACTGCTCTTCTCCTGTCCTCCACACATCCGCAACTGCCAAATCTGGAATAATACCAAATCTAAACCCAACCCAAACTGAAAATAGATTGTGAATTTGTTTGGGTGTGTTTTCACTTTTCAATTGAATTTTTCTGCTTAATTGCATTTGTGATTGTGAATGGGTTGGAAGTTGGAAGTTGGAATGAAATTGTGAATTGGATTTGTGATTTACGTTTGTTGGATAATGGATTGGAGTTGAATGAAATGAGTTTGGTTCATTGGTTGTGGTTTGGTTCATGTGAGATTTATCTTAAGTTTTTTATCATTGAAATGCACAGCATGCATGAATTAAAAGTTAGAAAGTTTGAACTTAAATTAAAACCTTAAAATCGAGAATGTAAAGACTTCAAAGTAAATAATTAATTTACATATTCTTAAAATTATTGTAATGGTATTTGGATATTGGGTAAATAATTAATTAAGTATAATAATAATTCGGTTATGGTCTTGTGGAAGAGCCGAAGAGGAGGTTTTGTAATTCTAGTTATTTATAGTAAATTAGAAAAAAAAAGGTAAAATCTATATCTCTAAGTTGTCTTTATCCCAAGACTAGTCCATCTCATCAAGTCTCTTGCATATTCACCTTTATTTATCCCAAAATTAGTCCATCCCACATAGTCTTTGAATATTCAAAATCTTATTTTCTTATTATTCCATTTTTGTCTCATTTATAGTACGTTAGCATTATATCTTCAGATAAGTATGAGAATTTCTTAGTTCATCTTAATGAAAAAAAATTACTTATCTTTTGCATTCCATTTCAAGATATTTGTTAATGGAAAGGATTTATGAAGATATGTCAATGGAAATAATCATATTCCTGGAAAAAAAAGAATAAAGATGAACATGCTAAGTGAAGTTAAGGATGTTTAAGTCATAACTTCAATTTTTGGATTCGTTAAGCCATCATCAAAAATCTTTGAACCTTCAAGACTACAAAGCATAACACTGTACATCAATTTTAAATTTAGCATGAATTTACTACTCTCCAATAAGAAAGTCTCTATTTCTGAATTTTACTTTAGTTTCATGAATCTTTACTTCTTTAGGCTTAATATAAAGAGTTAAATAAATTATTTATGTTGCATTACCTCATGAAGGACTTAGCACTGCTAATTTTGTTGCTAAAGAATTAATTTCTTACAAAACTAATATCTTCATTTATTTTTACAGATAAATGGAAGGAAGTTTAAGTACACCTGATCAAACTATTTCAGGAAGATATAATTATACAACTTGGGCTCATGTTCCATTGGTCCCAGGTATGAAGAATCATACAATTTGCTTATTTTGTAACAAGAATTTGAAAGGTAGAGGAATCACCCGATTAAAGAAGCATTTAGTTGGGGTTAAAGGAGATGTAGAACCCTGCAAAAAAGTAAGTCATGATGTGAAGTGGAAAATGAAAACGTTGCTTGAAGAATATCAACATGAGAAAGATAGAAGGGAAAGGTTGAATTTTGAAATTGGTAATGTAAGTTTGTTTACTGGTTTTCATGATGATTGTGAAAATATTGAAGGTGGTAGTGGTAATGGTAGTGTTCCATCCCAGGCTTAGGAAGAAGTGAATGTTACACCTGGATGTGAGGAAAAAAAGAAGGCAGCTGACTAGTTTTTTTGCTACATGAACAACTCCTGGAGCCCAACCTTCAATTCGTAGTGCAATGCAATCAAAAGATGTGGCTCACAATGTCAATATAGCAATAGCTAGATGGTGGTATGATACAAGTTCATCATTCAATGCTTCTTAGTCTTATTATTATCAACCTATAGTGGATGCAATAGCCTCTTATGGTTCGAGATACAAAGCTCCTTCAATTGATGACTTAAAAGGTAAACTTTCAAGTTGTTCAATTTCTAAAATTAGAAGTTATTTAGAAGAAAGAAGAGTGAATTGGGCTACTTTTGGGTGTTCAATCATGTGTGATGGTTAGACAAATAGGAGACAAGAGCCTATTATTAATTTTTTGGTTTATTCTGTAAATGGCTTAATGTTTTTTAAGTTTATTGATGCATCTGGCCTGAAAGAAATACTGATACTTTGTTTGAGATATTTGATGAAGATGTGAATGAAGTAGGGCTAGAAAACATTATTCAATTCATTACTGACAATGATGTTTCTTATAAAGCGGCAGGAAAAAGGTTATAGAATAAGTATAATTCTTTTTTTGGACTCCTTTTACTGAACATTGCATTGACCTAATGCTAAAGAATATAGGGGATCCTAGGTATTTTCCTATTATTGATGAGACTATGTGTAAAGCTAAAAGGTGACCAATTTCATCAATAATCATACATGGGTGTTGAATTTAATGAGAAAGGAATTTACCAATGGTAGAAATTTATATCGTCCTGCTGTGACAAGATTTGCAACAAATTTCTTATTACTTCAGATTGAGTTACAAGGAAGAAAGAGTTAAAACCAATGTTTACAAGTGATAAATGGGTTGCATCTCAGCATGCTAGGTCTAATTTTGGAGTGGAGGTTTCCAGAATTATGTTGGAAGATAGAGAATTTTGGTCTCAATGCCAATTTGTTAACCGTGATGTGAGCCTTTGGTAAGGGTGCTTTGCTTAGCTGATAGTGAAGCAAGGGCAATAATGGGATATTTTTATGATGACATAGAAAGGGCCAAGGAAGCAATCAAGGTCAATCTGAAACATAGGCCTTCTTTGTACACACCGTGCCTTGCAATTATCAATGAGAGATAGGAAAGGCAACTTTCTAATTCGTTGTTTGCAGCTGGTGCGTTTTTGAATCCTAGTGTATATTTCAAACTGGATTTTTCAAAGAAAATTGAAGTTAGTAGAAGAATGTTATTCACTATTACAATAATTGTTGGCCATGAAATGATGCAAAATCTCTTGATCTCACAGATGGAGCTTTATAAGTAATGTGGTAGGGATTTTGGATTGCTAATTGCTATTTGACAAACAACAAAACTTTCTCCAAGTATTAGTTATTTCCTTTTTCTTATTTGTTGAAAATTAATTATTACTTTATTTTTTTGTAATGCTACTTTTGTTTTCTTACAACTTACAGTTTCTTATTGGGATCAATTCGAAAGTGGTGTTCAAGAATTACAAAGATTTGCAATTCAGATTTTAAGTCGATGTGTGAGTGCAACATGTTGTGAACGGACCTGGTACTCATTTGAATTCATCCATTCTAAGAAAAAGAATATATTGGAGCGCAAGAGATTGAATGACTTGGTATTCGTTTTTTACAATTTAAAGCTTCGGGAAAGGTATGTTATTATCATTTTTAATTTTGTTACAATTTCTTATAATTTTTTAGTAATTAAATTTTATTGTTTACTAGGAGTCTTAATAGCATAAGTAGTTCAACAGATCCAATTTCTATTGATAATATCGATCTTTTGGCATATTGGGCTTCTGAGGAACCAGATTTGATATATGTGAATGACTTGGAAGATAATGTTGGTTGGGAAAGCATTGCATGTCGTTTGGCTCATTGAATTTGAATGATGATGGTGTTGAGACTCTTCTCAATGATTAGGATTTTGTACCAAATGATAACTGGGGTCAATGTGGTTATAACAGGTATCATCCCATAGATGATTAAATGAAGTTCCAGGTTTTTGCTTTTCCTCTTCTTTAAATTTTACTTATATTTGATGTATATGTTAAATTATATATATGTAATGTAATTGTAATTGTAAATGTTTTTGTTATAGGTTTCACTTCTAGTTGATTGGTTCCTCATCACAAACTATGTCATAAATTGTAATAGTTTGAGAGTTAAAGATATTTATTATTCTTTTCATTGGATATTTTGATGTAATTATTATTTATTATGATGAAATTGTAATATTTTAAATACTTTTTATTGTTCTTAATTTTATATTTGTATGATGACAATTTTCTTTTTTCATATTAATTGTGGTTATTATTTATATGTGAAATATCTGTGAAATATCTAAAATTATTGTTATTTCATATTAATTGTGGGCATTATTATTATTATGATTTTTGGAAACAGGTTTGATGTAAACTTATAAAGTATACAGTACAATAGTATAATATGATAATAGACTATTTTGCAATTTCTAAAAGAAATTCAGGGGCTATTTCATAAATTTAAAAAATTACCCGAAACGGTACCCATTATTGACTGATACTGGTATCGGTATAGTACAGTACCAGAATCCAATCCGATATCAAGTCTGGTATGGCATTTGCAACTTTATTATTGATAGCCTGACGTATGTTCAAGTATACTCATATCTTAATATTACCTTTGTGGTTAGTGTGTTTAGTAAATACTTGAGTACTCCTAGTCAAAGTCATTAGAAATTAGCTAAGGAATTTTTAAGGTATCTTCAAAGTACTAAAGATCTTATATTGACATAATGGTGTACTAATACTCTTTAAGTGGTTGATTTTAATGACTCTAATTATATAAGTTATGTGAACAATAAGAAATCCTCTTCTTGGTACATCTTTATAATAGTAGGAGTAGTTGCTCAAGGAAAAGTGTTAAACAGACATTTACTACTTCTTTGACCATGGAGATAGAGTATGTGACATGTTATGCAATATGGTTATGGAACTTCATCTTAGAATTGGAAGTTAACGATTTCATTTTAAGGCTACTGAAATTGCATTATGATAATTCCATAGTTGTATTTTTCATTTGGAACACTAGGAGCACTTCCCACTATAATAATATTGATATTAAGTTCTACTTTGTCAAAAAGAAAGTTGCATGGTCTCTCATTACTATTAAACTCACGTCTTCAAACAATATGTCAGTCGAACTACTAACTAAACTAATTTTGGTGTTTTATTAACATGTCCCTAGTATGGTTATAGGAGCCTAATTTTCTTCATTTCAATGAGATTTCTTATTGAAATCAAGAACTAGCTTATGAATTTGTTCTTGGGGTTTTCAGATTTGAAGATGTGTATGTGTTTTACAGCTTTTTGCATTGTTGTTTTATGTTTGATCTTGTTGACACCTGAAGAGAAAACTGTTGACACCTACAAGAATTGGATACAATATCTCAATGATTATTCCTTGAATTTTCTTGGAGCTCTTGATATACTCTGACAAGGTATCAAGGAACAGCGACACCCCATCTCCACCTTCTGTTATTGGCTTTACCACCCCAAAACAATCCTCAACATATAATCTCAACGTACACAATCTAGACTGCAACACAACCTTCATGTTTTCAGACTCACCACCAAACTTCACTCTTGACATCAAAAACTGCACTAGAATCGCTGGTTCTCGCTTTAGAGTAGACAGTTCTTGAGTACCAAGCTCGTAGTGAACTGCGCATGCCACCTTGGCCATTTCCCAAGTCATTGAAATCTAGCTATTTGAGAAAGGGAAAGGATCCCTCCCTCCCACTCACCATTTCTCTTAATTTTAAGAATATTTTATTGGATTTTTTTATATATAGTCCTATTACATGTATTGCATTTATTGACTTTTAATATTGCAAGAATTGGAATAGTTTTCGTCTGAATAGGAAGTAAAAGAAGTTTTTAACCTAGCATTCCTAACAGTTGATTCAGAGTAAGTCCCACAATAGTGGCATTTTTGGCAAATGGTGCTAAATACAATAAGAAAATACAGAGTTAGTGTATCGTATCTTAAACAGATCATATCGGTTTGGTTATTTCTTTTCTTTGACTAATTAGTATCTCAAAAAAATTTCTTCTTTATTAAATGTACTTGTGATTAGTTTCAGACTTTGTTTGTCCTTAGTTAATGCATTGCTCTTTAGATGTTGGGATTCTAGCTTTCGATCTTCATCGAACTATTAAAATTTTTAAGTTCTTTTTGTTTATAGTTTTTAAGTATTATGTTAGTTACTTTTAACGATTCAGTATCATGTTTTAGCATTTTGCATATATCTAGTTGTTTTAGTTATTCGATTTTGGATCCTTTAATTTAGATTGACGTGCGATTGTGTGTACTTAAAGTTCTCACATCTATTTACTGATGCCTATTTTGCGATTCAATTTCAATCTTTATTCCCTTTCTTAAGTATTATTAAAGTCCTTTCGGGGGCTTGTTAGGCTTGTCTTCTTTATCTTATATTGGGCATCAGTGATAGCATGGTGGCTTTGATTTCTGATGATGAAACAAGAGTTAGTCCTTTGGTGAGTTTCAAATTTAAAAGAAGAAAATAGATTAACAGATTACAGATTTGTATTTGGAACATCAAGACCCTTACAAGGAAGTCGTTAAAATTAATGGAGACTTTGTACAAATATAACATTCATATAGTGTGTGTCCAAAAGATAAAGTGGACGGGGGCTAAAGTAAAAGAGATTAATAAGTTCAAACTTTGGTATTCAAGGTTCAAAAGGACAAAAAGAGGTAGGTATAGGTATCTTGGTTATCAAAGAATTCTTACATCATGTTGTGAGGGTAAAAATGACTAATGATAGGATTATTTCCTTAAAGATTATGGTGAAGAGGTGTTGTTTTAAATATGGTGTGTGCTTATGCACCTCAAGTAAGATTGGATGAACAACTTAAGCAACAATTCTATGAAGAGCTAAATAAGGTAGTTCAACAAATCCCCCTTAATGAAAGAGTTATTCTAGAAGGAGACTTTAATGGTCATATAGGAGCAACCTCAGATGGATCCTCATGGACTCATGAGGGTTTTGTATATAGTGAAAGGAATGATAGCAGGACTACCTAGATTTTGGGGTAGCATTCGCCAACTCTTTTTTCAAGAAAAACAAGGAGCACTTGGGGACTTTTAAGAACAAAATCAGAAAACACAAATTGACTACTTCCTCATAAGATGGAGTGAATGAATTAGTTGCAAGGATTTGCAAGGTGATTCCTAATGCTTGCTTGTCAACTCATCATAGATTTTTGGTTTTGGATCTTATTATTAAGGGTTGGAGAAAGAAGAGAAGTCATAAGAGAAGTACCAAAGTCAGATGGTGGAATTTGAAAAGGAGATACGGTGAAACAATTTAGGGATAGACTAATTTATGGAGAAGAGTGGAAATTAGTAGGAGATGCTAACCAGATATGAGAGAGTGTTGCTACTCTTTTAAGGAATATAGCTATAAAGACCTTGGGTGTTTTTAAAGAGTCTAGGCGTAGTAAGATGGAGTCTTGGTGGTAGAATCAAGATGTACATAAAAAAATTTAAGATCGAGGAGGCTATCTATAATGCTCTATTGGATAGCACCACAAAGGTGAAGAGAGTAGGTGATGGAAAAAGTTATAAACTAGCAAAGAAAGATTCGAAGAAGATAATCTCACAAGCTAAAAGTAGAGCTTACAAAAAACTATATCAATGATTGGAAACTAAAGATGATGAAAAGGATATTTTTAAGATGGTTAGAGCTAGGGAATGAAAATCGAGAGACCTAAATCAAATTTTTTGTATAAAAGATGAAGCGGGGAGGGTGCTTGTAGCTAAAAATGATATTAAGAGATGTTATTAAATGTACCTCTATAGCCTTTTTAATAAAGGCGTAGAGGATAACATCTATTTAGGTGACCTTAGCACGTCTAAAAGGTTTCGTAACTTTAAGTGTTGGCAACAAATTATAAGGGAAGAAATTAAAAAAATCATTGAGAGATATGAAGAGTATAAGGACAGTACGGCCTGATCAGATACCCATAAAGGTCTGGAAGAGCATAGGCAAAAAGAGTCTTACTTGGCTAGCCAAGCTTTTTAATATGATCCTTAAGTTTGCCAAAATGTTGGATGAGTGGAGATTTAGTATATTATTTCCTTCATAAAAAATAAAAGGGAAATCCAAAGCTATAACAATTATAGAGGCATCAAATTACTTAGTCACACCATAAAATTATAGGAGAAGATGACTGAGAAGAGAGTGAGAAAGGAGGCTTCTATCCGGAAAAACCTATTTGGCTTCATGATGGGAAGGCCTATAACATAAGTTTTACATCTCGTTAGAAGATTAATGGAATATTCATTATGTTGAATCTATATTGATATTGTTGCCTTTCTTTTGGAACAATTATACATGACCTATACCTCTTATTGGTATGTTAGTTGCGTATGATTAGTTTGGCTATACATATTATTGTGAAAGCATTATGATATGGTTATAAAATCTAAGTGAGAAACTATTAAATTAGTTAATGTGGACTAGCATAACCTAATGATAGTCATCATATTGATAATGAGCATGTGACATCATATCATTTACAGGATAGACAATATATTGTTACTTATTCTTTATGTCCTTGAGTCAACTTTCTAATTTTTCTAAACTTACCATTACACTTGTGGCTGCCCACAAAATGGTATGTTAGCATGATTGATATATTTTTTTTAGGATGTTATGGTGATGTATGCAATAAATTGGTGAATTGGATTCAAAGAACCTTAACCTCTTTCATTATGTTTGTTTTTGTCTCATAACAATTAATTGAATAATGATAACTTCTAATCAAGTTTTATCATCTTTAAGAGATAATTTTCTAACCTCATTATATATACATGCTTTAAAGTTACAAAGCTTATTTTAATTAGTTGCGCTATTAAATGTGTTGATAATGTATTGAAAATATTGATATTACACAGTTTAGTATTTGTTGTCCAAATTATAATGTGATATTCTTAACTTCTTCCATGGAGTAGTGGTATTAGCTTATCACTAGATCGTTGATCCCCTTCCTTTGTTAGCACTGTCAGAATTTGATTCACTTTCTTGTGACGGTAAAACCATTGTCATCTCATGGGCCAACCTATTGTCATCCCTAGTTTTACGCCTAGACCAACTCGAGGCTCAACTATTTTAAGTAAAACGACATTAGTTTACTTAGAAGAGTTAGGTCTTGGGTAAGTCTGGGCTTGGGCAGTCTAGGCTGGGTTCAATTAAAAAAAAGACTTTTTACACTTTTAATTTTTTTAAAATTTGGCGGGTTAGTCCATGAGCCAACTCATTTCCACCCCTAGGTAAAACTATGTACGTACGTTTTGTTTACATATTTGTGCTAAAAGAACTGATTTAGGCTTTTTTGGTAATGAAATTCATTATGTACGAAAATTGTGTTCTTTAATTATTTATCAATAAACTTATATAAATCTCATGTAAATTCAATATTTAAAATTGCTTATGTAATAATTATTAGAAATTATATTTAAATTTATTCTGCAATTTCAAATAGAGAGCAATTTTTTATAAAAAAAAAGTTCTATTGATTTTGAGTTCAATTTTATTGAATTTGCGCTCGCTTATACAAATTAAACTATGGTTAAACTTTAAACTTAATAAACTAGTGAATTTTACTTTATGAATGTGATCATTTAGAGAGTTATTGATTTTTTGTGATGAATTGAGTTTGGAAAAGTAGGATCAGTTTGACTATTGACTTGACTCGTTTGTTTCCCTAAATATGCCACAAAGGAAAGTCTAGAATACAATATTTGTAAACATGTACGGAGATGAGAGTTTGATATGTTTGTGCTTCAAAACACATACGTGAAACCATGAGAAGAAAATAAAGTATAAGTTTAATTCAGTTAGCTACAGTAATGAAAAATCCATCCAGAGCATAAAATATGCGACTTTTTGAAGGCAGATTGATCAACTTTAGTTACACTTCAAAAGTAATTTATTCAAGTTGCGATCAAGTATGGAGCGCAAAACCTAGAGAAGGGATAGGATATACCAGCTTACGAGTTAGTCGCACGTAGGTAGGTAGATGCCTCCTGAGAGGCTCACATCAATTTGAATATTCTCGGGGATCAATAATATGTATCCATGACTTCAAATTAAATTGGAGCTAGGCGAGGCCTTAGGTTTTGCAGTTAAAATTTTGTCATTATCAAAGAATTAAGACTAATTAATGATGCCGAGTTTTCTTGTTGAAGAACAATGTCTCTGCGATACGTTTGTCATTAGCATCTTTAGTTATCGCTCCCAGATTTATATATTTTGTTTTTGAGTTACCTAAAATGAACAAATTGGAACTCTTTTTGTCTAATTCTTGTCCCCACTAGGTAGACAGGATTAGTATGTTATACATCTAATATTTATATATAGATATGACAAAGAACAGTAATCTAATCAATATCATCCTTCTGTCCTTCAACTCTTGAGATTTGACTTTGATTTCGGTGGTAATGGCTGGACTGGTA
>JANKOD010000005.1:27497824-27510311 GCA_026284645.1 Erythroxylum acuminatum | reverse complement strand
ATCTAATCAATATCATCCTTCTGTCCTTCAACTCTTGAGATTTGACTTTGATTTCGGTGGTAATGGCTGGACTGGTACTTGGTAATACAGTAACGAGGACTGACTTTACATCATATTCACAAATTGGACTAATTTAGCATTAAAGTAACTACAAAAACGTTGATTAGTAAGCCTTCATTGGATGGCGCATGTGTAAATAACCAATAAATAAACACGTTTTGGTTGGCGACTGGTCCAGATAAGTTGGGCTGACAGGTTGGCTATGTCCGTCCTATAGGTTTTTAGTGGATATTTGTCAAACCTTAAACATAGTATTTTTGTTTTAAGAAAATCCACATTGGCAGCTGGTCAAGAACAATAAGAAGAGAGATGATGTCCCTGTCTATATGTAGCTGTGTGGACAATCCTTTGAAATGTAGTTGAGTTCTAAAGTTAAAATTATGAGACACACTTCTGGCATTTGCGTTTGGAAGGAGTTTGAGACATTGATTCTGTGAGGGTGCAATGTGTAGTGTGTTGTGGCATGCAATAAGAATAGCCTCCAGTTCACATGGCTAGAGTTGTCTGTTTGTGCTCTAGGCCTCGTGTCCTGTGTGTCGGAGTGGAAAATGAGAAGCAAAAGTACACTTGTAATAACTTATCAACAAGGTAAGCATTTCGTTAGGTTGAACATGATTTTTGGGAGGTTATAGTCAAATTTGCTAGCTTCAATTCAACATTGTTATGTGATGAACAGTAAACTTTTTGATTTTTTAAGAAAAATTTGAGCTTTTAAGATAGTTTTCACGTTAACATTTATAAAAATTAATTTTTAATCTCCATTTGTCTCTTTTGAGTTTTGACTCCAAAATTTAATATAAAATCCTATTTAACTCTAAGTTAGTATTTGCATTAAAAATTTGTAATTCATTCTTTTCAATAAACAAGGAGTAGAATGAATCTAAACGTTTATTTTAAAAAGATTGAATTCTAAGTTATTTTTCTTTGCAATTAAAAATGGAATATGCGGTAAAGAAATTCAAAGAAAGAACGAACGTCCAATCATTTGATTTTGGACACTCCATCTCTCACATCGTCCATCCTGGCTATCCTCGTCACCACACTGCCTCTTTTCCCAATATTCCCCTTTCTGTCACCGGCTACTTGCTTAGCCCATCAACACACACGTGCTATCTCTTGCCTCTGTCTCTGCATACGTGCAAGCCTCTCTCACCCATACAAGCATTATTACTATACTATTCCTATTCCCCACCTTTGTGTGGTGCAACGAATAAAAGCTAGGGAGTGAAAATTAATTACATTCATCTTATTGTGTTTTGTTGTGTTATGTTGTTGTTTTATTAAACCATAAAATTTTGTTTCTCGGTCTTGATGTTATTTGTTTGTTGTAGTTTTTTGGGCTCTTTCTTGCACTTACTCTCTTTCTCCTTCTTTCTTCCTCTTCTTGTCTTTCTTTTTCTAAGAGAGGACATAAATCTAGCTTTGGGGGAAGAATCATCAATTCTTGCCGAGGATCGGTTTGCTTTGCTCCCTCAAATCTAACTCCTTTTAAGAGTTAGAATCTTATCTTTGTAAAGCCATGAGGATCAGAAACAGAAAAATTCCTCTTCCTCTCTCTTCTCTTTCACCAATACCACTCGCAGATCCCCAGTTGAACAGCTTCCCGGTGGTGCAACTCCATCTTAGTGAAAACCCACTTCCAGTTCCGGCTGAAGAAGATGAGAAAGCTGTCTGTTTTGATCCCCATCCATCCGATCAACCGATCGGCGGCTGCTTTGCAAGCAACACCCAGGTAGGTGAGCGGTGAATCAGTGTTGGTGAGAGAAACTACTACTTCAACTCTTGTTAATCTTGTTAGTGGGTAGATGAAATCCGTCTGATTCTTAATTCGTGGGAGTTGCACTTGCCAATGCGACTCAAACTAGCGATCTATTTTGTACTGTATGGTTGATTTGTTTGCACCCACCAGGACCAAGAGTTACACTATGATTGAGTACAGTATGTTGTATTAATTGCAGGCTTCCTTACGAGGCAAGAAGCAAGTGGAAGAGCATGAGAAGGGTAATGATACCAGGTCAGACTTCAAAAAATTACAAATGAAAAAGGTTAATAAATTACCTCTCTTCTCTTGTTTCATCAAATCTTTTAGTGAAAATGGTGAAAAGAGGGAGACCGTTGGAAATTTTTATTTCTTAACCATTTATAATTGCAGTTAGTGGGAAAATACTGTGCATGTGTTTTTATATGATCAAACTTTGGCTAGCCACCATACCTTCCCAATCTAGTATAGCTTTGTATTCCTCCATTTTGGCTAACTAATCATGCGCATGCGGGTGCACTTTTCAATGGATTCCTGTGAAGTGTGAACCATACCCCATTCACTTGCTTCTGTCTTTTTTTCTTTTTTTTAAGCTTGTTTATTAGTTACTTGGTCTATCTGGTTTGCTATTAAATGGCTCGGGGGTCTTCTGGCCTCGTTTGTGTAAAGGAATATACATAATGGGAGAATCCCGGGTGCAATAACGGAAAATGAGGTTCTTCATCAATCAAGTTCATCATCTCGTCCAGGTATACATGTTTTACATTCGCAGCATGGTTGAAAATACATGGAAAATCAAGTCCAGCATAGTCATATATTATTGGTATCCCTGTTGTTGATTTGCATTACATGCAGGAATTAGTAGATGGTTCGAGGGAGAGACAAAAGCGTTTCCACTAAAGAAGAGAAGAGGGAGCTCTGAGAGGAGGTCATCAAACGAAGAAACGACGGGGGAAGAAGATACGAAAATGAACAAGAAATGTATGCAACAAAAAGGTATCGAGGAAGGATTAGGTAACAAGGAAATCAAAAAAAGATCTGATGGCAGTGCGAAAAGGAAGAGTAGAGCTGGTGCATTAATGGAGGGATCACGGTGCAGTCGTGTTAATGGGAGAGGATGGAGGTGTTGTCAACAAACGCTTGTTGGATATTCTCTCTGTGAACATCACTTGGGCAAAGGAAGGCTTAGAAGTATGAACAGCGTTCGAAGCCAATTCATCGGTAGCAGTACTACTGCACTGATGAAGAAGGATAAGAAGTCCGAAGTTGACCACTCAAAACAATTATCCAGTCTACTGCAGGAAAAAGAAGGGAATCAAATATCTGCAGATAAGCAAATTGTGAAGGATATAGTAGAAGAGGTAGAAGAGAGAAATGAAATGATGACTACAAAGAAGAGGAAGAAGAAGCTCGGTATTGTCAAAGCTCGATCAATAAGTAGTTTATTGGGGTAGGAAAATAATGCAATTGCAGTAGTAAAACAGATGAATAACCAGTGGTAATGTAATTATGAAGACAGATTCAGGATTTTCTCATGTTCTTGTGCTGTGTGGATGAAGAAAATTAATGGCTTAAGGTCATATATGAGCCCGGTGCAACTATTTTGGTTCCTTGTGTTTCTGAGTTTCATAATCAATGAAAGAAGAAATAGATGCTCGATTGAGTGTTTCTTCCTTTAATGGATCAAGTCCATACCTTGGTTGGTGCTCTTACGTTTTTCTCTTTTTAAATGACGATTGTGGTTATACGTAAACCAAGTAGATGGAGTTCATTCGTCGCCAGTATTATAAATCTTGCATTATTCGTGTGGGCAACGGGCGACTACCTTGGAGGATCGAAATTATGTTCCACGACTTAGATCTGACCAACCAAAACAACGGTCAGTGTCACGATCACTTGGTGTCAAATGCATCCGAAGCAGTTGGAACTGCTGAAGAAAATAGATGTCGATGACTAAGTTATAATTTTGCATCTTCGGCAGAACTGCCGAGAACATGTGGATGTCCATGGCTTAACGCATTATAGATATATCATGTCAGTTTCTAAAAGATGAATCGCTCTTTCCACTATCAGTAATCATTTTCGATTTGATATAAAAAAAAACAAAGACTCAGTCTTGTTCGTACGGTACAACTATTCCATGTCTGTGCTCTTCGAAGCGTAGTATCAATCTCAACTTGTTATGCATATAAATAATGAGGAAAAGGATTCCAATCTTCTTTTCAGTTTTACTCTTACCTGTGTGGATCTAAAATAAGTAAATAGCTGAGATTTATTGGACATAATAAGATACCATAGTGTTGAATTAAGAATCTAAACCTGAAAAAAGGCGTATATGAAATATTGACATGACAGAGGAGGTAACAAACAAGAGTGACTCCTAAACTTTAGCCAACAAATATTGCAAATTCAACTATTCCTTTTAATTACAAAACACGTTGTTTCTATGTTTATTTTTAGTTTTCTTTTTTCAAATTCAATTAAAAAATGTTTCTTTATAATTTTTTGGTTTCTTCCTATTTTAAAATTTATGAAAATCATAAAGGTAGTTTTTGTTTTCTATTTCTATTTTGTATAACCTATTCACTGTTAACTAAACATATATTATTTAATTATTAAATATATTAATTTTTAATAAGAATTATGAATAATTTTATATTTAATTAATTAAATTAATTATTAAAAATTCTGAATTATTTCATTTTACTTAATTATTTATTTAATTTTTGTAATTAAATAAAATAAATTACGTTTAATAATTATTAATGAATATAATTAAATTTAAAATATTTCCAAAATATATAAATTTCAAATAGAATTTGATTAAGTAATTAAAATATATCTAAAATAAAATTTTAATTTTAAAATTATTTATTTTAATAAAATAAAATAATTTATTAATAAATATTATATAAGATATTAAAATGAATTTATTTAATTAAAAATAATTTATCTTTAATTTTGAATGTATATTTGTTAAGGAATGGAACAAGTAGTCTAATTATGATACTATTATAGCTTGAAAACTAGCTAATAAAATCCACATATCTTTAATTTTATGAACAGTAGTACGATGATAATAATTGAAAACGAAAATTTTGTCTTAAAAAATGAATAATTGTTATATGCATTAGCTGATCAAGTCGACTTAAGTGTCCGATATATCAACTAAATTAGAATTATCTCACAAGATTTTTTTAATGATTCACTGATCGAACGATGCTGCTTCTTTGAACACCAAAAGTTCCTCATCAAAGAATCCATAAAGCGATTGGAGTTTGTGATGGTCGAATCTCCAAGATTTACGGAACAATGCATTTCATGAATCAAAATTTTAGTATAGTATATTGAATGACAGTTTCCCACTTCTTAAAATCAGGTGAAATTAATTTGACAATTTCATGAATCCATAACGGTGTAGCAGTTATACCTGAATTGCAGTCCTCCTCGCATTGCATCAAGCACAGTCTATCATTCTAAATCAATCATATTTCCCAAATGAGCACATGTTTTGGACCTGTAAGTAAATCGAAATTCAGTACCCAGAAAAGATGAACTTTCAGAATATTAACCGAGCAAGATCGTTAAAGAAGTAAACTAATACATTAATTAGGGAGGTTAATGATTAGAAGCTCATATGCATGCGTACCAGCGTACACTTGGAAAAGAAAGCATCGTATTGCGTGTAAAGTTGTTGGCTTGACG
Organism: Erythroxylum acuminatum; assembly: GCA_026284645.1. NCBI lineage: Eukaryota > Viridiplantae > Streptophyta > Magnoliopsida > Malpighiales > Erythroxylaceae > Erythroxylum > Erythroxylum acuminatum. Next base: position 27,504,787 of record JANKOD010000005.1, on the reverse strand, counting down.
TTTCAAACGATCTCTATCCTTAATTGGTTTATGTATGAATTGTACCCGTGTATGTATGCATATAGGGTACGATTTTCGACTCGTAATAAATATGCAATCGTTGCTTAAACTTGCATTCTGATTCTGAAATATGGCAGTGGGGGAGAGCCTCACTTAAATCAGACAAGTTAGGATCAACTATGAAGCACGATTTATAAGGCAGTGGAAGCTCTGGGTCCTCTTTTTCTTTCTTCATTTTTGTTTTGGTTTACATCAAAAATTAATGTTTCTGATGCTCCATTAATTCCGAGGCTTCGAGATATTGGGCTTTTGTTAGGTTGGTGGGCCTCAAACATATTCTTCAATCAAAGATTTTATTTTACTTTTTGGACTACTAATTAGACCTACAAATAACGATTTTGTTTTTCCCCTATGAACAACTCTACTAACAATTTTAACGCAGGCCTGTAGGTAGACGCTTTGTAGTAGAACAAAACTTACCCTCACTCGAATACGAGCTTCCCTTTATGTATGACAAGCAGAATGATAGGGACCCTACAAGTGGATCAATCCCTTATCTTGAGGTCAAGCCAGCCAGGTATGTACATTATGAGACATGAGCGAGTCCGTCGCTTCACAAGGAATCAGTTGGACCATAGCGCGCGGGAAGCAGTGTATCATTTCCCCTATCAAATCTTAAGAAAGGAAGTGGAATTTCATTAAGAATAAAAGTTATATCACAAGTCTACAATGTTAGGAAAAATAGTTATGCCACCTGAGGGATTGCATGTTAGGGATCTGCTTGTTCAAATGCCGCTCACCACACTAAGCACCGTTTGGTTGATGCTTGAAAAGTCGTATATTAGCTTTTTGAGAGTATTAAACTTCAAAACGGAGTGTTTTACCTAATCAGCTAACAAATGATAATTGTGACTTCACTAGAATTGAATAGATCACCAAAAACTTAAAAGCTCACCTCAAAGACTACATTTTGTGAAGTAGGTCTCTATCACATGGAATGAGTAAGCTTTAAAAATACGAAGAGATATGGGTCTGGCAACAAAAACTTTGAATATTTTATAGCATGAGTAAAAAGCAACAAAAGAATATCTAGTGCCTGGTTGTTTAATTTTATTCTATTCCACTCCTTCGTGTATAAAGGAAGGTATTGGTTCATGTACTCTTGGACTCTCTCATTTTCTATTAGTCTATTAACAAATATAATAGCATTCAATGTTCATTATTTCTAAAATATATTGGCATATCTTATTTTATATTTTTTAGATGTATACGATAATTAGAAATTATATAATTTAAATAAATTACTTAACAAATAAGAAATTTGTGTGATTAATAAATTCACTTTTTTTTTTACTTAATTGCACCACTAACTATTAGGATTGAAAATCTAAATTCTTACAATAATATTCAATAAAATGCTAAGATATAATATTCATGTTCTGATAAATTTTTTTAAGTCATGCCTTCATAAGTTATTTTACATATAAATAGTTATTATTAAACAGTTAATTTTACTAAACATTCCTAATAAATAACTGATGTTATCTGCTAATCAAATCAATTGATATAATTCGCTATCAACTAACCGCTAATAGAATCAGCTACCAGCTAATGCAATTCGCAGATTGCCAAACAGGACCGAAAAGCATGAAATTTGAAGTGTAACTTTTTTGTGGGAGGTCTCGAAAAGTGAGAAGGTCATGCAATCATGGCCTTCCATTGTACCTTACTTTACACACTCTGCAAACCCCTAAACATTAAGGATGGCAATTTGGCAAGCCCAGGCCTGGGTTGACCAGCTCACGGACTAGGTTATTGGTTGGTATTACTTGTTTTGACTAAAAGTGACAAAATGACGCTATTTTTTAATTTTTTAAAATTGATAAATAGGGTTGGGCTGGCCTAGCTCACCTATGGCTCATTGGGCCACAAGTCGATTACTCATGGTAGGCCCAACCTAGCCCATTGTCATCCCTATTAAACACAATTCATTTCAATTTTATGATCGATATCAAATTTAGTTTTAGTATACTATAATACTAGGAATAGTTAATATTAAGTACTGCTTTAGATAATTTCTAAAAATTATAAAAATTTAATTTAATTTTTTAAAAAATTATAAAATAGTCCTTTAATATATTGTATTATATAATTTTAAATTTTACGTCAACTACATGTTCAAAAATTATAGTATAAAATTTAAATAATTAGTATTTCTTTATTTCTATTAATATTACTTTTCACTTATAAATAATAATCACAATTAATATAAGAAAAACACCGTTTAATCATCATATATACATAAAACTAAGAATAATGCAAATACTTAAATTAATTGTTCAGTGGTTATTTATGTATTTTCATGAATTTATTTGTGGTCTTGATTACATAATGTTTAATTAACAAGGATTATAATAGCAAAGTGTGTGTGTGTGTGTATATAACCACCCAACCAATAAATAATAGATCAAGTGTATTTTAGTTTTTTAAGTTTTCATATCACAAAAATAAATATGTACAATTGAAATACTCAATTTTGAGTTAATCTATAACTATATGAAAATAGACAATTCTTATAACACATGAGCAAGAAGAATTGTTGTTCGGTGTTAATGATGGTGATTTTGTCATTTAAACTGCAATAATCTTTTTTTTTTCCTAGTATTACTTCTGAAAAAGAAAGCGGTCACTGTCAACAATAAGCATGCAACCACAGCTAATGAGGACCCACAACCTATTTATTTCTCCACCCTGGCATGGCTCGTATCACTGTCTCTGCTCGGTTTTCCGGTAGGCGGTTAGCCTCTGTATTGATGCTACACGTGCTTCGCTTGTCTCTTCCTAAGGCTTTCATTTACGCATGAAACGAAACCACTACCTACCCTGACCACCAAGCCCTTTTGTTCGACTTATGTGTTAATACATGCTACAACTTGTCTGTAAGTGAAGTATAATTGTCATAAAAATAACTTTTAGAAAGAGAGAAAGAGACTGGACTAATAGAAGGGTGAAATCTCGTTGGTGGTGTTGAAGTCCTCCACTATCAACAAAATAATGGGACCAAAAGATGCCAAGATATAGAGAGCATCATTTCTAAGAAAACTATAGCATCCAACAATTACATTGTCTCAAGCTTTTAATTATATCATGTTTCCTTTTTGCAGTGAGTAATTATTGTACCTCAACAAGTCTTATCTAACTCCGAAGCATACAAAATTAGCATTTTAATTTTATAATTTTTGTTTTTAAAATAAAATATATAGTCTGATATGTTACGGACATGAAAATATATTATATGTAGCTATCCATTTTAACCTATAAACTTATAAGCAATTTGAACCATATGAGCTAGGCTACTTAACTGTCAAGATAAAATCCTAGCTACTAGTTAAATATTTCATTTATCAAATTAAGATGCCACAGACTATATATATACCCAGTAGACTAAGGTAGTGATCTTGTGATTTGTCCCTTTTTCTTACCAAACCCTGGCCTCTTGTTATCTCGCTCATTGAGCAAGCCAAAGTCTTGGGAGAAAATGTATCTGAAGAAGTAGAGTAAGATAGGCGTCCTTTGAGTTTGTTTTTATCATATGTAGTAATGGTCCGACCGGCCTATTATCATTCCTCATCATATGACTTATGTAGGCATCTACAGCTGTCGAGTAACTAACAGGGACCGACCCAAGTGTATTTCGGGCAACAGAGGCTCAGATAATTTACAAGTACCAAGTTTCTAATACGGCAGTTCATATATATATCTTGAAAAGTTTCTCGAATGGCTGGTGAAACTGAAAGCTCTTTCGAACCAGAAATCATAATTTAAGCATGCTGATGCTAGCAGATAGGTATTCCATATATTAGTTAATGATTTCGCGATTGAAGTCAGCAAACAGGTTTAAAACCTTGAACCCTTTATTGGCTCTATATTCATATTTTGATAACAAGTCTGTGTCATCTTTTCTTCGTAAAGAAGTATGATGCTTACAAGACAAGAAGATGCTAAAACGGTCATTCTCAATACGTTTTTTTATGTTTTAATTAGACCTCTGTTAATTTGTACAAAAAGAATACTATGTTTCTATACTCTCCTAATATTAGCCCGACTCTCAGAGGAATCTCATAATTTTACCTCTAAAATACCATTGATCGGAACATGCCAGTGAATGAACCTACATTCAAATTGGAACTCTTTGTTACAAAATGATTATATACTCAATGGAACAACATATGACACCTTAACTGCAGCGTTTTAAAATATTGTTGATCAAAATATTCCTGCTAATGAACTGAAGAAGTAATGCGGTCAGGAATTAACTTATCAAAATGGATGGTTCAAAGTATAATGAGTCCCACCACGATTCCTTATTCGCCACTTTGAAGCTATTACTATATTCATATAATTAATGCTTAAGACAGATAATAAAACGATAAATCATGGAACAACAAGAAAAAGAACTCTTCAGAGACTCTTAGACAAAATGCGCAAGTGGAAGGAACACAAACACTAAGGCGTCCTTTAAGCATAAAGGGACCACCTGCAATTAAAAGTTGAATAAATCCACCAATCATTGTGATCCTGCTCATGATTATCAGACCCGTCTTGAATTTCTAATCAATGCGGGCGTTTGTATCTTTCGTGCTCCAACCTAGCTAGCTATACCACTCAGCTCAAATTCTCAACTTTTGTACCTTCTGTTGGCTGGTAGCTTCGTTTGTAATCAGCATATATCTATCTCCCATGCATTTTCTTTTTATGGTTCTGGAATAGATTATATCTATGCAAAGAATTGAAAGGTTAAGAAAAATCTTTGCTTCTTATCTAGCCCTTCATCATGACAAGCTAATATTGGCAGGCTTTCTCCGCCCATATGCCACAGATTTGTCTATCCAAATTGAAAGTTATATTCCCACTACACCTTCTCGCCATTATTATAATTTTTAATAAAAATTAGATTTAGGTCAATCATTACTAAAATGATTAGAATTAATCATTTAAATAGTTGACCCTTGCTAATTATAAATTCTTTAACATTTTTATATTTAATTAATATGAGATATTCTAATATTCTCCTCTAAGTACGACTGAGACTGAACATTCAGTTGTCAATTGAAATAAACGCAACGGTAACCGAATAGGACCGTTGAGATTGGACATCTAAATGGATAATCAAGAAATTAATAATCCGAATCAAAACTGTTTTGTTTCTATAAAATAATTTGCAATTGAATTTGGAAAAAAATGAATCACCTACCCTGTATTGAGTTCAGTGTTCTTTTCGTATACAGATTGGCTAGAGTTAGTTACAACTAGCTAACTAATTAAGTAACTAATAAATTTGATAAATATATCTACAATTAACCCTCTCTTCTTACTGTCATACGTAAGCAGCTCCTCCACCGTCATTCAGCTTCTTACGTTCACAGCCATTGTGATCCCTGAGCTTATCCTGGTAAATCCTATCGTACTGGCATGAACAAGGAAAAAGAAATAATCAGACCTGGGCCTCATCGAGACTGAGCCTGAGATGGCATCGTAAAGCATTTCTTTTTCATTGATTTAGTGCACAACCGATATTTTAACTTTTCACTAACCAAAAGGTGCAAGGTATTAAGGAAGTATCTTTTACTTCTTTCTTCCTTTTTGGTATGAGCAAAAGGTAATGTCCTCAGATTAGTTAGCATCTTATAAACCTTTCCTTTCACCATCTTGTCCTGTGGCAATAATTCTGTAAATGGTCACTGTCCCGTACATCTATCTTGTAAAGTCTTTGTCAGGTTTAATAGCGGACGCTGAAACTAGCTGTATTGACAATTCAAAGCAACGTACAATTTGCGATAGCTTTTCTAATCCAAATATAATTGCACCCAATTACTAGTCCAGAAACCGAGGATCCATATCCCGAAACAACGGAATTAGTAGTTTGTTAGGCTTGAAGTCCCACAGAGAAGAGCCATCCCTTGAAAAGATTATGTAGGTGTGTGGAATTAATTTGCAGCACTTTGCGAAGTACAAGTGTAAAAGCTCTATTAGATTTTAAATTCTTCTCTACTATCTTAAAGATTTGCCAATTTTTTGTTGCAGAGACAATATACAGTTTTGTCCAAATTATGTTTGCATAGACTAAATGGATTACGATGCACTAAGCTTGATCCATCATTCAAGTTGAAATGTTAATAATACTAGCTCCTTAAGCTTGCTTCGTCTGCCTCCATCTCCCTCACTGCTCTTTGCATGAAAACTTAAAGTCTTTAGGCTGCCGCTTGATGTTGAAAGCAAGTGCCATGTTGTTCCTTGTATCCTTTCTTTTTCCCTTTCCTTTCCATTTGATTTTTTTTTAATAATAACTCTTGATCCCTACTTTTCAAGTTTTATTTTCATAATTTATCATTATTTATGTTATGGAAGTTTTATTCCAAAATTTGGATTTTTTTTAATTCAATTCTCATCAAGTTCTCTACTTTATGAATAGGACCATCAGCCTAAGATGCATTTTCTATACGAATTAATCATCTTATGGGTGGCCCAGAATCTTTATCTAGGGTCGCAGAGCATCATTCTAATGGATAAAAAGTTTATATCGAGATACGCGTAAGACTTAATCGTCACTCTACATCATCACAACGAGAGGCATTACTATTTGTTACTTAATTGAAGCTCCAAGTTGCAGGAGTTAATCTTAATCAAAACTCAATGATCTAAGCAGATTTTACGTAAAGCAATCCCATGCCTCTAATTAGCTAGAGGTCATCTTTCTGCCTGTTGTAATTAAGTATAACGTAATCTGTTAGCTTGTTAAGGATGACGAACTATACATGCTAGAGTCCAAATCAATGATCACAAATCGATACATTTTGCCAATTAATGAATTTAACATTGTCAAGTTAGCCCTCATAACTTAGAAATTTTCTAGTTCAAGTACAACTCAACTAGCTGGTTACATGGAAACTGAACATCAAATGG
>JANKOD010000005.1:27376946-27392097 GCA_026284645.1 Erythroxylum acuminatum | reverse complement strand
TAAAAAATATACGTAACTTATATATTGCAACCAAATAATTTTTGGTTGCAAAATGTATATAATTAGCAACCATTTTATTATGGTTGCTGAAACCAAATTTTCTTATAGTGCTATTTACTCTATATATAGAATCACTTACTAAGTTGTTAGCTCACTCAATTAGATAAGACAACAACTTAAAATCCACTTTAAATGTAAGAAGTTGAGGCTCTTCAGTGTTTCATTTGTAGATAACTTGCTTCTCCTCTCAAAGCTAAAGTCAAATCAACTCGGACATTATGTCTGCCTTGCACCCTTTTAAATTGCTTTCAAGTTTATCTATTAATAAAAGTAAAAGTTACCTGATAGTTTCTACAGATGCAAAAAACATAGCTTTTTAGCTCTCTAACCTACAGCTTAAGGATCCTTTATTTCTTATATATGATTACCAATCACAACTAGAAGATTAAGTTTCAAGAAATGCCTACCTCTAATAGAGAAAATATAGAGGAGAATAAGTTGTTGATACAATAGTTCCCTCTCGATTACTGGAATTGTACAACTGACCAAATCCATTCTCAATTTCTTATACACTTACTAGCTCTCACATATATTTCTCTTTAAAGGATTGATAAAAAAATATAAAGAATATGTTGGGAAACTTCCTTTGGCCTAACAAGAAGTCTTTTAATAAATTCAAATGGTCTTATATGTGTTTGCTAAGGAAAACAAGGGGTCTAAGCATTACTCCTGTCTCTTTATCTAATAAAATTCTCAAGGCAAAAAGAATTTGGTGAATTGTAAGCAATAAAGAGGTTCTTTGGTTCTATGAATATACACCTATTTTCCAAAAGATAGGAGTGAAGTTCATAAAAAACCATTACCTCCTAGCTTATAGCACAATCACTCAAAATAAGAGAGCTGCTTAACTAGAAATTTACTTATAGGATTAGAAATCGAAAAAATGCATCTCTACGATTTGATAATTAGAGTAAGTCATGCCTCCTTTTCAAGATGAACTCACTTCCAACTCTATAACATCTACTTAGTAAATCCTCCAAGCTAAAGGAGTTACTAAATGGGAATAAATGATTTGTTAACTCCTCTTTGTTTATGAACCTCATTCTAGATCATAGGTCTAGGCAAAATGTGAAAGAATTATATCTTTGGTTTAATGCCTCTTGTAAAGACGCCTTCCTAACACATTTGCAAAAAATGGCATGTTATGGAACTACCTAGTGTAAGAAAAATCTTCGTAAAGCAAGAAATGAAACATTACAACACCTATCCTTTTCTTGAAAATTCACTGCATACATATGAAAGAATATAACCATTATCCAAGCTTATAGAGACTAGCATTTCTTACACTGATATGCTTGAAAAACTAGAGCAAGAGAGGAGACTATCAAATAGTGATTAAACCATATGCATTATTGCTTTTGGTAGTATTATGTACTCTATTCAGAAGCAAAGAAATTCAAGGGTATTTCAGGCATGCTAAGGACTAAGTTACACTTGAACTATTCTTATAAATTAAGGAACAACTGATGGTGAACCAACTTTATACAATATACAAGTCTAAAATAGCTCTCTTCTAGAAACTTTAGTCATGTTGAGTTAATAAAAAATGATTTAAGCAAGTTTTCTTTAAGCAATTACGAACTATTAAAGAGGAAAGTTATCATGGCAGTGTGCTTGTGTTTTGCCTTGTGTTTCTTGCATTTTGGTTAAACATAATCCCTTTTAAGTGTTGTTAAGTTTATAATAATCTATTTTTATTTTGGAATATATTCTTTTAATTGCTAAGACAAACTTTAGTATTCATTAACTTGATTGATATATTATATAAGATATATTATGATATATGTTGTGTTATTTTGATAAATTTAATCCTTATCTCATACAAATGAATATCTTAAATGGAAGAGTGTGCACATGTATAGATAGATGTTGATGACAAATGCTATTATGTTTATTTAAAGTAAAATTTCTTTTCTTTTTAATTAGTGATTATGATATTATTTACCTTAAACCAAGTTATAGGTATTTGTTTATTTCCTCTCAATATTCAATTAGTTAATTGCAATTTATGTATAAACTTTTTAATTTATTTAATAAAGACATCATCTATCCTTATATATTTTGTTAATTATATTCAATACCTAATATTAAAGATAAAATTCCTAGAATAATTAATGTACAATTAAAATTTTGATAAAATTATAGTTATTATATTCAAATCGCAATTATATATTATTCTTAAATTGATCAGATTTATATCAGCAAGACGAGATATTGATGGAACAATAAAACTGGAATACTTAATATTTCTTTTTTATAAAAAGTAATTAATCTTATAAATTAAACATAATGATATTAAAAGAATCAGTAATCCTATCAATTTCCTTTTAAAAATGTTTAGTTCTTTGTCTTTGTCTTTATTGCATGAATATTATAAAAGGATGAAAATTTTAACAATTTGTAATTCACCTCATGCGAAGAGAAAAAATTTATAAGATATTTAAATTATTTTTTTCTTTAATTATTTTGTTTCCTTTTTTTTTAGGGAAATTATTTTGTTTCCTTATTATTATTTGAAGTTATTGATTAAAATAATCATTAAAAATTGTAAAAGCTATTTTGTTGTATGGTCCCATTAATTTGCCTAGAGCTGTTTCACCGACAACTCTTTTGGCATCTTTCGCTGGAGTAAAACTTCCTTCTTGGCCGTTTAAAGTTGACAAGTACTTCCGCTATGTATGTTTTATAGTATTTCCTTGTCTGGCACACCCAAGTTGAATTTTCCAAAGAAAGAGAATGTTGATTAGAATAGGAAGACCCCGAACAAAGTCCATATACAATGACTCGAACTGATAAAAGAAAGTTCAAAGGTAAGGTGTCAATCATCTTTGCATTTTTTAAAGTACTTTAAACTAATGATGGTTAAAAATATTAAAATAAAAGACTTGATAGCAGGTGCAGGTGGTAAGCCAGTATCAACCTTCACTTCTCGTCAGAAGTTTTCTTAATCATGGAATTTAGTTGGCATTAGCACCTGATTTTTTTTTTAAACAAAGTCAATATCAATAGCATTACTCAGAGTTAGGGAAAAATCTCAACTACAACGGCTAGCATATAAATGTGAGACCTTTGCTAAATTATGAACCTCAACATTAGCTTGCCTACAAACCCAACAGACCTTGATATGAGGTCTAGCGTGTAATAATTGCTTACATTCTAAAATGATTATCAAATTCAGTCCAAGAATCATGAGAACTATTCATAGCAGAAACTATATTTTGAGCATATGAGTAAAAAGCCCCTCTACCCTGACAAAGAGGTAAGACCCAAGTTAACGTTTCTCGCAGTGCCACAGCTTCAACCACATCTGCACTACAACGCCCGACAAAATGACCTGGTACTGCTCTCACGAAATTTCCTTCCTCATCTTGGCATACAACCCCATAGTCATATAGACATCGCTCTATAAATATTGTACCATCAACAAAATACAACCAATCAAGTTGGGCCTCTTCTCGCAGCCCCTCCGCTACACAAATACAGTCATTAGAAAAGAAAATTGGGGGATGATACGAACGAACGCATATGGTTGCGTTGTGTGAAATGTGCTTCTAGTCATACATTTGGAAAATTTAATCATTTCGTTTACCTGGCTAAAAGCGAAATCTGACCAACTCCAACCTACAGTGGATACACGTGGTGGGCCTTTTAGCTACTCGTCTTTATTGACTAGAAATAAAGTGTACTCTTTTGGGATGACTTACGAAATTAAATTTTGTGTCCAGTTTTACTCTGTCTCATAAAATCTTAACTATTTATTTTACGGAGCTCACGCTAGTCCCATGCGAACCTCACATAAATAAATAGCTGAAATTTATTGAATACAATAAGACACCATAATATTAAAGAAAAGATCTCGACTCATGACTTACTTCTTAACAAGCATGAACAAGTTGGTCAAGTTATAACAGCATATTATAATAAGATATGCATTTCCCAGATCTGTTCTACTTCAAATTTTCAGGTCATTACCGCAGAGTCCATGTTCATCATGGTCAAATGCTGCTATAATATCTCCAACTTTAATATAACCTAGAATTAAACTTCAAAATTAAATTTTTAGTTCATCAACCTCAACTAACATTTATTTAGTTAATTTTGATTAATTTTTGCTTAAAGCATCCTCCTACTATTGCTTTTGCAATTAAAGATCCCGCAAATCATTACATTTCCCTTTAAGAAAAGTAAGCATAATCTTTTTGGGCAAAAACTACTAACCCGTTTTGTCATTGGAGGACCTATTGAGGCAGACAGCATCGTGATCCAACGTTTATGATCGTTTGCCAACTCATCCGATCCATCGAAAATGCAAACAAATGGATAAATTATTACAAAAACTACGGGAGTCAATCTTGTCACACTAATTTATTCCCTGAAAAAACGTGTTCTGTTCATCAATTGAACCTACACGTTAAGAAGAAAAATAAAATAGATTTATAGAAAGTTCAAGGAAACTCGCTGGCCCGTGTACATATCACAAAGTTGACCCAGCACATATTTTTGGATTTCTGCTCATAAGAGCTTTGCTTCTTAGCTCCTGTCAACTTAAGAGCCTTGCCATTACTAAGACAGATTCTCCTCTCTTGGCCAGACCAAAAAGCAATAGAAAATCTCTGTCAACAGAAACATTCCGAGTATATCGCGATGCGAGCTGTTTCACTTATCCATGTTCTGATATTAGCAGCTTTGTCGAGTGGGAGTCTTGTCCCAGTTGTGTGTTTGGAGTTCGGATTTCAGGAATTTCAACCTTCAGACCAAGTTGATCTGATCCAACACAACTCTTACATAGTTCTTGGGGCTATCCAAGTTACACCTGATGTTAACGGGGCGAATATAACGAACTTATCCGGACGTAACTTGTTCAAAAAGCAATTCACGTTGTGGAACAGCAAAGGCAAGAAAGCTTCTTTCTACACATCATTTGTACTCAACATCAAGAACATGACGACCCCAGGTGGTGAAGGCTTAGCCTTTGTGTTAACAGCTAATGACTCTCTTCCAGAAAACAGCAGTGGCCAATGGCTTGGGATTGTAAATTCTCAGTCCAATGGCTCTTCTGAAACCAAGATTGTGGCGATAGAATTCGACACCAAGAAAAGTTTTGAACAAGATGTAGACGATAATCATGTTGGCTTGAATATCAACAGCATCTACTCAACCACACAGGTTTCTTTGACCAGCTATGGGGTCAATATCTCTGCAGGTGTGGACATCCCTGTAGTTATCAGATACGATGGAAGGAACCTGAGTGTGTTTATTGGGAAGAATAGTACCGAACCTGTTATTAATCAGGCTATTGATCTTTCGGCCTACCTTCCACAAAATGTTTACGTGGGATTTTCTGCTTCAACAAGCGATTTCACTGAACTAAACTGTGTAAAGTCATGGGAGTTCAACGGGTCTAAGATAAATAAAAACAGCAACCTGATATGGGTGCGTATCGTGGTTCCCATCGGAGTGGTCGTGTTGATATGTGCTGCTCTTTTCTGGTACTGGAAAAGGAGATACCACAAAGCCAAAATAGAGGACGCTTATCCAAGCATAGAAGAAGCAATCAAGGGTTCGTCGACGGCACCGCAGAAGTTCAGATTTCGAGACCTTAGAAATGCAACAGGGAAATTCAACCCCAAGAACAAGCTTGGAGAAGGTGGATTTGGGATGGTGTACAAAGGATTGTTGGGGAAACTGGAGGTGGCTGTCAAAAGGGTAAAAAAATCAACTCACGGAAAGCAGGAGTTCATAGCGGAAGTCACGACCATTGGCAACCTCCACCACAGAAATCTAGTCAAGTTAATTGGCTGGTGTTATGAAAACAAAGAATTCCTTCTTGTTTACGAGTGTATGCCTAATGGAAGCCTAGATAAGTACATATTCAGAGACCATAAAGGAAGCGTACCTGTGTCGAACCTGAGCTGGGATAAGAGGGTCAATGTGATAACCGGCGTGGCACAGGCATTAGAATACCTTCACAACGGCTGTGACAAAAGAGTGCTTCACCGAGACATCAAAGCTAGCAACGTAATGTTGGATTCAGATTTCAATGCAAAGCTTGGAGATTTCGGTCTGGCTCGTACCATCATACCAAGTGAACAAACTCACCATTCGACAGTAGAGCTCGCAGGAACACCAGGCTACATGGCTCCCGAGTGCATTCTCACCAGAAGAGCAACTGTTGAGACAGATGTTTATGCCTTCGGTGTGCTTGTCATAGAAGTTGCTTCCGGAAGGAAGCCTGGAGGTCAACTCGAGAACAATGACTACAATAGCAACGTTGTGAATTGGCTCTGGGAACTTCACAAGAACGACGACATCGTTGCCGGTGCAGATCCTAGATTGAAGGGGGACTTCGATGATGAAGATATGAAGTGTGTAATGTTCTTGGGATTATCCTGTTGTCATCCAAACCCAAACAAAAGGCCCTCCATGAAATATGTTTTGCAGGTTCTTACCGGGGAAGCACCAGCACCTGAAGTTCCCAGCGAAAGGCCAGCGTTTATGTGGCCACCACTACCTCCATCTTTCAAAGACATGGACTACTCTCAACGCACTGGTCAACTAACTCCATTCACGGAAATCAGTGGAAGATGAATCATATGACAATATCAATGCGATATTCTGTAAAAAGTAAAGAATGCATCACTATCTTTTTCATTTTCCCTTCCTTCCAAAGGTAATTATTGTCTCGTAGTTACTTAATTTTTGGATTATCATAAGTGGTTCATCTGTAGGCGTAGCAGATCGAACTGGGTGATGGTGAAATAGTGTAAACTGCTAGCATAATATTGTAAGCTGCTTTGGCTTATTAATCAATACTGAGTTCGTGTTACTTCTCTTTTATTAGAATTTATAAATCGCTCGGTTTCATCAGTAATTAAGGTGCGACAAAGCACATAGAGTAATATCTGATAAAACTTGATAGGCCAAATACGTAAGATGGTCCTACTGATAAGGATAAATGTTGTTTGCTGTATAGTTTCTTATCCTAGTCTGTTACAGAGCTTAGCTCTTTCTTATTTTAATTTATTATCAATACGATATTGAAGAGATTTGGACCGCAAGTTCTTTTATCTACATCCCGTGAATAGGTCAAATTAACTGTGAACAGGGAAGCATATGCTTTAACAAATGAATTGAAAGATAGGAGAATCAAGCAAATAATTCAACTTTATAATGTTAAAGTATGTTGCAATTTTTACTTGATCTGTTGGTCATATAAACTTCATACTAACTTCATTTAAAGGCGAGCAAGCAACAGCTAACCATGAAACGTTTCATTTACAAGCAACGAAGCTTTGAAAACTAACAACTATAAAGATTACTGTGGTCGTCGCACTCCACCAATTACTTATCCGGTATATATATATGTAAAAGTCTTCACAGAGGTTGAAGACCTCCCTCTTTGAACACAATATTTCTGGACAAATATCAACACAATCAAAACCATGTGCTCTAGAATCAAAGTTTGATTCTTGATTATAAAACTTAAGGAAACCGATCAAATATCTAGCATTCCCCTTTTTAACATTAGCGCTGGCAAATCTCATATTTTGTAGTTTAATATCTAAATAACTACAGTTTTTAAAAAATTATTAAAATTATTTCAAACTCTGTTCTTTTAATACTTTAATATATGAACTCTCACTTTTAACAATTATAGTACGATGTTAGCACCTTTAGTAACCACAATTAACTGAGGTGACGTGGCATAAGAGGTAAACTATTTAATTAATTTTTTTGGGTTTATTAGTTTAACTAAAAATAGAAAAATCATGCAAAATTCAAACATACTATGGTATTCTATTAGAATTTAGGAATTCATTCTTTACCTAAATCCAAATACATGATGCACTAGCTATTGGTGGTGAATTTCAACTATCATCTAAGAAGGTGCAATGATTATGTACTCTTAATTGGTGACAATAGGGCCTAGGCTTGCCTCAACCTTGCCCGAGATCAATGGGTCAGGGCCAAGCTGACTAGGCCTCGTGTCCCATTATTTAAAAAATTCGGGCCTCAGGTTCAGCTCAATCGCTTTCACATTTAAATTAAAAAAACAGAGCCTCGGCCAAGTTGGGCTAGAGCATGTTGCTTGGGGGCCCAGTCGGGCCTCAAGTTGGACCTAGTCCAGTCTTAAGTTTGACTCAATCTATTGTCATCCCTAATTAGAATTGTTAATTGGGTTTGAAGGAGGTGTGGTGGATTTTCATATGAAGTTGGTTTATTGTGACGAGGAAGTTGCTGTAAGTCTTATAATGTACAACATTTTAGTTTCTCATATTTTTTTAATCCCCATTATTCAATGACGATAGTGAAACCCATATTTATAATTTGATAAGTGATCTTGATGTTTAACCTTTATTTATTTTACTTGGAAGTTTATGCATTTTATCAACCTATATTCTACAAATTCTAAAATATCTCACATAGAAACAGATGAACCTAGTATTTGTTTGCAAATGGTTATCAAATGGGTTATAAAAGTTTAAGCCATTTTTACATGCTCAAATAGGTTTATCATTTGATTGTATATATTCAAATTGCTTACAATAATCATTAATTAGGAGTAGGTGCTAAGAAAAATCAATAAATGTAAGTTTTTGTTTTCATAGTAATCAAATATAAGGAATGTTTTAACAAGCTAAGGATTAGAATCTTCAATATACGTATCATAAGGCTTTAACTATTATATAGATGTGATCAAGTTTTAGTAGATAGATCATATTAGTTCCTATAATATATGTTCAACATATTAGTTGTCTAAAATATGAATTATGTTTATTAATGATGAAATCATGTGTGATTTAAATAGATAAATATATTTTTAACAATATGGTTACCTAAGATTTTTCACAAACTTCTTCATGTGTAAACAAGAAATTTGAAGAAGATTGAATATGTCAATATGGCAATTGTACTACTATTATATATACATTATAGATTACAAAGCATCCTAAACAAAGATTCTTAAGTAGTATATGGAGAATGGATGATTATGGTTATATTTAGTGAATAGATCCTTAATACAATAGATATAAACAAAAGTAATTTGTAAAATCATGTCAAATTTGGAAAATATGAAAGAGACTTTGAATGTGAAATCTTTATGTAAACAAGAATTACATAACACTATAAAACATTGCAAGAAAAAATATATGAGAAAGTTAAGATAATAGAACGTACCGTCTAAGAAATTATAAAGTTAAATAAAAAGTTAGTGGAGGAAAGGGATAAGTTCAAACAAGAATATAATTCATTGAAAAGACAAATTAATGCTCTTGTGGTAGATAATTTGAAAGTGAAAATTTATGTTAGTGAAAGCAAGATGATGAATCAATAATTTCAAGCATCATTTATTACTTTATTTGGACTTATAATTATAATATTGTATTATTATGAAAGCAATAAAACAATAAACTATATGTCTTTGTAATTTTATCTTCTAATTGCTTTATAATTCACTGTGAAAGACATCTATGTTCATTTTAAATTCTTCTAGAACATATCCATAATTTTCTTAACCTTTGATGTATGTTGACTTACATTTGAACTTTACGGGTTCATGACAATTATAAATATATTTTCAACATCTTAACATACTCTATATTATATGAATTTATATTTTAAAGCCATTTTTTAGTTATACAAATCTAAAATAATGATGTTATGATCATTTTCACTTGAAGTTATGTGGGTATAAGAATGTCACAATATACCAGGTCAACTTGAAGTAACTTTCTCTTCATTGTTTCTTCAACCTTGTAATTTAATTATAAAAATGGAACTCTAGTAATTGAGTTATATATCTATTTAAAAACCTATTTTAAAATTTTAAATAAGTCAAAGTAAATAGTGGAATGGATAATTTACATAAGTTTGTCTTATGAATATTAAATGTCTAATATTGTTATTTTACTCTTAAAGTTATCTAATGAAGTTAAAACTTGATTAAAAAAATCCTATTACCGTAAAGAATTCATTATTGAAAGGCAATATATCATCGAATTATAGCTTTTTATTATTAATTTTTAGAATTCTATATATATCACTTTGACTCTTCAAACTAACAATCATGGAAAGAAAACCATTTTAGGTTTATAAATTGAAAATTTTCTTTCAAACAACAACATAGTCCAAATTTGATTTAAATTTAACCAAGATGCTTTATGTTAAACTAATACTAAGGTAAATTTATCAAATCCCTCGTACTTGATTGAGGTGGAGAATAACTGTTATTTTAAGTATTGTATATGACAAAGTTTGGTTTTATTATTTTAAGTATTTTAGAGGCTCAGAACGAAAGCTCGATGGTATGAAAATGCCCCCAATTTTGATGCCAGTTGTTTCTATGTGCAACAGAATATGAAACTCGTAACCATTTATTTTTTCAATATTGCTTTTCACATGTTATTTGGAGCAAAATCCAGCACATTATGCAAGTATTCTGCCCCCAAGATAATTGGGAAAATGTAGTGCTATGGATTACAAACATGATCAGTCACTTACGGCAAGATGGGATTATTCTCCAAACCGCTTTTTGCTGCACAATCTACTTTATATGGAAGGAGCTAAATCGTCGGTTATATACCAAAAAGGCGACGGAAATACAATAGCTAGCTGACAATATTTTGTCCTAGATAAGGGAACTCGGTTTTTCCAAAGCAAGATATCTTCACCTTAGTTCAAGCGTGAGGGGACATTAGAATTGATAAAGTAAACACACTCAAGACGGGGTGAATTGTGTGTAAAAAAAATTTCAAGGTACTTTCAAATTGATAAGATCCTGCTAAATAAAAATAAGTCTATAAATAAAAAGGTCTTATCAAATTTCGAAAGGATCATGTGGATGTTAAAAACAAAAAGATCTTGTTAATAGAAAGGAGCTTACAAGCGCTCAAAAGAAAAGGAGCCTACTAGTTAATTGGAGACTACTAGTGATTAAAAATGAAAAGAGCCGTGTTAATCGATAGGAGCTTGTTAACGCTCAAAAACAAAAGGAGACTTTTAATCAATAGAAGCATAAGACTTGGCCCACGATTGTGTCATTGTACAACTAGTCCATTATCATGACCTGTGTTGGGCAGACACCCAGACACACAGAAAAGTAGAGTTTTGAGGGATTTTTTAGACCTTTCGACCCTGAAAAAAAATCCTAGTGCTACTCAGAACTCATTAAGTATATAAAGAATGAGACAAAAGAGAGGAAAAGCTTCTTACATCAGCCACCATCACGAAACCTAGAGAGACTTCAACGAGAGATTGAGAAAGAGATGAAGGAAGAGAGACGTAGAGAAGAAGCCTACACGAAGTACTTCCCGAAATAGGAGGTTTCCCGCCGTTGCTGCCTCCATCATCTATTCAAATCTATTTTCCAGTGTATTTCCGTTTTTATCTATGTATATAATTGGAATAACTATTAAGATAGGATTTATGAATGTTGAGGATTGTCTAAACTCACCTTCGGGTTTTTTTTATCTTTGATTCATTAAAAATCTTATTGTTTATGTGAATTGAATTCATTGTGATTGATTTCTGCATTTTCATAAATCAGTAATAGACTGAGAGGGTGAAATGATGAAAAATAATTAAATTGGGAAAACAAAAGTTAGGTAATTTAATAAGAATGAGAAATCAATCAAATCAATAATTGTGTGACGAGAGATCTCACATAGGTTTCGGTAATCTAGTGGAAAACTTCAGATCTAATTAACGTTTGGATAAATTGTGAATTGAGAAATTGCAATTTTCCATAATCTGATTAAGGTATATAAATTAGGGCTTTTGGTTATAACTCAAGAGAGAGTAATCAACCCTAGGATAGTCCAGGATCAATAATCTGACATTTCATAATTAATTAGGTTAATGTTGAAGATTGGTAAAAATTTCCCCTTTCTCTCAATTGGAAGCTCCTTAGGTTGATTCTTGATGTGTGCATAACAATTTGCTGATTTGTTAATATTTCATGATTAATTCTTGAGATAAATTGGTTTACTGAATTGATTGATTGAAATATGTTATTGTTTTAGCTTAGTTACAGTTGAATTTCTGCAATTTGTTTCGGCCTTAGAGTTTAGCATTAGATTGACCCTCTTTGTGGGATCGACACCTTAGATACTACGCGAGCGACCCGTATGCTTGTGGAATATCTATGTTAAAATAGTAAAACTAAACATATCAAAAAACCGTGATCAAGTTTTTGACACCATTTCTGGGGAGGCAATTAGTTTAGTTCTACAGTTTAAGGCATTTAGTTTAGTTTTTAATTTTTTTTTCATTCTTTCATTTGTATTTCTGAAATCGTGCTCTTGTATGAACACAAGAGTCATGAGAAGTTCGAGTCACGCAGCTGAAAAATTAGATTTAGACATCACTCGACTAAAAGGAACCATTAGGAAAGCTCAACATAACGAAGAAGAAGAAATCGTGAAGACAACAATGGTCAAGGAATTTCAGCAGGATTTGGACCACGAAGCAACCCAAGGACAACAACAGAGGACCCTTATGGACTTTATGAAACTGAGGTTCAATGCAGCTAACCAAAGAGTAGCTAGACCACCCGTACAAGCCTCATCATTTGAAGTTAAACCAGCTCTCTTGAGCATGCTTCAACAAACGTGCAATTTTATGGACTAGCAAATGAAGACCCCAACGCGCACATAGTGAACTTCTTAGAAATCTATGATACTTTTACGTACCATCAGATGTTAGAAGATGTAGTTAAAATTAGGCTCTTTCCCCTTACCCTTAGAGATAGAGCAAAGGCTTGGTATCACTCCTCTAACCCAGCCAATATTACCACTTGGGATCAATTAGTCTATGTCTTTTTAGATAAATATTTTCCCCTGACTAATACCATTAAGATTATCAAGGAAATCACCAACTTCCAACAATGCGATGGGGAATCGATATACAAAGTGTGGGAACAATACAAGGATTTGCAACAAAAATGCCCATGTCACAACTTACCTAAGGAATTTTTGTTGTAGACGTTCTATAATGGAGTTACCCAACATACGAGAGGCACGATCGATGTAACTTTATGAGGATCATTGATGAGGAAGACAATTGATGAAGCAGAAGAATTAATAGAGGAGATGGCGAGTAACAGTTGTTTATAGACGAATGACCGGGTAAACAAACTACTACATTCCGTGAACAAAAGGAATTGTGGTTGTTAATCAAATGACAAAAATGCAAGAAATGATTGATAGCTTGACTAGACAACTCAACAACATGAAGGCTTCGTCCTCAACTCTGGTAAAGGTCTTACAACTTAACTGTGAACTCTGTGGACAATTGGACCATGACACAGTGGACTATTTCTTAATGAAGGAAGGTTCTCTAGAGCAAGTTAATTACATGGGAGCCCAGTATCGATGAGAAGGGGGAAACAACCCCTACTCTAAAACTTACGTGGAAGAATCATCCTAACTTCTCTTGGACAAATAATACGGGAGGACAGTTCAGACCTTAAAGACAATCGAGCTTCCAACAAGATAAACCAAGCTCAATGGAATCTAAACTGGATAAGATTGTAGATAAGATTGGAGACATGAAGGATGCATATAGGAGGCTTGAGAGCAAATTTGAGCAAGTTACCAAGAACCACGCCTTTTCAATACATAATCTGGAAGTCTAAGTAGGTCAACTAACTGAAGCAATATCTACTCGGAATGCAGGAACCCTTCCAAGCAATACCGAGTCTAACCTAAGGGAAAGGATCATAGCCATCACTTAGACCCAAGAAAAGGAACTTGATCATACAAAAGAGAATAGAGATGCAGGAAAAGGACAAGTAATAGTGGAACTCCTTCTAAGTGAGCTCAAAATTGAGTCAATCAATGAATCTCGAACCAAATTACTATACCCTATTCTAGCTCAGCAGAAATCATTGTCAAGTAGGGTAACAAGGATTTATGAGGAGGTTGACTTAAACAAGGTTGAGAATATAACAGAACATCTACAAACAAGGCTTGCACTAATGGAATCGGTGAAGAAGAAGGTTAAGGAGCGCGAAGCAGAAGAAATCCCCAACATAACACAAAGGAAAAAGGATCTAGGGGATTTTTACATTCCTTGCAGTATAAATAGAGTCAACATAGATAGGACATTCGCAGATTTGGGAGCGAGTATCAACATGATGCCTTATACCTTTAGTCAAATGTTGGAGTTAGGAGAGTTAGTACCTACAAAGATATTAGTAAGGATGGTCAACAGAATAGTTCGTCAACCGAAAGGGATTATTAAGGATGTGCAAGTACAAGTTGATAATTTTGCTTTTTCCCACAGACTTCTATATATTGGATATTGGAAAAGATGTAGAAATCCCTATGGTCCTTGGAAGACCATTCCTGGCCACTGCTCGCTCAATCATTGATGTTGATTGTGGGAAACTAACTCTAAGGGTAGGTAAGCAGCAAGTAACCTTCAAAGTGTCAAAGAAAGACAACAGTCCTCCCTTACCTCCAATTAAAAGCAAGGAACCCAAACCTCGAGGGCAATGGGAAGATATTGCAGATCCTAAGAGTGCCTTTAGGAAAAAGCGATCGCATAGAAGAAGGCGAAAGAAGGAGAGCCATAGGGAAGGTGGAATCAAGGGCATGGTAGCTCATGTGAAAATTGTTAGATTAATGACTACACGGCCATTGCACCACCTATTTGAACCACCATGAGCAGAAGAAAAGCGTTGAGCTATTGACGTTAAAAGAGGCGTTGTATGGAAGGCAACCCATAGAATTTTAATTTCCTTAAATTGTCTTCAAAAAGTTTGAATTCAATAGTTAGGTTATTTCTTTTTCAAATAAAATCGGGAGGCATAGGATGTTGACATGAATTCTATGATTGATGAAGTAAGCAAAGAGAGGTAAAAGAGCCACAAGGAGTTAAGAAGGGATTTCGAAAAGTGAAGAATGACAAAAGAAGAAGAAAAATTAAAATTGATCGTGGCCTGCGGTAAGGTAAAAATGACAGACACACACATTTCACTTAAAATTTTACCATTTTACTATCTAATCAATTGTAAATACACTTCTAACTTCACTTTTTCACTCACTTTCATTTTCACTTTATCTCTCTAAACTTTATCTCTCCAATC
>JANKOD010000005.1:27358529-27369515 GCA_026284645.1 Erythroxylum acuminatum | reverse complement strand
CATCTGGAATCCAGATGGATTTTCATGTCAAGAACTTCACTAAGTTAGCTTATTCTACAGCTAAACTGTAACAATAAATTTATCATCATCATCATCATTATTATTATTATTATTATTATTATTATTATTATTATTATTATTATTATTATTATTACCTTATATCTAGATTCATAACGTGTTATAAATTTTCATTGCAAAAAATGTGAAAAGAAAAATAAAAATCTATTTTTGGAACAAAAAGAAAGAGCTGAACGAGGAATAAGTTAGTTAGATGAGTTGTACATAAATAAGTGTTAGTTCAATTAGTTAAACAAGTCAATATTACGTTGTTAGTTGTAACTTATATCAAACACTTTGTATATATAGCTTAGTGAAATGAATGAAGTATATAGTCTTTCACGATTTTATTTAACCTCTTATTCTTCCTTCTGCACTCTCAAAAGTTCAAACATGGTATCATAGCTACCTGAATATGAGGTTTCAAGGATAGCTTAATCTACACCAAGGCTGCCTGCTATCTTTGTTCAGAGTCCTCATGTCAATCAGAGCCTAGCTTCGTCACAAACTTCGTCATCAATGGAAGACTCGAACTCTCCTTCTTTCATTCATCCATCAGATAATCACAACATGTTGGTTACATCTCCAAAACTTACTGCACTAAACTATGCAACATGGAGGATATCATTTATTCTAACTCTTTCAATCAAAAACAATATTGGTTTCATTGATGGTACAATTTCTAAACCAAATATCAATGATCTACTTTACAATATATGCATTCGATGTAAAAATTTAATCATCTGCTGGTTACTGAATTATACGAGTCAGCCTCTAATTTCTACATTATTCTATATAAGTTAGAATATGTGAATTACTCAAAAAACTCTTTGGTCAACCTTATGATAGTCAAATATGCAGATTGCAATATGATCTATCCATGTTAAATCAAGGAACAAATCTATTGATGTATATTATACAAAACTAACCATGATTCTTAAGGAGCTTAGATACTATAGACCTTACCCTTATTGCATGTCTGGAGTTTGCAATCCACAATGTTTCCAACATTATGTGGATCAACAATTGAAGAATGTTGTTTTTAAGTTCTTGAATGGATTAAATGAGTCATGCTCTCATCATAATTTACAAGTCTTATTGATGAAGCCTTTTCATCCCTTATAGGAGGTATATAATATGGTGATGAGAGATGAGTCCAGAAGATTGATACAAGTTTTATCTCAACCTTTGATTGAATCATCTGCTCTAGCATATCTTGGAGAATAAAATAAGAAAGGGAAATCATAAATTATGTGTAGCCATTGCGGAAAGAAAGGATATACAAAAGAAAAATGCTATAGAATAATAGGTTTTCCTCTTGACTTCAAATTTAGCAAATCAAAACGACAAGGGATGACATTGTTTAATGGAGTTAGCTCCGATGGAAGTGAATTTGTGAATCCACTCAAATCCAAGAAACATTTCTAATAACACTAACCAAGAATTAGATGTAGAGACTATTAGAACTTCTAAGTGGACAAGGAATGGTACAAGCACAACAAACTATTTCAACAACTCGATCATCAGGCTCTAACTATGGTGTACACAATACACAACCAAGAGATATGGGTAACACACACTATTCCAATTTTGCAGGTATAACTCTTAGCCTACTTTTTTCATGCACCAAAAGCATACTTAATGCATTTCAGGCTACTACAACATCATCACATGATAAGTGGGTGTTAGTTACAGGTGCATTTGATCATATGTGCAGTAACACTTCACTCTCGTATAATGTCAAGCCAATTAACAATCTATATGTTCAGATGACAAATGGACAAAAGGCTCAAGTTACACATCTAGGTTTAGTATCACTCTCTTGTTCACTACATATACACAATGTTATAAGCATACCCTCTTTCAAATTTAACCTCTTATCTGTTAAATATTTACAATAAAACTCACAAGTGTTCCTTTGTGTTTTACTCTAAACATTATGTAATCCAAGGCCAGTGTCCCTAAATGATGATTGGTTTTGCTAAAGAGTAAGTGGGCTTGTATTTTCTTTAACAAGATCCAAATTCATTTGAAAATATGTCTGAAGTCTCTAGTACTATACATAAATTGATTCAACATTCATTTCCAATGTAAACACCAGTTTAAAGTCATCATTGTTTGATATTTAGCATTATAGGCTTGGTCATGTTTCTAATGACAAATTGAGTGCAACACATAAATCCAAACCTGATATAGTTTCTTATTCCAATAAAGTTTGTGAAACTTGTCCTTTGGCAAAATAAAAGGGACTTCCTTTTCCCTATCATGTCAAAAACACTGAGCACCCTTTTAAGTTACTACATTTTGATGTATGGCGACCATATTTTGATGCTGCAATCAATGGTTTTCACTAATTCCTTACATTGGTTTATGATTTCACTAGAGTCACCTGGGTTTATATTATGAGACATAAGTCAGATGTTCAGTTTATCCTACATGGCTTCTATAACCTAATTGAGGCTCAAATTGATAGAAAAATTAAGCAATTAAGATCAGACAATATCCAAGAACTTGACATGAAACCATTTTTTGCTAAATAAGAGTTGAAAGGAAACATCAACATTTGCTTGTTGTTGCTAGAGCCCTTATGTTTCTGTCCAAATTTCCTAAAAATTTTTGTGGAGAAGCCATACTTATATCCTGTTATATAATTAATAGTATGCCTATAAAATCTTGCAAAATCTGTCAGCTTATGAAAAACTCTCTAGCAAACCTCTTCTTTATACTTACATGGAGATCTTTGGTTCTCTTTGTTTTGCTTCAACACTTAATAATCATAGACAAAAGTCAGAAGCTAGAGTAAGAAAATGTGTTTTTATTGGATATCCTATTGGCATTAAATGGTACAAAATATATGATCTTGATAGTCATAAACTCATTGTCTCAAAAATTGTTGTTTTTCATGAACATATATTTCCTTTTGATTCCAATTATTTATCCTATATTAACAAGTGCAATGACCATTCTTATTCTTTCCTTGATACTGCTTACTATGACATTCCACAAAGTACATCAAATTTACATAGCAGTGATATTACACTATAAGAAAAATAGGTTTTTGCAATAGAAATTATCGACGAAAACAAACATCAGAAAAACGGTCGTTGGTAAATTTAGCGATGGAAGTTTATGCATCTGTCGGTACCTTTAGCGATGGAAGTTTATGCATCTGTCAGTACCTTTAGCTACAGAATTTTAGATTTCCATCGGTAAGTTAAAGAAAATTTACTGACAGATTTATAATATTTCGTCACTACTTTGCGGACAGAATCCCAATATTTCGTCGATGAATTTGCCGACACTAAATCATAGGTCCATCGTTAAAGTTACCAACAGATATATAACAATTCGTCGCTAAAGTTACTGATGGAAACATGAATCGTCGCTAAATTTTTACCAACAGACTGATATATTCCGTCGGTAACTTATATACATATTTATTTATTTCGTCGCTAATTAGGGATGTAATTGTATGTTCTGTCGGTAATGTACCGACAAAAGTTATCGTCATGTCATTAATTAGCGATAGAATATTGTAGTTCTGTCAAAAAATTTAACTTCGATAAATTTCTACCCCCATTTCTCACTTCCTACCCGAGTTCTCTGTTCATAATCTTATGTTTTTTGTATATTTAATTTTTAAAATAATATAACTTTGACCATAAATATAAAATAAACATTATCTTAATTGTTAATATAATAAAAAATTAAAATGTACACGAATATGTATCTTGAAAATAACTATAAATTAAGAATTTATACAAAAACTTAAGAGTAGCAAAACATCAAATACATTCACTTATCCATCTAAGCTATATAGGTATTAAAGGCGGATGCTCTGACTGTTGTGATGAGGTTTTGTCGCTCCCCTTCAACTGATTCATCTCATTACGAAGTTAGTCTATGTACTTCATCGACTGTTGCAACTGAGTTGCCAACCTCTCTACTGTGCTCTCAAGCTGAATGACTCTTTCATTTGATGCGGACCGCCTACAAGATGCAGTTATAGTAAATATGGAGGATTGCGAATAACATATGTTTGCAAATGAATCTAAGCCGAAAATCCTTCCATGGCGGTCCCTACCACCCACTACATCAAGATATGCCTGGCTTTCATCAATAGTTTCGGAGTTCTGAGGCTGTCGTTTAATGCTTTCTTATATTTGGTCCTATAACTATAATTGTTTATGTTAATAAGTGATACTTTTTAATAATTAATATTTAAGTATATATTTTACATACATGAAGTTGTCTGCATTGGGTATTAACGAAGGTCACATCATCATGCTTCTTGATGTGAGTGTATAAAAAGAGCTAGCATGGTATAGACTTCCTGCTCATAGACTTTTCTTATATCAGAATAAATTGTTATAAGTGAACTACAATTTACAAAAATTCTGACATAATTTCCTCTATTTTTATGATATTTACCCCTTGTTAGATGATAGTTGTGCATTAGTATATGTTTTTCTAAGTATTTGGTATGTGCAACAAGTACACAAGGAAAGAAGAAGTTCCTAAAGTTCTTCCTGAAAAAGAACATTGAAGTCCCATCTCCTACGCCTTCACCACCTCAATCTCCATAAGTATTCATGAACCGCAAGTGCACGGTTGTCGAAGTGAGTAATAAATCGGTAAGAACCGAGTCATGTCCACAGGGATTATGAGAAAGTTCAAATCTATGCTAGCTAACAATGTTTGCTATCGGGTTGGGTGAAATTTTAGGAAATTAAAAACAATGTAAAGAATTATTAAAAACTCAAAGGAATTTCTAAGCAACTACCCAATTCAATGCAACCAAAATAACTATGAATATGACAAATCTATGCAATAAATAATTAAGAAAAGAGTGCAACAATTGAATAATTAAAAGTGTTAACTTTAATGGGGAATGACTTTCTCTTAGGGATTGATATTTTTGCCAACCTTAATAATGAAATAGCTATCCTCTACAAATGAAAAATCCTAACCTTGTATGTGAATTTTAAGAGTAATTAATCCCCTTCTCCTAAAAGTGAATTAATCTACCCACTCTAGATATCACTTAGTCATCCTTTACTTAAGTTTTTCTTAGAGTTTCGTAAGTTTTAAACTCAAATCTTCTATTTTTACCTCCTAAGTTTCTTGGGTCTCCCAACTCACAAGAAAATTCTAGCACAAATTTCCTTCAATCTTCTATTAAAACCCCTTTTTCCAAAGGTGAATTTATACTAAGTAAACATCCAATGATCCAAAGGAAGAACAAATAAACCTAAGGAAAAATCAACAAGTATATGGATATTCAGTCATGGATTCCAGTAAAATTCAATATTAAAGCTCACCAAAACATCAAATCCCTAAGAGAGATTAAGGTTATAGCCACAAATCATCATGCTAAGCAATCCACAAGCATAAATCCTAGACAAACTTATGAAGGAATCAATTTGAAAATGAAGAACATGGCTCCAAACTGTTGCAGAACAACTTGCTCTCCAATCTCCTTTGCGTGGCTGCCTTGTTGGCATTTAGTGGCTGTTGGTTCCATGAGTGGAGTGGAGCTGTTGCGTGTTGTTGCTGAATGAAGACTCCTGCGTGATTTGGCTGTGAATGGAGTAAAGGTGTCCAAGTTTTGCTGGTGGTGGCTGCGATTTTGGTGAGTGAGTTAAGGGTTTATGTTGAGTGGGGGCTGCTATTTTTGGTGAGTTCCGTGAGTGGGATGCTGTGTTATCTTGCTGTGTATGGGGGCTACGTTTTTGTGAGTGGAGGATGGAGCTTGCGGCAGTGAGTGAGTGAGTGGAGGGTTTGTGCTGTTGTTGTTTTGTGTGGAGGTTGCCTTCTTGTGTGAATGGAGACTATACCCTTATTATTTTTCCAAATGCTGGAACCCTTCTCCTTTTTCTGAATGGGTTGTGCAACGTTTTTGTTAAAACGCTAAACCTCCTTTTGCTCTTTTTTTATCATGCTGCTTTGCTCTTTCTTTTTTAAAACAACACTGAACCCACTCCCTTTTTGCTTGGCTGGTTGGGTTGTTACCCAATGCATAGCCTTCAATTTGCTGCTGGTATATGGCATTTTGTGCATTCCAAAATTGCTATCTTTTTTCTCTGTTTTTCCTAAAAACTCCTAACACTTAAAGATAATATAAAAACATCAACGATTTACTAAAAAAATATAAAAACATCAATTTAACATAATATCTATCCCAAAACATTACACAATTCACTTACATTAATGCATCAAATAAAAGCCTATCAGTATCTCCATCAATAAGCCTTCTTACCCTTCACTGTTTATATTGTTTTGTTTACTTTGTTAGTTGTGTTATTTGTTTTGTTGGTTGATGTTGTGTTTGATGTTTTGATTTCATTTTATGGATGTCTTGTCACATTGAGGACAATGTACTGTCCAAGTGAAGGGAGGTGACATTTGCCTTGTCAATTGCATCATTTAAATTTATTTTATTTATTATTTAGGATGTATGTTTTAGGCATATTAGGTTGTTGTTTGATATTATGTTGTGTTTTTTCGTGAGATTCTGTCATGCTAGTTGGAATAAGATTGAATGCATGCTTGAACTTGAATACTTGAGTAGAGAGTGAATCGTGTTGAGTGATGAAAAGTAGTTGGTTGCATAAGCTTACTCAAAATGTGACACTTAAGCAATGAGGTAGAGATGCATAATGAATTTTCATTTGAGCCAACGTGAGGATTGAGCTTATATGACTCCATCTATAGTCATCTTATTTCTTTGAGTGTGTGATACCCTTTTAAGTTACTACCTTCAGAACTTACTTTGAATCGGTTTGAGTCTATTGGATGCATGCTTAATAGAACTGATTAAGGCCCTTTTTTGTGATAACCCTCGGCTTAAATGACCTACCCTTGTTATTATCCCTTGTTAGCCCCGTTGAGCCTTAACCCTTTTGTTTCTTGAAAACACTTCATATTTCAAAACCAGAAACCTCATTAGCCTACCCATTCATAAGCTTAATAAAGTATTAAGTGATGCACTAGTTTGGGATTTTTGGCACAAATTTTTTTCGTTCTGAGATGAGTTAAGTTATACTTCTACTCTTCGATCACATTGTATCTAGTTGCTATTTTGTTTGTCGTTTCTTTAATTATATAAAAAAAGAAAAAAAAGAAAAAAAAGGAAAAGAGAAAAAAGAAAAGAAAAAGGGAAGAACATTTTGGTAGCATCAATAAGTGCGGAGTAGTAGTATATTTACATTTGTATATCTCAGAATATATTTTGTATCCCTTTGTTCACTTATTACTTTATGTATGCTTGTATTAAACCTTAAATCATTTGACCTACCTTAACCCTTACCACATTACAACTCGAAACAAGCCCTTTTGATCTATTTATGCATGTAATCATTGTAGAGTAGAATTGGTGTATTAGCAAGCTTACGGTAGTGTAGTTTCTTATAGGGAGATTGAGCGAAACACTAACCATCAAACATTTGAGAGAAATGAGTGAAACCGCGAGGAAGGTTCATTTTGCGTTTATACTTATCTTTGAATGATGGTGCCATAAATTGAGTTTGCTTCTATACACTAATTAAAAGTAGTCATGATATGTGTAATAGCTTGACATTTGAGTTAGCCAAAATTAGAAGGATTGCATGCTTTGATCTTTGTGAAAATGAAGTGATGGATTTGATTGGTTGAGTTTGATTTTGTTTGAGGACAAGCAAGGATTTAAGTGTGGGGAAGTTGATAGTTGTGCATTAGTATGTGTTTTTCTAAGTATTTGGTATGTGTTTCTTACATAATAGGTTAGTATTATTATGCTTTAGGACTTGTTTTGTGTGTTTTTGTTTAGTTTGATCTTCATGGTTGATCTTTTGTGTTTGATATTGGTCTAGGATAGGAATTGATCATTTTGGCATAGGAATGGAGGTAGACACCTTTGTGATTAAGCTAGGGACCAAGAGAAGAAAAGAGAAGTGAAGCTGCTAAAAAACAAAAACCCAAGATTGTGGAAAAAGGCATGTTTTCTATGATCGTGGGAAATCTATGGAGAAAGTTTCTATTAAGTTAACCCACGATCGTGGGAAGCACAAGAATAATTCCCATGATCGTGGGAACTGAAAGTCGAAGAGACACACGATTTTCACTTTTTTTAAGGTTTTCGTCACTTTATAAGCGATAGAATCCCAAAAGCTACCAGAGGGTCGTGGAACTTGCTTCCTGGAGCCAAAAGACAGATTGAGAGCCTAGAGATAGGGGGAGATTCAAGGTTTCATTCCCAATTGGGCAAAGAGCACCCCGTCATCTAGATTTTCTAGATTGGGCAAAGAAGGGCAAGAGATGCCCCATCCAGTCTTATTTCAATTTCTTTCTCTTCTAGCATGTTTATCATGGTTATTAGATTGTTGGGGATGTTATGGATATTATGATTGGCTAAAACAATTTTTAGGGTTTGATGTTGAACTATTTGTGAACCTTTGGTTATTAATTTAATGATATACATGTTCGTGTTATTTATTGTGCTTAAACCTTGCAATAAATCAAAAGAGTGAGCTTGGTAATCTGTGTTAATTAAACAACGAGAGCTATCAATTAATAGACCTATAAATAACAAGTTATTGATTTATTAGGAAGAGATTTCAATAGATCAATACACTACCGATACGATAGCTTCATATCTAGTTGAATGTTTATGAAAGACTTTGCACATCGAGAGATCTCAAAGTTATTTCTAATTTATTTAACTAGTGACATTTAGTTACACCTTGAGAGAGGGCAGCTAAAATTGCAGGAAATCTTGGGCCAAGCATAAATTAAATCAATTAATTAGAGGGGAGCAAATAGGGATAATGACAAGTCCTAATGTTTAATATTGATTTTCTCCAAGTCTTAGTTTACGATTTTGGTTTGGGATGTGTTATTCCCTATTACTTTTAGTTTGTCTTTATTTTACTTATCTTTTTAAATTCGATTGAAATGATTTTTTAAACAAAGAACAACCTAAATTAAATGATGCCTAAGCACAATCCTCGTGGGATCGATATCTGCTTTCAACTACAAGTACGACCCGTATACTTGCGATTTTGAGCGTAAGACTAGTAATGTGTTTTGCATTCAACATTAGACAAAAAAATTAACTAAACAACACAGACATTTATAATATTATTATTCTTTATAATGGATATATATTTTCATTTTAAATTCTATACATCAAATTACATTGAAATCAAATTTCATACATCAAAGTAAAAAAATCAGAATATAAGTATAAAGTTTTGATACTTACAAGTTGAAGTGTATGCTCCTGGTGGGTTAAAGATTCTCCAATGTGTACGGGTAGACTCTCTCTCTCTGATCCTCCACATATGTTGGCAGAATTGTGCTCTGAAATGAATATTGGCTCTAGTGATGCCTAATACTGACCAACGACTCTATATTTCTTCATATATATATGGTGGTCGTACATCATTCTTGTGTATCGAAGCAAGAAAGTCTCTATAACGTGTACGAGCTCGCCTCTCCCGTACATTATAAATTACCGCATCAAATTTTGGATCTAAAAAAAATTCTTTCTGAAAAACAAAAAAACATATTATAAGTACTTATAAATGACAATATTTATCTAATTAATGTATAAAATACAAAAGATTAAAAAATATATTTTGCGTACCTCAAACTCCTGATAATAAAAGTCCTTTGTCAGCTAAAAGACATTATTCCATATATAATCCTCAAGATATATCCTTTCCTTGAACTTGGATGAAATATTTCTTGAGCATGTTCCAGACAAAACCAACCTAATATATAAGTTATTTTAGATCATTTTCAAATTAAAACCTATAACTTCAATATAAACCTATGCTATTATCATGTATTACAAAATTTTTAGAAATTTACTTACAAATTGTTGACAATTGTGATGGATGTTCTTCCATCAACTCGCTTAGCTCCAGGCTTGAGGTCGCCTTTTTCATCCACAATGTTTACCCCTGATATCTATGTTGGTTTAGGGGTGGTGGATGGTCTAGGGTTGGTGGATGGTCTAGGGCTGGTGGATGGTCTAGTAGGGCTGCTGGATGGCATAACAGTAGGTACAAAAGGTGACGCCTCATCTGGATGTGCAGTAGCATCTGCAAAATGTGTTGCTTCACTTGGAAATGCACTGGCTTCTCCAAATCGTGGTAGCCTGAACCTTGGCCGCATCATATCCTGTTTTCTCTTTAGTGGCATATTTTTAACATGAAATTCATATTTTATTGGATTTTCAAGTAATAGAACAATATAAATTCAATATATAATGATCGGGTTTTTTTCGATGTGTGTAAGTTTTAATTGATTAACCTCGATAATCCGCAAGTACAAGGGTCGTTCGCATAGTACCTAAGGTGTCGATCCCACGAGGAGGGATAATCTAATCCTAAAATCTCAGGCCAAAATAAATCTCAGAAATTCAAAATGTAACAAAACTAAAATAGGAATTTAATTTAATCAATTAAATCAATTCAAGAATCAATCATGAAAGTATTAACAATTTAGCAATTGCAACGCACACTCAAGAATCAACTTAAGGAACTATCAATTGAGGAAAGGGAATTTTACCTATCTTTAATGCTAACCTAATCGATTATGAATTACTGGATTATTGGTTCTAGACGATCCTAGGGTTGATTACTCTCTCTCGAGTTATAACCATTAACCCTAATTTATAATCCTTAACCAGAATATGGAAGTTGCAATTTCTCAATTAACAATCTATCCAAAGTCTTGCCTCTCTCTCTTCTGAGTGCAAGTGTTGGTCTTGCCGTTCTTGTGCAAGGTGAGTTTCTAGGTTTTGTTTCGACGCTGGTTTCTCTTAGGCTATCAATTTAGCTTCATGGATCCAGGGTTGCAAAGGCTTTCTATTCGGGAGAAAGAGGATAGCGAGTTCGTTGTTTCTCCAGAGGACGTTCAGAATGCAACGGGTTTTGCTGCGGT